>OW121742.1:99913258-100245758 GCA_933228675.1 Stomorhina lunata | reverse complement strand
AAAGGACTTTATTTCTTAGCTGTTTGCTTAGTCTAAAATAACATCGATTGGCAAGTATGATTCAACGTTTGATTTCGAAGCTTATATCGTTGTTGATGTTCACAGCGGTACCAAGGTATACAAATTCTTTTACAACCTCGAAGCTATAGTTCTCAAACTAAATAACTGATATTTTCAAATGTTACGGATTTTCAGTATTTTTTTGCAGGTTGTTTTTTAAAGAAATGTATAAATATGTTAAAAATCAATTTTCATGTAAATTTAAATGAATATTCATTTGAAAACAACATAACCGAAAATTTCCTAAACAACATACAATCAGTTACTGTAATAATTTCCTGAGTGTATAATTTGTGCTGTAGCCGCTACGGCTAGCGTATATAATCTGTTACGCTAATTTTTAACAACTTTTTGCAGCATTTGCGACAGTATTTTGTCGATAAGTCTTTTTATATTGATTTCCAGGTGTTTGTTTGTTGTTTATCGACTTAGAAAAGTGACTTTACTCAACCTCAAAGAAAATATTCCAATGGGACTTAATCATACGCTCTTGGTGGCCAATTAATTTAACATTTACATAAAAATATTTGGTCATCAAAAGTTTCTTAGAGTTAATCAATTGTAGTACCCGAAGTGTGGCATGTGTCTCCATCATTTGGGCTTTTCCTGAGGATGGTCAACCAGGATCGAAAAACAAAATGTTGATAATTACAGTGTTTTTTATAATTTGTAGGTACAAGAGTATATTTTTATCATATCTCAGCTGCTGTACTTGAAAAAATTGAGTCGGTAACTGAAAGACTATAAATTTTATTTTTATGCTACTTCAAAAGCCTTTTTTATATGCAATTTTGCACTTATTAATAAGATTATTGCCACGTAATTGAGGTAAGAAATAATATCAAATATTTAACATTCCTATATCGCTAACAGTAACATACTGACCATCGTCGTTTTTAAAGACATATCAGCCAATGACCTTGCCAGCTCTTAAAAGGCGCCTAACAGTAATTTTCTACGAATAAAGTAGCGTTTTGACAAAAGTCTGCTATTAATAGAAACTAATTTAATAAAACTAACATATACAGAAATTGATACTGCCATAACCGGGGATCGAACCTCGCCTGAATTTGGTAAATAACACTTAGTATTTGACGCACAGTGCTTCCATTAAGAGACAAAAATCAAAAAATTATTGTCTCAAATTTATAAGTAATTGATTTCTATAGATAACACCACAACTAACACAAATCAGAAGCAACTAGGCCGCCAGGGGGCTCCAAAGTTTAGAAAAATTACAAAAAAGTAGTTGTTTTTTGGGCGACTTCATAGAGAAAGGTCATCAAAAATCTATTATCTCGACGATTTCAAAGATTTTTTATTTTAGAATTCGGTATTATAGGGAATTTACACAACTCTAAAATCCAGTAAATTTGATTTCAAATGTCAATCAAAATCTAGATCGTTTAAACTCAATTTTTTTATATTTGCTAGATTTTATTTCCATAACAGAATTAGTTTAATGATATAAAACGAAACTAAAATTTTTCAAACTTAATTTATTTTCCTTCCTCATTTATTTTTTACATTTTTCATTCAAATTTATTTCACATTTAATTCAATTTTTAATTCAATTCAAAACTTTAATTCAAACTTTAATTTATTTTATTAATTTTGTCGCACTTTTTATACCCACCATCAAAAAGAATGGGGGTATATTGAGATTGTCATTCCGTTTGTAATTTCTTTAATATTGGCTCAAAAACCAAAAACTATATATATTCTGAATCCTTATGAAATTCTGTCTGTCTGCTGTAACCGGGGATCGAACCTCGCCTGAATTTGGCATATAACGCTTAGTATTTGACGCACAGTGCTTCCATTAAGAGACAAAAATCAAAAAATGATTGCCTCAAATTTACCTATAAGTAATTGATTTCTATAGATAACACCACAACTAACACAAATTAGAATCAACTAGGCCTCCAGGGGGCTCCAAAGTTTAGAAAAATTACAAAAAAGTAGTTGTTTTTTGGGCGACTTCATAGAGAAAGGTCATCAAAAATCCATTATCTCGACGTTTTCAAAGATATTTTATTTTAGAATTCAATATTACAGGGAATTTACACTACTCTTAAATGTAGTAAATTTGATTTCAAAATATTAAATCTTTAATATTGGCTCAAAAACCAAAAACTATATATATTCTGAATCCTTGTGAAAATCTGTCTGTCTGTCTGTTGAAATCACGATAACGCCTAAACCAAAGGAGCTAGCTCATTGAAACTTAGTAAAAATATTCCTCATATCTGAAAAAATTTTGGTATTGAAATTGGACAAAATCGGTTTACATTTGACCATAGCTCCAGTATAACCTCGTCTAGGCTAATCGCTTATTTGTTAATAAATGACAAATTATAACAGCTATGATGATAAAAGTTGGTATATGGAAGTTTTACGTAAGCCCTAGACACCAAATGAAATTTATTCAAAATCAGTTTACATTTACCCATGGCTCCCATACAAAAAACTTATGAAAACAGCTTAAAGTTCACCTAAAATACACTTAAATGCCAACTAATGATAAACTGTAATAACTTTGGCCACTAACATTAGCACAAGGAAGTCTTATGTGAATACCAGACAGTGTGCCAAATTTTGTCACAATCGGTCATAATTTGACCATAGCTCCCATATAAAAAACTTACGGAAACACAAAAATACAAAAAGAAAAGGGGATTTATGTCCGTCTGTCCGTCAGATAAAAGCGCGATAGCGCCTTAACGAAAAGGGCTACAGCAACAAAATTTTACAAAAGGAAGTCTTATGTAAATGCCAGCCACTGTACAATATTTTGCTATAATCGGTCACTATTTGACCATTGCTCCCATATAAAAAACTTACGGAAACACAAAAATATAAAAAGAAAAGACGGTTTATGTCCGTCTGTCCGTCAGATAAAAGCGCGATAGCTCCTTAACTACAAGAGCTAGAGTGATAAAATTGTGCAAAAGTATTTTTGATATGTAACAGAAGTTGTGTACTGAAAATGGTCGAAATCGGTTCACATTTAGTTAGAGCTCTCATATAAACCCGCCCCGGGAAACACATGAATGCCGATAAATTGAATACATTTGCAATAGGTATGACGGCTAAATTTAAAATAGAGAAGTTTTATGCAACTATTGGTCAGTATATCAAATTTTATAGGAATCGGTAAATATTTGAATATAGCTTTCATATAAAAAAAAACTCCCGGAAACCAAAAAAATGTATCAAAGGCCAGTTAAAAGCTATTAAATTAGAAACTATGACAGCTATGTGGCTATAAGTCTTATATATATATATATATATATATATATATATAACATCCCCTTTCTATATATACAATCAAAAAGATTCGGAGGTATAAGCAGCATATTAAAATTGCACAAATGTCCAGACTTTATATACGGTATTAGGAACTCACAAAAAAATGTATGGACCTGTCGTATTACTATCAACATGTTTATCCTAACTAAATATTAAGCTAAACGAAAAGTATTTAACAGACTATTAATGCTAAGCTACACATGGTTATGAGATTAAATTTTGTGTAAAGTAAATACTAGGGAAACCACTTACATACTTTTAAATGTTGAACTATAAAGCTCCTGCAACAGAATTTAGTCCAAATATTTTGCTAACAATACCAACTAGTGTAACATTTTTTTTGAATTTGATCCACATTTTGAATTAGCTACACCCTCGTAGATTTATGAGAGATATTTCTAAATTTAACACAACTTGATGGTGGGTATATAAGATTTGGCACAGCCGAATATAACGCTCTCACTTGCTTATAAGACGAGGTTATACGGGAGCTATGGTCAAATGCGAACCAATTTTGTCCGATTTCAATGGCACATGTAATGGCCAGTGAAAATTGTAATAACTCGAAAACTGTTTAACCGATTTTAAAACCATGTAGCTTATTGGAAAAAATCATTGCGTTTGCACTAAGAACCAAAATCCACTTTTTTGCAAAAGGGGGAATAAATAGCTTTAATTTTGCAAAAACTGAAAATTTGCCAATTTTTTCGATTTAAACGCTATTTTTTAGATTTGGGGCCTATGCGCTACGTGTTAGCATTGTCCAATTCGACTAAAATTTCCCCTTGAAATTGGAAAATTTATTTTTTTCATACATCAAACCATACATCATAACAAGCAAAAAAAAACTAAAATTTTGTGAAATGAGCGAATTTACTAAATTGTGAATAAATTCGAAAAAAATCTATCGATTTTTATGGTCGATATCTCATGTTTGTTGCTATTATATGTCGCTATGCGATAAAATAATAAATCTGGAAATTTTTTGCCGTTTTCGATTTTTCATGATTTTTCTAAGACGAAAATTTTTGTCATTTTTATGTAAAAAATACATTTTTTTCTTAAGTTTTTTATTATAACTCCGATACTATTGATCCGATTGAAACACGATATATGGACAAATTAAAAGCTATGTAAATCTTAATTTTTCTGATTTTATTTTAATAATATCGGACTGGTAGTTTTTGAATTATCATTAATTATTTGAAGAAACGTCTAAAAAAAAAAAATAAAAATAAAAATCTATCCATAAAATTAAAAAAAATTACCATTTTTGTACAAAAGCAGTCATGATACATCAAAATTGTATAGTGGTTTTAAGAGCACATGAATTTTTTTTTATTTTGTTGTGCTATGTTATTTTTGTTAGATTCTATGTTAAATTTCCAGGCTAGACTTAAACATAAATACATTCCTCCATAGATTATTTTCGTTAGCTACTACCATCAAATAAAGAAATCGTTAACGATTTCATATTAACAAATTTTTGGCGGTCATTTAAACTTAACTCCTTTTTCGGCTTATATGTATATGAAGATATGGCAGTTCTGAGGAAACACACTTCCTTTAGCTTGAAACAGATGCTTCTGGCAATACTTTGATGTTGAAAATATTTTTATTTTTGCTCTGCTTCCCAGGATTGTTGTTCTGATACGACTAAAGCTTCTCATATTTAATCTTTCGCTTCTTATACAAAAAGAAAAAAAAAAAAAAACAAGTAAGAAAGTGCTATAGTCGGTCAAGCCCGACCATACGATAACCTTTACAACTAAGGTCGAAAGTGTTCTTTTTCCTGTATAAAGACAAATATTTGCTAAATATTGCCATCATACAAACATTTTCTCAAAACTTATATATTTAAGCTGTTTCCGTCATTTGGACTTATATGAGAGCTAGGGTCAAATGTGGACCGATTATCTGGAAATTTGGCCAATTGATTACAAAATTATATAAAATAGACTCAAAATTCTCATTATCTTCAGATTTATAAGGGTTTTAGTGATTTTTGTCTCATTAAGTGCGTTTTGACAGAAGAGTTTATATGGGAGCTATGGTCAAATGTGGACCGATTTCAACGAAATTTGGTACAGTGATTTTGGTTAACATAAGCACTATCTGTTTTAAATTTCATGAACAAATATTGATATTTGTGTTCAAAATATCAATTCCGGGAATTGGGACCTATGGGAGCTACCATTAATAATGGACCGATTTTGACGACTTTTAATAGCCATGGTCCCACTGTCAAAAAATGATCTGTGCCAAATTTTATGAAATTACCTTTGGAAGTGCGACCTGTACTTTGATTACATGGTTTACATGGAGGTCCAGCTGTCCAGCCAAACGGACGGACTGACATCGCTAAATCGACTCAGAAAGTGATTCTAAGCCTATTGGTACACTAAAATATGGGTCTAAGGCAAATATTTCTGTGCGTTACATACATCAGCACAAACTTAAAATACCCTTTCCACCTATGGTGGTGAAGGGTATAAAAAAAATATATCTGTTATTACATTTTGCGGTTACATTATTACACAGGGACCGTAACTGTTATAACTTTTATCGTAAAAGTCAGAAAATAAAAGTTTTTTTTGACTTTAATTTTTTCTACAAAAAATAACAGTTATTTTTGACTTTTATTTTTTCCAGCAAAAATTAAAGTTATTTTTTAACTTTTGTTTTTTCGAGCAAAAACAACAGTTATTTTTGACTTTTATTATTTTGAGCATGAATAAAAGTTATTTTTGACTTTTATTATTTTGAGCATGAATAAAAGTTATTTTTGACTTTTATTATTTTGAGCATGAATAAAAGTTATTTTTTGATTGTTATTTTTTCGAGCAGAAATAAAAGTTATTTTTTGACTTTTATTTTTTCGAGCAGAAATAAAAGTTATTTTTGTTAAAATCCATGCTAAATTCATTGAAAATTTTTGTCAAACAAAGTTAATTTTTCAGTGAAAATAATTTACATATGCTCAAAAGTTAATGGAGTTAAGTTTGGCAATCATAATTGGGGTTGAAAACACAAAAATAACTTTTATTTCTGCTCGAAAAAATAAAAGTCAAAAAATAACTTTTATTTCTGCTCGAAAAAATAAAAGTAAAAAATAACGTTTATTCATGATCGAAATAAAAAAAGTCAAAAATAACTGTTATTTTTGCTCGAAAAAATAAAAGTTAAAAAATTACTTTTATTTTTGCTCGAAAAAATAAAAGTTAAAAATAACTGTTATTTTTGCTCAACAAAATAAAAATCAGAAAATAACTGTTATTTTTTTTTTCTAAAAAATAAAAATCAGATTTTTAAAAATCATCGCATTTTATTAAAATTTGGTCCAAGACTATCAAAATGGTATACTTGGTTTTATTCTCAGACATTTCCTTGCGGTTGCTTTTTTGAATCAAAAATTCAAAAATAACAGTTATTTTCGGTCCCTGTTATTACAAGCAACCCTTTCGTTGCTGACATAAGTATAACGTTAGCGTGCAGAATTTTGGTTATCGAAAATGCAGACTTCTTTTAAAATAATTTTTTTTGTATCATAGGATCTATAAGTGTGTCAGTAGGTTTATTTTCCAACATCATATTGTAACATTAAGAGTACGAATATAAACCACATAATACTTCCGGCGGATATTATGAAACGTTGAGCGCCATTTTTATAAATACCAAACAGTTTAAAGGAACATTTGAAGATAATATTATTGCGAAAATACTTATGTTTGTGTTATTAAAAATCTATTAGTAGGGCGTCGGATTAAAGTTTTTCATTGTGGCTAGTTCAAAGAAGAATTGATTTCTAAAAGCCTTAGACATTGAAACCTTTGTAAAACTTCTTAGAAACTTGTGTTTTTGGTCGACACAATTAAACTTGAAAATAATTTGAAACTGTATTTTTGGTTCTTCCTAATATTTTATGTGCCTGTATATAATTTGAACAAAAGTAATATTTTGTATCTATAGACTTTCAATGATTCTCAGTTTGGTCTTACTTTCATTTTTATTTTGTAATATATCAGTTTTTTTTTTTAATGCTTAACAAGGCCATACAAGCAATGAACCACAAAAGTTGTATTTTATTGTGGTAAAGTCTTATATTTATACTGTCAATCATGCTTCGAATATTTTGTATTTTTTTCATATTTTTCCTTGATGTTTTAGTAACTTGGTAACAGATATTTTAAAGAATATTGATTGTAACTGAAAAACTTTAGTTTTGCCTTAAATTTTCTTTTTAAAGATATTAAGTTATATATTTGTTAGAAAGCAGAATGTGACTAAAACGAACAAACAAGTTTAAAGTAAGTCCATGAATTCTCATTTTCAAGTAAATTTTTTAATATTTTAAATATTTTTAACTTCTAACTTTGAACCTTGCAATGATCATCACAAAAAAGCTTTAGGTTACATATAATTGATATCTCTTTAATACCTGGAGCCAAATCGACGCATTCTATATCGATCGAAACTCTGAGTTTTATGTGGGGTTTATATCACCTGGTCAGCTACGTAACAGCCGCTTAAGTAGTGAGCAAACAAGTGCCGCGTGTTCTCCCATAAGAATGATAAAAACACTTTACAGAGGAGGTGCTTTGATCCAGTTGATGGATGTTTTCGATGAATATAAATGTGATGTGACTGCTGTCCAGGAAATAAGATGGAATGACTTTGAAATCCGTCTACACCTTGGGGCACCTCCCGTGGACCCCAATTTGTTCACTTATTTTTCTTCTATATGTATAACCCGCAATTTTCACCAGAATTTAATGAAATTCTTCACAACTCTATTTTATGACCCAAAAAGAGCTCCACTAATTTTGGTTGAAATCCGTCAATTCCTTGGGTTGCCTCCCTTGGACCCCTATTTATACCCTTCACCACCATAGGTGGAAAGGGTATTATAAGTTTGTGCTGATGTATGTAACGCATGGAAATATTTTTCTTAGACCACCTTTTAGTTTACCAATAGGCTTAGAATCACTTTCTGAGTCGATTTAGCGATGTCCGTCCGTCCGTCTTGCTGGCTGGACCCCCATGTAAACCTTGTAATCAAACTACAGGTCGCAATTCTGAAGATAATTTGATGAAAATTGGCACAGATAATTTTTTTGATAATGGGACTATGACTATTGAAATTCGTCAAAATCGGTCCATTATTTATGGTAACTCTAATAGGTCCCACTTCCCGGAATTGATATATTGGCCACAAATATCAATATTTTCTCATGAAATTTTAACAAATACTGCTTATGTCAACTAAAATCACTGTACCAAATTTCGTTAAAATCGGTCCACATTTGACCATAGCTCCCATACAAACTTTTCTTTAAAAACTCACTAAATGAGACAAAAATCACTAAAAAGCTCCTAAATCTGAAGATAATGGGAATTTTTAGTTTATTTTCTACATACATAATTTTTTTGTAATCTGTAATCAATTCGCCAAATTTCGAGATTATCGGCCCACATTTGACCCTAGCTCTCATATAGGTCCAAATGTCGGAAGCAGCTTAAATATAAAAGTTTTGAGAAAATGTTTGTATGATGGCGAAATTTAGCAAATATTTGTCTTTATACAGAAAAAATAACACTTTTGACCTTAGTGGTGAAGTGTATCGTATGGTCGGGCTTGACCGACTATAGCACTTTCTTACTTGTTTCATGTACTATTATTCTCAATGAATAAGTCAGAGTTCTCAATAAAATTTAGTGAAATTCGTTACATGCCTATTAGTTTATCCAAGAAAGAACTCTACTAATTTTTATTGAAATCTGTAGACTCCTAGAGGTACCTCGTAAATCTCAAGATAATAATATTTGAATTAATGTTAGGATTAATAACTTCAACTTGATTAAAAATTGAAGCCTGAAAGTATGCAATGCTGTTTTTTATAAGCAATATTCCTGACTTTTATACAAAAATTTGATTTCTTCGAAAGGTTGAGAAAAGTTGGTAAATTTTTGTAGCTAATTCGAAAGATATGCATTTTGTATTTCAATTTTAATCAGCCCATATTTCCCAAACTATGCATGCAATAAACATTCTATATATATATATATATATATATATATATATACATATATATAGAATTTCATAAGGATTCAGAATATACTTTAATTTCGGTTTTTGAGCCAATATTAAAGAAAATACAAACGGAATGACAATCTCAATTTGATGGTGGATATATATATATATATATATATATATATATATATATATATATATATATATATATATATATATATCCACCATCAAATTGAGATTGTCATTCCGTTTGTATTTTCTTTAATATTGGCTCAAAAACCGAAATTAAAGTATATTCTGAATCCTTATGAAATTCTAAGACGATTAAGCAATGTTCGTCTGTCTGTCTGTCTGTTGTCGGCACGATAAAACCTTAACGAAAGAATATAGGTCACTGAAATTTGGCACAAATATCCTTCATTTCTTAGAAAATTTTGGTGTTGAAATCGGGCAAAATCGGTTTACATTTGACCATAGCTCCTGTCTAGGTTAATCGCTTATTTGCTAAGAAATGACAAGTTATAACAGCTATGATGACAAAATTTGGTATCTTGTTTTACATAAGCACTAGGCAGCATATAACATTTAATCGAAATCGGTTCACATTTAACCATAGCTCCCATACAAAAAACTTACGGAAACAGCATAAATTCTACCTCAAATACACTTAAATGTCAATAAATGATAAACTGTAATAGCTTTTGCTACTAAATTTGGCACAAGAATACCAGTCAGTGTGCAAAATTTTGTCACAATCGGTCACCATTTGACGGTAGCTCCCATATAAAAAAACTTACGGAAACACAAAGATACAAAAAGAAAAGACGGTTTAGTCAATCTGTCCGTCAGATAAAAGCACAATAGCTCCTTAACTGCAAAAGCTAGGGAGACAAAATTGCACAAAAGTATTTTTGATATACAACAGAAGGTGTGTTCTAAAAACGGGCGAAATCGGTTCACATTTAGTTAGAGCTCCCATATAACCCCGCCCGGGGAATCACATTAATGCCGATAAATTGAATGCAATTGTAATAGCTATGACGACTAAATTTAGAATAGAGAAGTTTTATGCAACTATTGGTCATTATATCAAATTTTATAGGAATCGGTCCATATTTGACTATAGCTTTCATATACAAAACATTCCCGGAACCAAAAAAAAATGTAGCAAAGGACACTTAAAAGCTATTGAATTATAAACTATGACAGCTATGGCCACTAAATTTTGCAAAAACATCTAAATGCCAGCCATTTTGTTACAATCGGTCAATATTTGGCTATAATTCTTATATATAACATCCCCTTTTTATACCCACCATCAAAAAGAATGAGATTGTCATTCCGTTTGTAATTTCCACCATCAAAAAGAATGAGGGGTATATTGAGATTGTCATTTCGTTTGTAATTTCCTTAATATTGGCTCAAAAACCAAAAACGATATATATTCTAAATCCTAAGACGATTGAGCGATGTTCATCTGTCTGTCTGTCCGTCTGTCTGTCTGTTGAAATTACAATAACGCCTAAACGACAGGAGCTAGCTCACTGAAACTTAGTAAAAATATTCTTCATCTCTGAGAAAATTTTGGTATTGAAATTGGGTAAAATCGGTTTACATTTGACCATAGCTCCCGTATAACCTCGTCTAGGTTAATCGCTTATTTGTTAATAACTGACAATTTATCGCAGCTATGACAATAAAATTTGGTATATAGAAGTTTTACATTAGCCCTAGACAGCATGTAAAATTTCGTAGAAATCGGTTCACATTTAGCCATAGCTCCCATACAAAAAACTTACGAAAACAGCCTAAATTTCACCTAAAATACACTTAAATGGCAATAAATATAAAAGTATAACTTATATCAATGCCTAGCTCCCAAATAAAAAACTTCCGAAAACTCAAAAATTCAAAAAGAAAAAGGGATTTATGTCCGTCTGTCCGTCAGATAAAATCATCATAGCTCCTCAACTACAAGAGCTAGTAAGACTAAGTTAAGCACAAGGAAGTCTTATGTCAATGCGAGCCAGTGTGAAAAATTTTGTCACAATCGGTCACCATTTGACCATAGCTCCCACATAAAAAACTTATGGAAACACAAATATACAAAAAGAAAAGGAAGCTTATGTCCGTCTGTCCGTCAGATAAAAGCACGATAGCGCCTTAACGAAAAGATCTAGACGGACAAAATTTTACAGAAGTATTTTGGATATCTTAAAAAAGATGTGTGTTGAAAATGGACAAAATCGGTTCAAATTTAGTTAGAGCTCCCATATAACCCCGCCCCGAGAAACACATTAATGCTGATAAATTGAATACAATTGTAACAGCTATGACGATTAAATTTAAAATAGGGAAGTTTTATACAATTTTTGATCAGTTTATCAAATTTTATAGGAATCAGTCCATATTTGACTTCAGCTTTCATATGAAAAACACTCACGGAAACCAAAAATTTTAGCAAATGCCAGTTAAAAGCTATTAAATTAGAAACTGTGATAGCTATGGCCACTACATTTTGTAAGAATAAGCTCTATATATATACCAGCCAGTGTGTACAATTTTGTTACAATCGGTCAAAATTTGGCTATAATTCCTATATATATAACATCCCCTTTTTATATCTACAATCAAAAAGATTTGGAGGTACATTCATTATATTAAGATTGTACCTATGAAATTATATAGGCATCAATCAATGTTCAACCCAGACTTTATACATGATGGATGCATTAGGAACTCCTAACGAAATATATGACCCTGCCGTATAACTATTAACGTGTTTAGCCTAACTACATATTAAGCACAACGAAAAGTATTTAACAACTTATTAATGTATAACTATACCCGGTTATGAGACCAAATTTTGATCAAAGTAAATACTGGGGAAACCACTAAAATATTCTTAAATGTTGAACTAAAGCTACGGCAACCGAAATTAGTCCAAAGGTTTTACCAAAAATAGCGATTTTTTCAGTTTTGGTCCAGATTTTGAATTAGCTGCACCCTTGTAGATATATGAGATATGTTTCCTAATTTATCACAATTTGATGGTGGGTATATAAGATTCGGCACAGCCGAATATAACACTCTTGCTTGTTTTTTATTACAATAACAAAAAACATACAAATTTCACTCAATTGTCAGTCGCTTTAGTTACATAATTAGCACATTAAGCAAATATTGTGTTGCATACCTCAGGGGTTTTCAAAATAATTTATTTTGCAAAAAGTTTAATATAATTTGATATCTTTACATATCCGTTGATTTGCCAAACAATTTGTTTAAATGAAATTCTTTTACTATCAGGGAACTTTTGAAAAATAAGTTACAAGGTTCACTACAACATTATGTTATATATTATTTAGATTATCCTAAAAGTATGCTACACAATTGTTTCTGAAATATTTTATATATCGTTCTATGTCGAATGCGGCGATTTTGACCCTTATTTGTCATAACCATAACATACTGTAAAAAACTCCTTCAAAATATTAAGAAATACCACAAAAAATACACACAAATTTTCTTACTAAGCCCAAGATGATTTAAAATAAAAAGAACAACACAAGAATGAAAAGATTTTGAAAATATTGTCCTGAATTGTTATTGCTAAAATATCCATTCAATCCTTTGTGTACAATACAAAAAGGATCATTTGAACTTTTCCCCATGTATTAAATTGTCATAAATATCAAACTTATTAAATACAAGTGTGATTTTACAGATTATGATTTCCATCAAAGGATTTTTGTTCATTACAAAAAGCCATAAAAAAGGAATTAAGGCTGTGGTAAGGATTTATTGAAATCAAACACACGTAAATATTAAAAATTTGGGATTTTTTTTTTAATGAAGATATAGCTTAGGTTAGCGGGTCAATTTTTTTACCACGGAGGCTAGAAAAGCATGGCTCACTCCGTTTAATCAATTGGATCGCTTTAAAATCACCTAAAACGGCCAATATCTATTTTAGTCCAATCCATGATGAGATGAGTGCTTTGGACGTCACACCGGCTTTATCTCTTGGTATTAAATTCTCATTGACTTTAAAACTAACCATCCTTTAAAAGTCCTTTATTTTGTGTGGGTGTTGTAGAAACGCATCTTGATTTTGCTATCTAGGATACATTTGAATAGTTAATTTTCATCATTTTGAGCTTGATTCAATATTTGTTAACAACAAGTAACTCATCAGGCATCTTCTTCGGAAGATTTAAACCCTGCGGTCAAATTGTCATCCCAAAAATTCTTTGATAAAAAGTCATGTCACTAAAAAATAAAACCAAATTTATACGACAAACATTTACGCTTGATAAACTACAATACATATATAACATAAACTACAAACATGCGAAGGTAAAGGCAAAAGATATCCTCTTCTTCTGCCTGATATATTTCCAGCAATAACTCAATGTTTAACTTTTCAAGGCATTTAAGCGAATGACAAAATCCACACCTTCTATAAATGAATCATCCCAGTGTATCTTTCCACTTGACTTTTTCACAGTTTTTGTATGTTTTTTATCACGCTCTTTAGTTTTTGGGGCTATTTGAATCTTTGTTTTATTTTAGGGTGGAACAAACAAACGCCCCTACAGTTATGCAGAATTTAACTGGAGCAGCGACAGCAGAAGCACATAAAACACCTTTTAATCAAACACTATAAATCAGTCAGTCAAACCTTTAAATGTATTGCGCCACACCATCACACATTTCAGAGGGTTTCAATGAAAATGCGACAATATTTAAATGTATGTGTGTTCGTTTGCACAATATATGATTTTCGTATTAGGACCTAAAAATCAATCTAAAATTTTCTACAAAAATAGGAAAAATTAACAAAAAAAAATTATAAAAACAAGAAATTTTTAAAAAATTACTCGTAAAAATATGAAATTTTTGAAAAAATTCTTCTCAAAATAAGAAATATATGAAAAATTTCCTATAAAAAAGTGAAATTTTTAAAAAATTTCCCATAAAAAATGGAAATTTTTGAAATATTTCCTATAAAAAAGGAAATTTTTGAAAAATTTCCTATAAAAATAGGAAATTTTTGAAAAATTTCCTATAAAAATAGGAAATTTTTGAAAAATTTCCTATAAAAATAGGAAATTTTTGAAAAATTTCCTATAAAAATAGGAAATTTTTGAAAAATTTCCTATAAAAATAGGAAATTTTTGAAAAATTTCCTATAAAAATAGGAAATTTTTGAAAAATTTCCTATAAAAATAGGAAATTTTTGAAAAAATTCCTATAAAAATAGGAAATTTTTGAAAAATTTCCTATAAAAATAGGAAATTTTTGAAAATTTTCCTATAAAAATAGGAAATTTTTGAAAAATTTCCTAAAAAAAATAGGAAATTTTTGAAAAATTTCCTATAAAAATAGGAAGTTTTTGAAAAATTTTCTATAAAAATAGGAAATTTTTTAAAAATTTCCTATAAAAATAGGAATTTTTTTGAAAAATTTCCTATAAAAATAGGAAATTTTTTGAAAAATTTCCTATAAAAATAGGAAATTTTTGAAAAATTTCCTATAAAAATAGGAAATTTTTGAAAAACTTCCTATAAAAATAGGAAATTTTTGAAAAATTTCCTAAAAAAAATAGGAAATTTTTGAAAAAATTCCTATAAAAATAGGAAGTTTTTGAAAAATTTTCTATAAAAATAGGAAATTTTTGAAAAATTTCCTATAAAAATAGGAATTTTTTGAAAAATTTCCTATAAAAATAGGAAATTTTTGAAAAATTTCCTATAAAAATAGGAAATTTTTGAAAAATTTCCTATAAAAATAGGAAATTTTTGAAAAATTTCCTATAAAAAAAGGAAATTTTTGAAAAATTTCCTATAAAAATAGGAAATTTTTGAAAAATTTCCTATAAAGATAGGAAATTTTTGAAAAATTTCCTATAAAAATAGGAAATTTTTGAAAAATTTCCTATAAAAATAGGAAATTTTTGAAAAATTTCCTATAAAAATAGGAAATTTTTGAAATATTTCCTATAAAAATAGGAAATTTTTGAAAAATTTCCTATAAAAATAGGAAATTTTTGAAAAATTTCCTATAAAAATAGGAAATTTTTGAAAAATTTCCTATAAAAATAGGAAATTTTTGAAAAATTTCCTATAAAAATAGGCAATTTTTGAAAAATTTCCTATAAAAATAGGAAATTTTTGAAAAATTTCCTATAAAAATAGGAAATTTTTGAAAAATTTCCTATAAAAATAGGAAATTTTTGAAAAATTTCCTATAAAAATAGGAAATTTTTGAAAAATTTCCTATAAAAATAGGAAATTTTTGAAAAATTTCCTATAAAAATAGGAAATTTTTGAAAAATTTCCTATAAAAATAGGAAATTTTTGAAAAATTTCCTATAAAAATAGGAAATTTTTGAAAAATTTCCTATAAAAATAGGAAATTTTTGAAAAATTTCCTATAAAAATAGGAAATTTTTGAAAAATTTCCTATAAAAATAGGAAATTTTTGAAAAATTTCCTATAAAAATAGGAAATTTTTGAAAAATTTCCTATAAAAATAGGAAATTTTTGAAAAATTTCCTATAAAAATAGGAAATTTTTGAAAAATTTCCTATAAAAATAGGAAATTTTTGAAAAATTTCCTATAAAAATAGGAAATTTTTGAAAAATTTCCTATAAAAATAGGAAATTTTTGAAAAATTTCCTATAAAAATAGGAAATTTTTGAAAATTTTCCTATAAAAATAGGAAATTTTTGAAAAATTTCCTATAAAAATAGGAAATTTTTGAAAAATTTCCTATAAAAATAGGAAATTTTTGAAAAATTTCCTATAAAAATAGGAAATTTTTGAAAAATTTCCTATAAAAATAGGAAATTTTTGAAAAATTTCCTATAAAAATAGGAAATTTTTGAAAAATTTCCTATAAAAATAGGAAATTTTTGAAAAATTTCCTATAAAAATAGGAAATTTTTGAAAAATTTCCTATAAAAATAGGAAATTTTTGAAAAATTTCCTATAAAAATAGGAAATTTTTGAAAAATTTCCTATAAAAATAGGAAATTTTTGAAAATTTTCCTATAAAAATAGGAAATTTTTGAAAAATTTCCTATAAAAATAGGAAATTTTTGAAAAATTTCCTATAAAAATAGGAAATTTTTGAAAAATTTCCTATAAAAATAGGAAATTTTTGAAAAATTTCCTATAAAAATAGGAAATTTTTGAAAAATTTCCTATAAAAATAGGAAATTTTTGAAAAATTTCCTATAAAAATAGGAAATTTTTGAAAAATTTCCTATAAAAATAGGAAATTTTTGAAAAATTTCCTATAAAAATAGGAAATTTTTGAAAAATTTCCTATAAAAATAGGAAATTTTTGAAAAATTTCCTATAAAAATAGGAAATTTTTGAAAAATTTCCTATAAAAATAGGAAATTTTTGAAAAATTTCCTATAAAAATAGGAAATTTTTGAAAAATTTCCTATAAAAATAGGAAATTTTTGAAAAATTTCCTATAAAAATAGGAAATTTTTGAAAAATTTCCTATAAAAATAGGAAATTTTTGAAAAATTTCCTATAAAAATAGGAAATTTTTGAAAAATTTCCTATAAAAATAGGAAATTTTTGAAAAATTTCCTATAAAAATAGGAAATTTTTGAAAAATTTCCTATAAAAATAGGAAATTTTTGAAAAATTTCCTATAAAAATAGGAAATTTTTGAAAAATTTCCTATAAAAATAGGAAATTTTTGAAAAATTTCCTATAAAAATAGGAAATTTTTGAAAAATTTCCTATAAAAATAGGAAATTTTTGAAAAATTTCCTATAAAAATAGGAAATTTTTGAAAAATTTCCTATAAAAATAGGAAATTTTTGAAAAATTTCCTATAAAAATAGGAAATTTTTGAAAAATTTCCTATAAAAATAGGAAATTTTTGAAAAATTTCCTATAAAAATAGGAAATTTTTGAATTTTTCAAAAATTTCCTATTTTTATAGGAAATTTTTCAAATATTTCCTATTTTTATAAGAAATTTTACAAAAATTTCTTATTTTTATAGGAAAAATACGGAATTTTTGAAAATGTCCTGTAAATATGAGAATTTTTCTAAGAATTTCCTATATAAAAAAAAACATTTTTCTACAAAATTATGAAGTTTTTTTACTTACATATCTTACAGAACAAGCATGAATATCCGTATAGAAACTTATTTAACTCTCAATTTCAATATGTTTTTGTTGGTAAATAGTTAAAATGAAAATATGTTATTTCTGAGCAAACATTTTCATCATTACATAAAAAAGTTTGTCAATTCTTTAATAACAACTGTTTTCATTAATTTCGTATATTTTTTCACATTCAGTTGAATTTATGCGGAAGTTGAGCAAACATTAAGAACTGCGATTAATTCCAATATGTTTGTGACTTGAGTTGATGCTTCAAGAATTTTACGAAATTTCAACAACTTATGAAACTATTTCGTTTTAATTGGGAAGGGGGGAAATTGATTTTCCTCCGGCACAATAAACATTTGTTTTTTGTGAGGGGAATTTTTTAAGTCAAAATCATTTTTATACCAAACATCAAAAAGAATATCGTGACTTTAATATAGAAAAGCCCTAACTAATATTTTTCTTACATTGCAGGAGAGTGAGAAAAAACTACATAAAATCTTATGTTTTGAAGATAAAGAAATTTCTTAAACGCAGTTTTTTACTAAATTCTCTAAAGAATTTAATACTGTAATAATGTTTTCCAAAATTAAAAGATTTTAATAAAATTATGTTAGATAAAGCTGTAAAAAGCAATTTGAATGAAAAACGACTTAGGGCCTTTCTATATTAAAGTAACGATATGGGTATTAGGGTTATAACTTTTCGCACTTTTTGCGAATATCAAAATATTAAGAAATGGCTCATTACTTTTTCGCACCAGATGCAATGGATTCTTGTATTTCAATTTTCCTCCTATGCATAAAAAATTGCCATTTAACAAAAAAAAAATATTTTTTTCTAATAATTTCATGAATATAACAAGATCTTTCCATTTGTACGAAGAAGGGCTGAAAAAAATCAAGATATTATGGAAATTAACCTAGTTTAGATCAATCGCTTATTTGCTAATAAACGGCAAATTATAACATGTGTGATGATAATTTTGCACAGAGAAGTTTTATATAAGCACTAGGCAGCATATAGTAAACTATATGCTGCCTATATAAAAACTGGGCTGAGCATTGATTGATGCCTATCTAATTTCATAGGTGCAATCTTAATATAATGAATGTACCTCCAAATCTTTTTGATTGCAGATATAAAAAGGGGATGTTAAATATATAAGAATTATAGCCAAATTTTGACCGATTGTAACAAAATTTTACACACTGGCTGGTACATATATAGAGCTTATTCTTGCAAAATTTTGTGGCCATAGCTATCATAGTTTCTAATTTAATAGCTTTGAACTGGCCTTGGCTAAAATTTTTGGTTTCCGTGAGTGATTTTTATATGAAAGCTAAAGTCAAATATAGACTGATTTCTATAAAATTTGATAAACTGATCAAAAAATGCATAAAACTTCACTATTATAAATTTAATCGTCATAGCTATTACAATTGTATTCAATTTACCAGCATTAATGTGTTTCCCGAGCGAGGTTATATGGGAGCTCTAACTAAATTTAAACCGATTTTGTCCATTTGCAACACACATCTTTCTCAAGACATCCAAAATACTTTTGTGTAATTTTGTTCCTCTAGCTCTTTTTCTAGCTTTTTCCAGACGGACAGACGGACATAAACAACCTTTTCTTTATGTATTTTTGTTTTTCGATAAGTTTTTTATATGGGAGCTATGGTCAAATGGTGACCGATTATGACAAAATTTTGCACACTGGCTGGCATTGATATAAAACTTCCCTGTGCTTAATTTAATCTTACTAGCTCTTGTAGTTAAGTAGCTATGACGATTTTATCTGACCGACAGACGGACATAAATCCCCTTTTCTTTTTGAATTTTTGTGTTTTCGTAAGTTTTTATATGGGAGCTAGGTCAAATTGTGACCGATTGCGACAAAATTGCACACTGGCTGGCATTGATATAAGACTTTCTTGTGCAAAATATTGTGGTTATATCTGTTATACTTTTAGATTTTTTGGCATTTAAGTGTGAAATTTAGGCTGCTTTCGTAAGTTTTTTGTATGGGAGCTATGGCTAAATGTGAACCGATTTTGATGAAATTTTACACGCTGCCTAGGGCAGTAAAACTTCTATATACCGAATTTTATCAGCATAGCTGCTATAATTTGTCATTTATTAACAAATAAGCGATTAGCCTAGACGAGGTTATACGGGAGCTGTGGTCAAATGTGAACCGATTTTGCCCAGTTTCAATACCAAAATTTGCTCAGAGATGAAGAATATTTTTACTAAGTTTTAGTGAGCTAGCTCCTTTCGTTAAGGCGTTATCGTATTTCAACAGACAGGCAGATAGACAGACGGATAGACGGACATCGCTTGTCTTAGAATTTTGTAAGGATTCAGAATATATATCGTTTTTGGTTTTTGAGCCAATATTAAGGAAATTACAAACGGAATGACAATCTCAGTATACCCCCCATTCTCTTTGATGGTGGGTATAAAAATTGTTTGAATTGATTGATCTGGAACTTAGAAACCTCAGGATATTCTGAACATGTGGTTTGAAGCATGACTATGCCTCACGTGGTAGTAATGCGATCGATTCTTATCCCGTAGACTTCTTTTTCTGGGGTTTTCAGAATACACTCCACCCAAAGAAGCTGTGACAGGCATATGAACTATCTTATATTTTCCATAGTTTTAAATTACACCAAGTTTTACTTAACGAAAGACCCTTTATTTTGAACAGTTCAATATGTCACTTTATTCTTTCATTTATTTGCCATTTGAAAAAAAGTTAAAACTGTTTATAATTAAGACACTATTTGGTTGTCCAAAAGTAATTCGAAACAAAAAAGTACTAAATTTTTATATTGAGAAAATTTGAAAAGTTTCCAAAAAAGTTACCGGAAAATTGGAAAAATTATATGAGTTTATTTAATAAAGCTCAAATTGTGGGTGACCGAGATTTTGTGTGTTGTGGGTTTTTTATATATCACTATCGAAAAGATAAAATTAAATTTAATGTCAAAGTGTTAAATGGACAAAAAAAAGTTATTAGAGATATTTATATTGAAATATTAAAGAAAGGGAAATGTGTCAATATAAAAGTTTTTTGTGTTAATTTTTTTTAATATTCAATTGGTTTTAAATTTTCAATTAAATTTTGTAATATTTGTATTTTAGAGTATTTTTAGTTATTTATTTATTCACATGTTGTACGACCACAATTTGAACAATGTTTATCGGCCCTCAAATTTAAGTGACCAAAATTTAAATAATAAAATACAAATTGTTTTTATTTTACAAAACAATAGTACTTTTTTCAAATGACACTTAAATAAAATACTAAAGCAATTAGTTTATTATATTTTAATCATTGAATAAAAATATTTTTGTTTATCTAAAGGCTTAAATAATTTTACTATTTTACCAAAAATGTAATAAAATGAACAAATATTGGCAATATTTATTCTCATTTAATGCAGAGATGGGCAAGTCAGGAAACTTTTAGAAATTGTGTACAAAATGTTCAAACAGAAATCATGGTGAATTTATCGTAAACCTGAGCAAAATAAAAGAACCTTATCTTCTATACATATACTTAACTATACCCTATTCTGCCCCAAATCCTTACCAATCCTGAACTAGAATTATAGATTTTATATACCAGCATTTTTCATGTTTGTCGACAAAAAGCACAAATAGTTTAGTTATTTCTGGAAACATAAAGTAATTAACACCAAATTTTATTAAAACAAAGTGCAAACATTTATTTATTTCCACTAATACAATTGTTAAAACATTACCTTAAATACCCGCCAGTTCCAAATTTCAGTCCCCAATTGTAAATTTTTAGCCATTTTAATGTAAGCTAAGCAGTACTTAGTTGACCGAGCTTTGCATGGAGCTTTATGATAAGTATTTCGAAATTTTAAACTTTTCATATATTTAATTTTATAAAGTATAAGCTGTACCCCGTGCCACCAACAAAAATGAATTGAAAGGAAAAGCATTACACAAATATCAAAAATAATTTTGAATCATTTTATTAATTTTGTCCGATCAACATATGATCAACTTCAACTTCATATTAATACATTTTGAGTAATTTTTAGTGGCGCCACCTATCGGAAATTTGTCATACCAACAAAGAAACCTTCTTCGACTTATGCGCAACAACTTTGCTAAAGATCACATCATGATCAAATGCACAGTTTACTATTCAATTCACTTTGAGTAATTTTCAGTGGCGCCAACTGTTGGAAATTGGTCATACCAGCAAAGAAAACTTTGCCGGCTGACGCGCACGAACCTAGCTAGAGGTCATGGCGTGATCAAACCTTCGTCGACATATGCACAAGAGCTTTGCTAAAGATCATATCATGATCAAATGCACAGTTTACTATTTTATTAACTTTGAATAATTTTCAGTGGCGCCACCTAACGAAAATTGTTCATACCATAAGAAACCTTCTTCTACTTTGCTAAAGATCATGGAATAATCAAATGTACGGTTAAAGGTTTAATTTATTTTGAGTAATTTTCATTGTCGCCACCTGTCAGAAATTGGTCATAACAACATAGAAATCTTCGCCGGTTCATGTGCAATAAGTTTGATAAATATCATAGCCTGATCAAATGCACCGTTTACTATTTAATTCACTTTGATTAATTTTCAGTGGCGCCACCTGACGAAAATTTTTTATATCAACTAAAAAACCTTCGCCAAAAAACATGATCAAATAGATAGTTTAAAGGACATATATCTACATAGATACAGATATATTTATTACTTAAAAAGTTATAACATTACCGAACTTTCCCCCTTGTTATCCCCTCATTTCAAGAAAGCTCCATATGCATTAGGGTGACAATTTTTTGTATGAAAGAAACAGATTTTTCGAATTTTATAACTTTTTCTACGGAATATGGTGACACTAGGTCTAAAAGTTTAGATCTTAAAATTTGAGCCAAATCGGACAACGTTCTATGGGCATCGGGTCCAATGTTTAAAAGCCCATTTTTATGGGGAAAATGTTTTTTTTTTTGTTTTTGCGAAATTTAGACCAAAAATAAATAGTTTTGACAAGAATTAATAATAGAATATTAAAGAGAACTAATACAGCTTTATTTCAAATCATAAAAGACGAAAATCCATGAAGTAGTTTAAAAGTTATTGCAGTTTCCCTCAAAAATGCATGTCCTTGAAAACGCGCCTAAGGATATGCACCAAAAATTGTATGTTGTAAATAAGGAAATTCCAAAGTTAGACATAATTTATCATTTAATTTAATATAAGCAATAATATTAATTATCTTTTATGTTAAAATTGAATACAAGTAAAATTTACCGAGCATTTATTAGAATTTGGCCCAAATATTTATATTTTAGCGAAATTCTTCAATTTCAAATCCCAGGTACGGCGAAACGGTTCAAGATATCGACCTATTTTTTCGGGGGTTTTATTTTCCCATTTGTCTGTTTTAACATACTGGAGAGAAAATTCTAAATTTGTAATATTTGTTGAACAAAATTTTCAAAAAATTAAAAAATGATTTTTGAAACCGGCCTGAGAAAAATATACCATTTTCCAATTTGAAAAAAACTATGTAAAGTTGATTATATTTAAACAAAACTGAACTATTTACTAGTAGTAATAGTAATATATAGTTACAATATATAATTTTTGGTGCATATCCTAAGGCGCGTTTTCAAGGACATGAACTTTTGGGGGAAAACTGCAATAACTTTTAAACTACTTCATAGATTTTCGTCTTTCATGATTTGGAATAAAGCTGTATTAGTTTTCTTTAATATTCTATTATTTTTTCTTGTAAAAATTATTTATTGTTGGTCTAAATTTCGCAAAAACAAAAAAATAACCCATTCCTCCCCATATAAATGGGCTCTTAAACTTAGGACCCGGTGCGCGCCCATAGAACGTTGTCCGATTTGGCTCAAATTTTCAGATCTAAGCTTTTAGACCTAGTGTCACAATATTCCGTAGAAAAACATTTAAAATCAAAGAAAAAAATGTTATTGTCACCCTAATATGCATGTTTGGTACTTCTTTAGTACCAATTGAATTCGGAACATTTTATTAAAACGCAGCTAATATTCATATTACTTTATGAAGTGTTAAGTTATCATTTGGTCCCTTTTATCCCATTTTGGTCCCCGAAATCAAACTACCAAATATATGTTCAATATTTTTTTCATGTTTATAGATTTCTGTACAAAGTTCCTCTCCATATTTTTTTGTTCAAAAGATAAGTGTGGGTTAAAAAAAGGACCAAACAAAATATGTTTACCCTTTTTTACCGCCTATCGGGCATAGCTTCAAAAAAGTATCAAACACTTATTTTTATGGTTGTTTAAACGTAATTTAAAGATTGTTTCTTTACTTATTACTTTAGGAGATATAACGTTTTCGATTTTTCCCTTTTTTTACCCCTTAGCGGCAAAATTTCCAAAAGCGGCTTCTTACTTGATCTATTTAGCAAAACAGATACCCCATTTTTATTAAAATCGTTAGATCCGTTTTCGAGATAGCCATTCTATATATATCTGTGGCAATATGGAAGAATAGCTTAAGTCAAGTCTGCTTGATTTCTGCGAATAATTTTTAAATTAATATATTGGTAACATGTTTATTAGAGAAGAAGGATGAATATTAAAAAAAAATATTGTTAAATCCGGAGATTTCATGTTTTTTCTACTTAAGCTCTTTTTCGAAACTGAAATTTACGTTGAACTGGACCTTAAGTAACTTTAAGCGGTTACTTTGTGTACATTGTGTAGTTTTATGTGAACATAAGTTGTTTGAAAATAATGACATTATTTTTTCAAGGTCAACATTTATACAGCTTAAGTGAAGTTAAGCGAAATCGTTATATGATGAAAGAAAAATCTGAATATGTACACACAAATATGTGTACATAAGTTGTTTTGATCAATGCATTATTGATTCAAAAAACGTAACCTAAAACAAAACTTACATAACATTGATCAAAAAAAAAAAAAACTAATTTTTTAAAACGGACTAAACACATTTAAGCGCCTTTGCTTCTGTAATGAAATAAACACCTTAACCTTCATCTGCTCTTAAAAAAAATCACGTTGTCTACCTTTGCGTAGTTTTCTACGCATGCAATATTTTTTATAGTTTTTGGTACAAATTTTTAAAAACTCTGGGAGGAAACAGTTAGAAAAAGTAATTTATATTTATTTAGTAGACGAAAAAGCTTTTTTTTTTTGCATTTCGAAGTCTTAAATTAGCTTTCCACCGAGAATGACTATATGAGGAAAAAACCATTACCCATTGTCATGAACTTAGTACAAAATAATACGTTTGTACTGATTTTGTTAGCATAAGCTTATACTCAATAGAGCGCTGGCCGAAAGGTGGGAAATAGTAGTGGTCAGCGATGGACAGCGCCCTATATTAAGCCTCGAATTTCGGGAAAAAAAACGACAGAAGTAAAGTTGTAAACCTAATATTTTGAAGGTTTGGAGGGTAAAAAGGAAGCAAGCACCTTTTATATAACTAACAGATGTATCACTTTACTAGATTATGAAGATTCTGGTACTAATTCTTCTTCATCTTCTTTTTAGTTTTTCTTGTAAATGGTGTAAAACTAATAATCAAAAAGAACTTTTCCATGTGTTAAAATTACAATGATTGACAAAAAAGAACCATGACATCAAAAATTCCCATCAAAAACGTATGTTTTTTCCCATATGCGTAGAAAACTACGCAAGGGCAGACAACGTAACTTGTTTGTTAACTTAAAGCTAGCACTTCCAAAAAAAAAAAACAGAGAAATTGTGTAGCGTTTGCGTAGTTTTCTACGCAAAGAGCAGATGAAGGTTAACTCAATTCTTTCTTATGTCGACTTAAGCTACTCTTCCACAATGCCACAGTTATATAGGCATACATACATATATACAAACAATTATTGATCGTTTATAGTAAAAAATATAGTAAAAATTCTCTAGTAACTTAAACCTATCACTAAAACAGTGATGTTCAGTATAACAACAACATCACCTAGCGCATGCGGTAGGAAAACAAAAATGTTGAGCATCGCTGCTTTAAAGACAAATCTGGATATAAATAGTCTTTAGACTCTTAAAAAATAAACAATTACTTTCATTGATATCTATTGTAAAAGCAACTCGTACACCGACCCTTAATTTTGAACTACCGAATATTATATGTTTCCGAAATGAATTTAGGCATTTTCAAATATCTATACTTCCCCCCCTCTACACCAAATATTGTCCAATGTAAATAAATATAAATATTAGAATAGTTTTATGGCATTTGTGGTTTTAATAAATTTACAGAGATTTTTTATTGTTGTTGTTGTTTAATGCAAATAGAAATTCAGTTGTTCAAATTTTTATAGCGACAATTAAAGTAGATTTAATAAAACTAAAAAAAACTAAATGCTTTAATTATTTGTTTATATGATGCAGAACTCAGGTGCAATACAGGGCGATTATGTTACAAAAGATTAATTAAATTAATGTTTAGTATAAATTTTTACCAATTTAAGTCATTCTATTTTAGAGCCTTTTACTCATCGTATCATCTTAAGGAAACTATAAATATATTAAATATCCAAACTTATCATAAGGATAAGCATGCTGGTCGCAATTTTTAAATGGCCAAAATCCATCCACCTTTAATGACATTTTATACAAATTATCTCTTGCGTAAAGATGGACGATTTTTTGAATGTAAGTGTTACCAAATGTGAGTCCTAGCAATATTTGCTTGTACGATTATTATATTGTTACGTTTTTCATTTAAAAACGTGGAATAATTATTTTTCAAACAACCGAAAACAAAATTAAAACACTTTATGTAGTTTTTACAAAGTTATATTTTTATTAACTTTAGAGTAAATCACTTAAGCACACTTCACAAAATTTCTTTACAAATGTTCTTAGTCTTACTGTTCTCTTATACGCGCCTCAATTAAAACTCTTCCACGATATCAGTTCTTCAGCCTTTGATATACTCGTAGTAGAGAAGAGTGTTTCTAGCATTCTCTGCAGATATAAACAAAGAGATGTCGCTACACTAACAATGCAGCTTACGAATGTTCATGATTGTTCCAACATGATCAAGAACACACTCACCCATATGTTGTACAAATAGATTATCTAAAGTTGACAGCAAAATAGAGTGTAGATAAAGAGAAAAAATTTTGCTCTTCTCTTACAGCAAAACAGTAAGAGAAAATAATGTTCTGCTTATAGCAGTGTTGCCACCAACCAAATGTTAAATTACACATGGATCGTGCCAAAATTACACATGAAATTAGGAATTACACATGATTTTTTTTTTGAATTATTTTTTTTTGTAAAAAATAAAAAAAATGATTTGTAGTTTTTTAAATTAATGTTCATCGTTTTTTTTATTTCATAACGCTTGAAAAGAAAACAATAAATGTATACTATTTCAAATCGACTATATTGAAAATCTTCTACCTCATGTTTAACATTTTTTGTGTAGATTCAAAAATTGGTCCACCATTAATAAATTTTTGCAAAGTTGGAAACAATCTATCTCCAAGGAATTCTTTAAATCAAAAACTTTTATCCAATAATCTTCTTGCTCCAAAGCCCAAAAGTTTCAAAATCGAAGAGTACATGTCAAGAGTTTGCAAATCGACATTGAAGAATGAAAATCTTTTTGTTAAACATATATGTCACCTTCTCCGAGAAAAGGGACCTAGTGTATGAAAATAAAATTTTGAGAAAAACTACAAAAATAAAATTTTAATGTTTTTCTCATTTTTATTGATTTTCCCAAGTTCGTTTTGTACGTTTTTATGGCAAATAAATTTTTATCAGAAATCTAACTCATTTCATCTTATTCTAAGCCCTTTTAGGTACCAGAATCCACTGCTAACTCTAAACCCGTTTTTTGACACACAAGGTTCCTTTTCTCGGAAAAGGTCACATATTATAATTGAAGTTGAAAAGTTTGGGCAATTTTGGGGTCAACAATATCCGCAATTGAATAATTATCGTCACTTAAATTAAATATTGTTTTAATTTGACGAATATAAAATTCTCGAAAATCATGAAGTATAATTTTTTTCCGAATTAGAGATTGTGGTCAAAGATTCATGAGCATCAATACCAATATATCATATTATTTAATAAACATATATATTTTAATCTGAATGGTTGATTTCCCATAAGCACTGGGATTTTAAAACATACACTCTTATGTAGTTAGAATAAAAAGTTTGCATTATGGGACGCACATAAATTTAGTTTTTTAAATGCAAGTTTTGAAAACTGTTAGTACTCAAAAATGACAGAAATTTAAATTACACATGAATTACACATGCAGTCAATTACATATCGGCTACACATGAACATAAAAATTACACATGATATGTGTAATTACACCTGAAGTGGCAACACTGGCCTATAGACATAAACAGAACAACATCTACAGCAACAGAAACATTCTAGAATACTAGGGGAAGAATTATAAGTAGTGAACTTTACACAATGGGCCGGATGACTTTAAAATAAGTGACAATATGCAAAGAGCCTTCAAAATTAAAAGTCGGAAAACATACAACTTTTCGGTGGCGTCATCATTTTGAATAGTCATGGACCCATAGGAAGATGGCTGATTATGAAGTCAGCGTCACTTGTGTTCTAAAGTGGTACCGGCAAGGGATAGACTAGAAAGATAATGATAACAAGGCTACCAGTAGTGAAGGCTTATATAAGTCAGCCAGTAGCCTTGATATATGTGTCTATTTTATGAACATTTATTAATGTTCGATATATCAGATAAGGCATTCGATAGATCAGATAATTTAGCAAGCAACCCAAACGCAGTGCCTGTAGGGTTGCAAAGCATTTTGAATGATTGCTATCTTAGATGAGCTATGTTTACTTTGAAACTGAACAAGTGGTTTCAGTAGACACAGTGTTCTTGGCTGATCGGTATAGAGATTGCCTTATTTGTAATTTACAGGCGGATAGCGTCAATAAAGAGATTTAGCAAGTTTATAATAATGCTACCTGTCATATTATTATGACCAGGTACCCAGAATAGTTCAATATGGCAATATCTCGCCATTTCATTGAGAGATGGCCGGCATTCGTGAGTGTAAACATTAGATATATATTTTATGACCTCAACTCAAATACTGGAGACATGGCGTCACGGAAAAAAGTTTTCATTTCAATTTTCACAACTATAGTTTTCATAATACTTTTTCGCCAACACCTATTTTCTGATTCTCGTTTGTATTATGAAAAATTGTTTCATTCCTTTGCCTAAGCCATTATTATTAGTTCTGCCTAAAGCGTTATGCCTCATCGCCAGTTCTTTCCACTTTTCGTCCCCAATTTTTTCCGTCAGTGGTCACTAATCTATAAATGTATGATTAGTAAAAGTTTTTTTAAATTAATTATATTTCATACTATTCTATAGCAATGCCAAAATTTTCTTTTAAGAATTTAATTAAATAGTTTTATGTTTTTTTGATTCTTATACCCACCATCAAATTTTGAGATTGTCATTCCGTTTGTAATTTCCTTAATATTGACTCAAAAACAAAAAATTTTGGAATTAAAATCGGGCAAAATCGGTTCACATTTGACCATAGCTACTGTATAACCTCGTCTAGCCTAATCGCATATTTGCTAATAAATAACAAACTATAACAGCTATGATGATAAAATTTGGTGTATATAAGTTTTACATAAGTACTAGCCAGCATTAATTTGATCGAAATCGGTTCCATTTAACCAAAGCTTTCATACAAAAAACTTACGGAAACTACTAAGATTTCACCTAAAATTCACTTACAATCGGTCAAGATTTGATCATAGCTTCCATATAAAAAACTTACGGAAACACAAAAATATAAAAAGAAAAGGAGGATTATGTCCGTCTGTCCGTCAGATAAAAGTGCGATTGCGCCTTAACGAAAAGAAAAATGTTTTAAAGTAAAATTTTGGATATAAAAACTTTTTAAAGAAAAATTTTCGATATAAAAATTTTTTTTAGAAAAATTTTCGGCATAAAATTTTAATAGAAAAATTTAAGGTATTAAAATTTGTATAGAAAATTTTCGGTATTAAAATTTTCGTTATAAAAATTTTCGGTGTTAAAATTTTTATAGAAAAATTTTTGGTATAAACATTTTTATAGAAATTTTTTCTATAAAAATTTTTCTACAAAAATTTTTATAGAAAATTTTTCTACAAAAATTTTTGTAGAAAATTTTTCTACAAAAATTTTTATAGAAAATTTTTCTATAAAAATTTTTATAGAAAATTTTTCTACAAAAATTTTCTACAAAAATTTTCTATAAAAATTTTTTATAGAAAATTTTTCTATAAAAATTTTTATACCGAAACACCGAAAATTTTTCTATAAACAATTTTCTAGAAAATTTTTCTATAAAAATTTTTATGGAAAATTTTTCTATAAAAATTTTTATAGAAAATTTTTCTATAAAAATTTTTATAGAAAATTTTTCTATAAAAATTTTTACAGAAAATTTTTCTATAAAAATTTTTATAGAAAAATTTTCTGTAAAAATTTTTATAGAAAATTTTTCTATAAAAATTTTTATACCGAAACACCGAAAATTTTTCTATAAAAAATTTAACACTAAAAATTTTTCTAAATTGGGGATAATCCTCCTGAAGAGATGGCTTAACCAACCATCGAAACGCGTCAAGGAATTTGGTTTCTCCGCAAACATTTTTTGGCTTTTTATCAATAAATTGATCTGTTACATTAATAAATAAATGTAACGGGTTTGGGATCAAATGCAAATACACTTCTTTTTAAATAATATTTACATCCCGACTATTTTGTTATTTTTTGATAAAACTGCATGCATTCAGCTTATTTTTAAAATAAACTTGTTTATTTTAAAACATCTTACACCCCCCCCCCTTCTTCACAGCATTCTGCATATAGTAGCCGACGGCTACAGCAAGAATGTGGGAAGTGAAGGTAGATGAAAACTGAAAAATGTTTGTTTTTGTTCAGTCGATAATCTACGCTTTTACTTTTGGTTTATGAACATAATTCTTAATAGTTATGTTTGTAAATTTAGTAATAATGCGAGGTTTTCGATCTGTCCAAATTAGGGATAATCCTCCTGAAGAGATGGCTTAACCAACCATCGAAACGCGTCGAGGAATTTGGTTTCTCCGCAAACATTTTTTGGCTTTTTATCAATAAATTGATCTGTTACATTAATAAATAAATGTAACAGGTTTGGGATCAAATGCAAATACACTTCTTTTTGAATAATATTTACATCCCGACTATTTTGTTATTTTTTGAAAAAAATTTTCTATAAAAATTTTTATAACGAAAATTATTTTATTACAATTTTATGCCGAAAATTTTTATATGGAAAATTTTTCGAAGAAATTAATTTTAGTTGAACCAGAATTTATGTTGATGGTCGTGGGTTCGAGTCGGGCTCAGGTTCATGTCATAAATTATTTTTTTTTTAATTTATGATTTTTAAATTAGATGAATAAATTTTAGGAATACTGAAAAAACTATGTGACACTTAGCAAAATTTTTCTTTAAAGAATTTAGTGCGAGGTGAAAAAATCGAAAACGTTATATCTCCTAAACTAATAGGTATAGAAAAAAAAATTACGTAACGTTAATGAAAATTATTTTATTACAATTTTATGCCGAAAATTTTTATATCGAAAATTTTTCTTTAAAGAATTTAATGGGAGAATTTTTCTATAAAAATTTTAAGGCGGAAATTTTTCTATAAAAATTTTAAGTCGATAATTTTTCTATAAAAATTTTAAGAGATGGTATATATTTAAGATGGTGCGTATATAAGATTCGACACAGCCGATTATAACACTCTTACTTGTTTTTGTTAAAATTCGCTAATTATTACTTTATATTTCGTAATCACGCGACGAAAATTTTACAGAAATCCAAATTTTGACATTTGACCTCGGTGAAGAAAGGGTTGATCTCGTCTAATATTAAAAAAAACTCTAGCATTGGTTGTCCATAAACGATGCAATTATATTTATTATCTTTTTTGTTAAAATTGAATACGAGCATTTACTCGAATTTGGCCCAAAAATTTATATTTTCGCGAAATTCTTCAATTTGAAATTGCAGGTGCGGCGAAACGGTTCAAGATATCGACCTACATTTTTTGATTTTTATTCTTCCATTTTTCTGTTTTAACACACTGGTGACGAAATTCTAAATTTGTGATATTTGTTGAACAAAATTTTTGAAAAATTCAAAAATGATTTTTGATACCGACCTGAAAAAATGTACCATTTTCCAACATGAAAAAAACTAAGTAAATTCAATTATATTTAAGCAAAACTGAACTATTCAATACTATCGAGTCATTTAATGATAAATTATTTCTAACTTTGAAATTTCCTTATTAATAACATACAATTTTTGGTGCATATCCTTAGGCGCGTTTTTAAGGACATGCATTTTCAGGGAAAAGATCCAAAACTACTTCATGGATTTTGTTTTTGACTATTTGAAATAAAGCTGTGTAAGTTGTTTTCAATATTCCATTATATTTTCTTGTAAAAATTGTTAATTTTTGGTTGAAATTTCTCAATAATAGAAAATAACTCATTTTTTACCATACAAATTGGCTCTTAAACTTTGGACCCGATGCGCGCCCATAGAACGTTGACCGATTTGGCTCAAATTTTAGAACTTAACTTTTAGACCTATTGTTACAATATTTCGTTGAAAAAGTTATAAAATTTGAAATTTTTTTTTTATACAAAAATTGTCACCTTGTAGCTGCCGCTTCAAGTGTAGCTGCCGTCTCCAAATTAACTAAGTAGCTGACTACGAGGCGACGATTGCAGCCAACGACTTTTGTAGTCGGTTTTCGTGTAGCCTGCTGTTGTCTATGTGTTTAATGTATTAGTGGTCTTAAACAGCCCCACAAATCAGACCAAATGGCAATGTTGAACCAGCAAAGAAACCATAGCTAACCTTATTCGATTGTGTATGTTTTGTACACATTTAATTTATAATGATCCTAATCTAAATTTTTATTAAATTAAAAATGTCTTTTTGTTTAATATAAAATTTAAAAATTTTATATTTCATTTGATTTCACACCTTGTATTTAAATATTTGTATAACGATACGCCAATATAATTTCATAGATACTTTTATTATTTGTTTTGCTCATGAAACCATGCAAATATTTTATTTTTAATTGAATATTTTACTGTTCATTTTATTGATTTTAATTCTGTTATGTAACATTTTTTTTTTTGAACAAATTTAATTTAAAATCTCCCAAAGGTTTATTAGTTGCAACACTTTTTTAATGAATCATTCTCCAATTAAAATTTGTTATTTAATAATATTTATGCCTGATTGATCAGAACAAAAATTTAATTCCTATTTGAATACTACAGAAATAATAAAAAACATAAAATACGGAAAACATTGTATGTCAAGATCGACCGTTAGATGACTACATTAAAGCGTAACTTGCAGGGGCCAAATTATGGCATTCGATATCGATCGAAATCTTAAATATTTCCAAAACATTTGTATAGCATATTTTAAGGATGATCAGAATTATTTGAAAGATGCACAGTTTACTAAATATTTTTTTGAAGTTATTTGCCAAAAGATCAACTATAGTAAAAGAGTTTTAATTGAACTATATGTTTTTAAAAACGAATTAAAATGAATACAAAATTTCAATAAACTTTTTGCATCGAAGTAACTTTGAACATCCCTAAAGTATACTTCACAATATTTGATTAAAAGTCTGAGTTTTCGATCGATATCGAATGCCATAATTTGGCCCCAGGCATTTTATTGAAATTGATGCCTGAACTTTGATCGTGCGAATACATATTTAGATTTTCTGAAGAAGATTGCTTTACCATTTTAGAATTTTTTTCCTAATCAATTGGTAGAGTATCAGAAAATCTCTATGATGATAGTTTATGAAGATTAAACTCTATTTTTTTTAAGTTCGTAATATTAATTGGTTTTGTTAATTTCTGGCTAATTTAAACGATCTCTGTGTATAAGTGTTACTTTTACTATGTAGTTGTAATTTAATTACAAAGAAAAGTATTCAGTTCACAATAAAAAACTTTAATTGAAATAAACAAAAAGTGAATTAAATTAATCTCTGCAATACTACTACTTTACATCCATTGTAGTTGAGTTTTACAGAAATTTAATTAAAGATACAATTTTACAAAAAAAAAAAAAAAAAAAAATAATGATAAATATATTGTAATTAAATATTTCCGATTATCAGAATAACAACAGGATAACGAACACATTATCTTGATAAAAGTTTTATTTTTCTCAAAATTAATAAAAGATTTTTTTCCAAGCTTGAGGTCTTAGAGTTTATTTTTATACCCACCATCAAAAGGAATGGGGGTTATATTGAGATTGTCATTCCGTTTGTTATTTCCAAACCAAAATAAACCAAAATTGAAGTATATTCTGAATCCTTATGAAATTCTAAGACAATTGAGCGATATCTGTCTATCTGTCTGTCTGTCTGTCTGTCTGTCTGTCTGTCTGTCTGTCTGTCCGTCTGTCTGTCTGTCTGTCTGTCTGTCTGTCTGTCTGTCTGTCTGTCTGTCTGTCTGTCTGTCTGTCTGTCTGTCTGTCTGTCTGTCTGTCTGTCTGTCTGTCTGTCTGTCTGTCTCTCTGTCTGTCTGTCTGTCTGTCTGTCTGTCTGTCTGTCTCTCTGTCTGTCTGTCTGTCTGTCTGTCTGTCTGTCTGTCTGTCTGTCTGTCTCTCTGTCTGTCTGTCTGTCTGTCTGTCTGTCTGTCTGTCTGTCTGTCTGCCTGTCTGTCTGTCTGTCTGTTGTCGGCACTATAAAACCTTAAAGAAAGGATAAAGGTCACTGAAATTTGCATATATGTTCCTCATTTCTTGGAAAATTTCGGTATTCGAATCGGGCATCATCGGTTAACATTTGACCATAGCTCCCGTATAACCTGGTCTAGCCTAATTGCTTATTTGCCAATAAATGACTAGTAGCTATGATGATAAAATTTGGTATATAGAAGTTTTACACTAGCACTAGGCAGCATATAAAATTTCATCCAAATCGGTTCACATTTAACCATAGCTCCAGACACAATTCCTGAAAAAGCTGGACATAAGGAAAAAAAGCTTGACAACCCAAAAATTAGCTGGACATTAATAATAAAAAACTGGCTTTAATAATTTGCTTCGATGAATCATTAAATTTTTGATAGATCGCATTGAGAATTAACCGCAGCGATATCGAAAACAAATAAAACCGTCCGAGATCTGAAACAATTTTTAGCAGAAAATATTTTTCTATAGAAAAATTTTCGTTGGAAATATTTCCTATAAAAAATTTTCGTTTGAAATATTTTTCTATATAAAAATTTTCTTTGGAAATATTTTTTTATAGAAAAATTTTCGTTGAAAATATTTTTCTATACAAAACTTGTCGTTGGAAATATTTTTCTATGGAAAAATTTTTGTTGGAAATATTTTTCTATATAAAAATTTTCTTTGGAAATATTTTTTTATGGAAAAATTTTCGTTGAAAATATTTTTCTATACAAAACTTGTCGTTGGAAATATTTTTCTATACAAAAATTTTTGTTGGAAATATTTTTCTATACAAAAATTTTCGTTGGAAATATTTTTCTATAAAAAATTTCGTTGGAAATAATTTTCTATACAAAAATTTTCGTTGGAAATATTTTTCTATAGAAAAATTTTTGGTGGAAATATTTTTCTATAGAAAAATATTCATTGGAAATGTTTTTCTATAGAAAAATTTTCGTTGGAAATATTTTTCTATAGAAAAATTTTCGTTGGAAATATTTTTCTATAGAAAAATTTTCGTTGGAAATATTTTTCTATAGAAAAATTTTCGTTGGAAATATTTTTCTATAGAAAAAATTTCGTTGGAAATATTTTTTTATAGAAAAATTTTCGTTGGAAATATTTTTCTATAGAAAAAATTTAGTTAAAAATATTTTTTTATAGAAAAATTTTCGTTGGAAATATTTTTCTATAGAAAAATTTTTCTATAGAACAATTTTCGTTGGAAATATTTTCCTATAGAAAAATTTTCGTTGGAAATATTTTTTTATAGAAAAATTTTCGTTGGGAATATTTTTCTATAGAAAAATTTTTATTGGAAATATTTTTCTATAGAAAAATTTTCGTTCGAAATATTTTTCTATAGAAAAATTTTCGTTGGAAATGTTTTTCTATAGAAAAATTTTCGTTGGAAATATTTTCGTATAGAAAAATTTTCGTTGGAAATATTTTTCTATAGAAAGATTTATTGATAGAAATATTTTTGTATAGAAAAATTTTCGTTGGAAATATTTTTCTATAGAAAAATTTTCCTTCGAAATATTTTTATACCCTTCACCAATAGGTGAAAGGGTATTATAAGTTTGTGATTCCGTTTGTAATTTTTTTATTAGTGATCGTAGACCCCATAAAAATTATACCGATCGACTCAGAATCGGGAGGAGAATCGATTAAGCGATGTCCGTCTGTCTGTCTGTCTGTCTGTCTGTCTGTCTGTCTGTCTGTCTGTCTGTCTGTCCGTCTGTCTGTCTGTCTGTTGAAATCAAGTTTCTGAAGCCCTTGGAGGGTGGACCTACATAAATTATATACCAGATTTTAGGAAATTCTCCCGCAATGAACGCTATTAAATTTCATTAAAATCGGTTTATAAACACCGAAAATATCGAAAAAATACCAAAAATTGGACGAAAATTTTAAAATTTTTGATTGAAACACACTTTTAAATAATAAGAGAAACAAGGTACTCCTGGTGTACATGTGATAATATATTATATATCAGATTGTAGGAAATGGTTCCCCAAAGCACTCTGTAAAATTTTAGCAAAATCGGTCTATAAACAACTGAGATACAGCCAAAACACTCAATTTGATGTATCGCAAATTGCCCAAAGTACGCGTTAGAGAATGTTTGTTGAAACAATGAAATGCAGAAATAGGAAAAACCATCCTCCTGGAGCACGGACATACATAAATTTTATATCAGATTTTAGGAAATTCCCCCGCCAAGCACATTATAAAATTTTATCAAAAGCGGTCCATAAACAACTGAGATACCGCCAAAACACTACTTGTGATGTACAGCAAATTGCCCAAAGTACGTGTCTAAGAAATTTTGTTGACATTTTGTAAATATTGTTTCAGCGATATCTCAGGTGTTTATGGACCGATTGTGATGGAATTTGACAGCGTTCCTTGTGGGAGGATTTCCTAAAATCTGATATAAACTCCACAAATCTGATCATGAATACCATTCAAGTTGTACCGATCGTCTCAGAATCGGCAGGAGAATCGATTTCGCGACGTCCGTCCGTCCGTCTGTTTGTCCGTCCGTCCGTCCGTCTACCTGTCTGTCCGTCCGTCCGTCTACCTGTCTGTCCTTTTTTCTGTTGTAGTCAAGTTTTTGGAGCTCAGGGTGGGACGATATCCTAAAATTTTGTGTAAAATGCATATGGGTATACCTTCCAGGAGCTCCACAAATCTGATTTTAGCAGACAGACACACTGCATTTATCTTAATTCTATGTCTGACTTTTGAACTTTATGATTACATTTGAGTATGTATTATATATCAAATTATAGGTAATCTTCCTAGGAAGTACAAAAATGCAGCTAAGTATATGATATCCGTTCAAAACCTACATATGTATGTATGTATCTCACATATCAACGAAAATTTAAATTGTTTAATTGCAATTGGGAGAAATCCGTTCACGTTTGACTATTGCTCCCGTATAACTTCCCCTAAGGCAATCTCTTAGTAGCTAATAAATGACAAATTATAATTATCTATCTATTATAATAGATACGATGATGGCATTTAGTATAAAGACGTTGTACAATATCGTTATTCAGGGCGATATCTTGAAAAGTTCGGCTTTGAAAATGGGCGAGCTCGGTTCAAATTTTCTGTTATCTCCCATATAACCCCGACCGGGAATCACTTTAATGCTGATAAATTAAATCATGTTATAATTGCACAAAGAACTAGAGCAAAACTTTCCACACATCCATCGGACAGATCGAAAGAACAATGCATCCCAAATATTATTGTTGAAGTATTCATCTTAATTAGTTAACTAACTTCAGATTAATAAGTAAATCTTCAATAAATTTTCCGCCAAAGCTGATATCCATTCATAGCTAGCTATATATTTCACGCATGTATCTAAAACTAAGAGTGTATACCTTATAATTCTAAGGCTTGTATACATTGACAATCATTGTTAAAACTTTGACCTAAATCAGTCCGCTAACTTCAGAGTTTTACATAACTAATCATTAACCTTTAATAGTTGGATAATTCGTATGAATTAAAGTACACAACCCTCACTGGGCACTGTGTTTTTGGGTTGTGTGCCAGAATACTTAATCTTCATCAAATCGATGTACTCTTGCAAATTTAAGGGCATCTACATTTTGAAGCATCTTTTCTGCATGGTTTATCTGGTCTATCGAACTTTAGAATCCAAGTGACGCTGCCTTATACATCAGCCACCTGCCCAACCTAACCTTTGGGTCCATAACTATTCTAGATGATGACGCCACCGAAAAGCTTTTCGTTTTCCGGCCAGAGTTGATTGTCATTTGAGCCCTTTTTATAGCATTTTAGGTCCTCACATTCTTGACGGATATTGTCTTTAAGAGCTGCAAGAGTCTGAGGCTTGTTGACATAAACCCGCGACTTCAAAAAGCCCCACAAAAAGAAGTATGCAGCGGTCAAATCAGGCGATCTTGCTGGCCAGTGCAAATCGCCAAAACGGAAGATTAGGCGCCCGGGAAATGCATCCTTCAGCATATCGGTTGTGGCACGTGCAGTGTATGCCGTTGCACCGTCCTGTTGGAACCACATGTTTTCCAATCCCAATTCATCAAGTTGCGGCAAACGGAACTCGTTAATCATTGCTCTGTAGCGCTCACCATTCACAGTAACCGTTTGGCCCGCTACGTCTTTGAATAAAAAAGGTCCGATGACTCCTCCAGCGAAAAAAGCACACCATACAATGACTTTGAGTGGGTGTAATAGCTCTTCGTGGGTTACACGCGGATTTTCACGTAAATTTTGCTTATTTACGTACCCGGTAAGATAGAAATGGGCTTAATCACTCATGATTATTTTTAATGAAAAATCGTCTTCCTCTTGGTGGTGATTAGGGATGGCTTGAGCGTATGTTAGACGCGATTGGCGGTCAGCAGCTAACAGCTGATGCACCGTCTGGACTTTGTACGGAAACATCTTCAAATTTTTTACCAAAATTCGCTGTAAAGACCGTTGACTGATACCCATTTGCGTGGCACGTCGTCTGATCGATGTCGACGGCGCTTCCATGACATCCTCGGCTACAGCAGCAATATTCTCTGCAGAACGGCGACTCCGGGGTCTGCCACGCCTGGCAGCATCTCGTGTTGTGCCAGTCTCTTCGAGGCGAGCAGTATTTCACCAGTAGGCGTTGGACGACTAGGAAATCTGCTACGAAACTCACGTTGTGCCAAAGTCACCGACCGATTATTGGCCAAATAAATAGTCACCAATATTCCGAGTTCTGGAGCAGTGTAGAGTAACATTGTTTATTAACGTGTATTTTGCAAGTGTTTACTACACAAATGCCAAAACAGAATTGACATTAGGGGCCAATCGCAAAATTTAGACCATTTTCTGATAGGAGGATTACTTTTGCGCCACCTTGTACTAGTATAACCAAATATTGCTAGGAATTACATTTAGTATGAACAAAAAAAAATTAATATACATATGAAGCATTTGTGTGGGGCTCAACTAAGTCAGTAATCAGAAACTATATAATTATCAATATATTCATACGATTTTGTATTTTACTTTTGAAACACTATTGGTGAAGGGTATCCAAGATTCGGTAAAGCCGAATATACCACTCTTACTTGTTCTATAGTAAAATTTTCCTTCGAAATATTTTTCTATAAATAGTAAAATTTTCCTTCGAAATATTTATCTATAGTAAAATTTTCCTTCGAAATATTTTTCTATAGAAAAATTTTATTTCGAAATATTTTTCTATAGAAAAATTTTCATTCGAAATATTTTTCTATAGAAAGATTTTCCTTCGAAATATTTTTCTATAGAGAAATTTTCCTCCGAGATATTTTTTTATACAAAAAAAAAAAAAAGATTCAAAATGGCACCTTTAAATCGATCAAAGATAATTTTCATTCTTATATAAAGCACAAGGTTTTAGTTATCAAAGATAAAAGTTTTAAATTTACTTTAATATTTGTATAACTTTTGTATTTGTATGACTTAGTTTCTGGTACTCTTTCAGAAAACGTTTTTATGCCTATTAAAAATTTCTGCTAAATCATGTTACCTGTAACAAAAAGTTTTCAAAGACTTCCTCCTCCACATGCCCCCAATTTTTATATATAAAAATTACTTTTATGACTTAACTTTTATTGTTTCCTTTTTTACAAAATATTTGACTGTTTCTGAAAGGATGTAATTACTTTTGAGGCATACAATTAAACAAGAGGAAAAGTAATAAAGACTGTGTTTAAGGCAGGCTTTTCTATGTGGGGAGTAACACCTATGAGTTTCTTCTTTTCATTAACAAAATTTTAAAAAAGTTTACGTTAAACAATCATTCATTTGGTTTTGACAGTTGACTTGAATAAATTGTGTAAATATTTTATTTAATTTTTAAAGCTAATATAAAATATAAAATACAAATTTCCAAAAGCGGCGAAAAAATGTAAAAGTCATCAGCAAAAATTAGTTTTTACTTTTATATTAAAGTTTGTAATGGTAACTGAAGGTACTTTTGATAATGAGATGAGGGTTTGTTATTTCGCGGTGATTTAAAATGTTTGTTTTAACTTCTATAAAAACGGAAAGATGAGGTGTCAGTATCCAGACTATATTGTAATTACAAATCAGTCATTGTCATAATAACAGATTCATAAGACATACCATAAAATAAATATTAAAGGAAGTGCCACTTTCATTTTATTTTGTAAACATTAACCATTTGACAAGAAAGAATATCTGAAGTTTACTCAAAAATGAGGACCTTACTTTCAAAAAAAAATCCCATTTACACTCAGAAAAAAAATGAACTAGAATTTAGAAAAATTTACGTAATTTGAGGAAAACGTAATTGTCGTATGGCGTCAAAGCCATATTTTACAGCAAATAAATAAAACATTCCACTTGTAGCGTTTGGGAAAACTAAGTAAGTTAAGTTTTTGAACTGAGATCTACAAAATTGCTCCTAGTGAGTATTTTCATGACATGTTTTCAAAATCTATAGATAGTCCTTTCTTTTTGGGAACACAAGCTGTGAATGTTATCTCAAACGTCCCAATAGTTTGCCCGTAATTCGTTATTCAGTAAAACACACGAAATATTTTTTAAGTTAATGATATAATTGAGATCTACAAATTTTATTAGACTATTTATTGAAAATATTAGTTTTTTTAAGCGTTATTATTATTTTTTTTTTCAAACTACACGTTTTAGTTTACAAATTTCCATAAAATAATCTACGAGTGTGGCAACGATCTATGTAATACTGACAAAATATACAAAGTTCAAAGATATTCTTTATAGTCAAAAATTTTGAAGTGGCACTTCCTTTAATATTTATTTCATGAGACATACTACTCTGCTATCTATGTTAGGAATACTTTTTTCAAATTGACATTTATTAACATTTGGTATTTTTATACCCACCATCAAAATGAATGGGGGTATATTGAGATTGTCATTCCGCTTGTAATTTCCTTAATATTGGCTCAAAAACCAAAATTGAAGTATATTCTGAATCCTTATAAAATTCTAAGACGATTGAGCAATATCCGTCTGTCTGTCCGTTGTTGGCACAATAAAACCTTAACGAAAGTTTATAGGTCACTGAAGTTTGGCACAAATATTCTTCATTTCTTGGAAAATTTTGGTATTGAAATCGGGCAAAATCGCCGTATAACCTCGTCTAGGCTAATCGCTTATTTGCTAATAAATGACAAATTATAACAGCTATGATGACAAAATTTGGTATCTAGAAAAGCACTAGGCAGCATATAAAATTTCATCGAAATCGGTTCATATTTAACCATAGCTCCCATACAAAAAACTTACGGAAACAGCCTAAATTCCACCTGAAATACACTTAAATGCCAATAAATGATAAACTGTAATTGCTTTTTCCACTAAATTTGGCACAAGGAAGTCTTATGTGAATACCAGCCAGTGTACAAAATTTTGTCACAATCGGTCACCATTTGACCATAGCTCCCATGTAAAAAACTTATGGAAACACAAAAATACAAAAAGAAAAGTTGGTTTATGTCCGTCTGTCCGCCAAATAAAAGCGCGATAGCGCCTTAATGAAAAGGGTTACCGCAGCAAAATTTTACAACAGGAAGTCTTATGTGAATGCCAGCCAATGTGTAAAATTTTGTTACACAAAATACAAAAAGAAAAGTCGGTTTATGTCCATCTGTCCGTCAGATAAAAGTGTGATAGCTCCTTAACTGCAAGAGCTAGAGAGACAAAATTGTACAAAAGTATTTTTGGTATGTAACAGAAGTTGTGTTATATATTCGGCTGTACCGAATCTTATATACTCTCCATCAAGTTGTGTTAAATTTAGAAACATATCTCATATATCTAAGTTGGTGTAGCAAATTAAAAATGTGGACCAAATTCGAAAAAAGTTGCTAAAGTTGCAACTAGCAATATTCAAATATTACAGAAGCTTTCTTCAATAAATAGAAATAATAAAATAAAATTTCAAAAAAAATCCAAAAACAAAATATTAATAAAATTTTGTGTTCATTAGACGAAACAGCATATCTTAAGATATTTAATTTTTTCATAATATGAGTAAAAATTGTTTAAATGTTCATAAATGTTTACAAAAAAAAATATAAATTTTTGTGAAATAATAATAGCAAACAACGATTGTTTTATGATCCCTATCTATTTTAAAGAAATTAAATTTAAAATGTATCTAATAACTGAAAGTTGTAAAAAATTTTCAAATTTGACTTAACATTTTTTTCCAACGAATCACAAAATGAAAATCATTCAAAAGAAAAAAAAAATTTATTTAAGTTTTTAAAATGAAGCTTTATGATTTAATTTAAAATCTGTTTTGTGGTTCGATTTTCAAAATAAAGTCGAGTTTTTCGATTTTAAGTCGACTTTAAATGTTCTGGGGTTAGGCTGATAAGTTTTAACAATTTTTCATTTCTTTTTGTATTTTTGTGTTTCCGTAAGTTTTTTATATGGAAGCTATGGTCAAATGGTGACCGATTGTGACAAAATTTTGCACACAGGCTGACATTGACATAAGACTTCCTTGTGCTAAAGCCAAATCTTTTACGGTTTATCATTTATTGCCATTTAAGTGTATTTTAGGTGGAATTTAGGCTGTTTCGGTAAGATTTTTTGGTATGAAACGTTTTGAATTAAATTTTATATGCTGCCTAGTGCTTATATAAGACTTCTACATACCAAATTTTATCATCATAGCTGTTATAATTTGTCATTATTAGCAAATAAGCATTTAGCCTAGACGAGGCTATACGGGCCGCTATGGTCAAATGTGAACGGATTTTTCCCGTTTCAATACCAAAATTTTACAAGAAATGAAGAATATTTATGTCAAATTTCAGTGACCTATATCTTTTCGTTATGGTTTTATCGTGCCGACAACAGACAGACAAACATACGGACAGACAGACGGACTTCGCTCAGTCGTCTTTGAATTTCATAAGGATTTAGAATATACTTCAATTTTGGTTTTTGAGCTAATATTAAGGAAATTACAAACGGAATGACAATCTCAATATACCCCCCCCTTCATTTTGATGGTGGGTATAAATAGTGGCAACAATTTGCTCGAATTCTTCGCGGCCCCCTAGAATGTCCGTACGGAATCATACGCACCAATGCAAGCATATAACCAAACTGTATCTAACATACACTTGTTAAAATTATGAAGAAGTATTTGCCTTCTACAAGGCGTTCAGGCAAAGTCAATATTATATAAAGATATTACACTCCATACTTTTTTTACTTTTCTGTCTAATGTGAAGTTAAAGTAGATAAATAACAAGGAAAAACACATAAATGCACAAACATACATTTTATGAGCACGTGTGTGTGCCTTAGCTTTCCCTGGATAATTGTCTCCATTAGTTGTTTCCGAATTAGAGTTAAAGCGGTATACTCTATTTTTTATGGGACTTTTCAAAACGACCATACTGCAAATCAATGTATGGAAGTGCAACATCTTTATATTTAAGAGTTTTTGGTTTAACTGTTAGCATACAGTGAAAAGTTTCAATAAAAAACTTATATATAAACCCTAAACATTTTATTGAGCTGCTTTAACATTTTTATATTCATGTATTTAAAAATATTCCTAACATCTCATATGTTCATGTTTAAATGGAAATCATTAAATCACAATTGTAAGAATGTTTTTTTGGATACTTAAATTGTCACATAAATATTTACACAAATTGGATAAGCGTTTATCTCTTTTGGGTACATGATAATATGCTGGCAATTTCTATAATTTATAAGATTGGATCTTTGGATTCATTTCCTTTTTAACAAAAAACCAAAATCGCATAAAGACGAATATAAATGGAATGACTAAGTAAGGGATAATATTTGGCAACATATATGAAATTCTGGTTATTTAAAGCAATGACTCCTAGGACAATGATGGGTATATAAATAGCAATTGTATGTAGTTGCTAATAGCCGCTAAAAACTAAATTTTTGAATCGAGCTTCAAGTTTTAAGACTTTTTTTCCCTATAAAAATTCCATATACATAATATATCTGTTAAAATGCTTTAACATATATTCGATAAAAAATGATTAGAGTACATTCAAATTGCGAATACAAATAGTCGAAGGGTATATACACATAAAAGATACAACCACGTATATTTAAAAAAATTTTAGTTGTTATTTAAGAAAACACATTAACAGTTTGTTCATATATCCGAACATTCTATGTATACCCATAAATCTCCCAATATGGGGGCAAGAAAAAACATGAACGGCAACAAAAAAGGGTTAAATCCTTGAATTTATTTTAAATATAAAATAAAAAATGGATAAAAAATTACTATGAGCATACACAAAAAATTTAAACTAAAAATAACTGTAGCACAAATAAGTATATCCCGGAAAGGGAAATGATTTTCTGTGTAGACAGATATATTAAAATGAATGTATGTATGTAAGCCTATGTAAACATACAAATAAAGAAATGTATAGAAATGTGAGTGATAAAGTGAAGCATATCTAAGGAAAATGGGTTGAAAGAAATGGGTTAGTGTTATAATAATGATGATAAATGAAGAAAATAATTTCACCACAAAAATTGGGGGAGAAAGCAAATGAAAAAGCCATTTGAGGAAGTCAGCATTAATATATTTATTTATTTAAAAATTTTTAGGTAATTTTATTTTAAAACTTTAAAATCTAACAAACGTTAATTTTTCTAAAGAAAAATCTCACCAATATGATTTTTCCAAAGAAAAATCTCACCAATGTGAATTTTTCTATAGAAAAATCTCACCAATGTGAATTTTTCTATAGAAAAATCTCACCAATGTGAATTTTTATATAGAAAAATCTCGCCAATGTGAATTTTTCTATAGAAAAATCTCACCAATGTGAATTTTTCTATAGAAAAATCTCACCAATGTGAATTTTTCTATAGAAAAATCTCACCAATGTGAATTTTTCTATAGAAAAATCTCACCAATGTGAATTTTTCTATAGAAAAATCTCACCAATGTGAATTTTTCTATAGAAAAATCTCACCAATGTGAATTTTTCTATAGAAAAATCTCACCAATGTGAATTTTTCTATAGAAAAATCTCACCAATGTGAATTTTTCTATAGAAAAATCTCACCAATGTGAATTTTTCTATAGAAAAATCTCACCAATGTGAATTTTTCTATAGAAAAATCTCACCAATGTGAATTTTTCTATAGAAAAATCTCACCAATGTGAATTTTTCTATAGAAAAATCTCACCAATGTGAATTTTTCTATAGAAAAATCTCACCAATGTGAATTATTCTATAGAAAAATCTCACCAATGTGAATTTTTCTATAGAAAAATCTCACCAATGTGAATTTTTCTATAGAAAAATCTCACCAATGTGAATTTTTCTGTAGAAAAATCTCACCAACGTAAGTTTTTCTGTAGAAAAATCTCACCAATGTGAATTTTTCTATAGAAAAATCTCACCAATGTGAATTTTTATATAGAAAAATCTCACCAATGTGAATTTTTCTATAAAAAAATCTCACCAATGTGAATTTTTCTATAGAAAAATCTCACCAATGTGAATTTTTCTATAGAAAAATCTCACCAATGTGAATTTTTCTATAGAAAAATCTCACCAATGTGAATTTTTCTATAGAAAAATCTCACCAATGTGAATTTTTCTATAGAAAAATCTCACCAATGTGAATTTTTCTACAGGAAAATCTAACCAATGTGAATTTTTCTATAGAAAAATCTCACCAATGTGAATTTTTCTATAGAAAAATCTCACCAATGTGAATTTTTCTATAGAAAAATCTCACCAATGTGAATTTTTCTATAGAAAAATCTCACCAATGAGAATTTTTCTGTAGAAAAATCTCACCAACGTGAGTTTTTCTGTAGAAAAATCTCACCAATGTGAATTTTTCTATAGAAAAATCACACCAATGTGAATTTTTCTATAGAAAAATCTCACCAATGTGAATTTTTCTATAGAAAAATCTCTCCAATGTGAATTTTTTTATAGAAAAATCTCATCAATGTGAATTTTTCTATAGAAATATCTCAACAATGTGAATTTTTCTAGAGAAAAATCTCACCAATGTGAATTTTTCTATAGAAAAATCTCACCAATGTGAATGTTTCTATAGAAAAATCTCACCAATGTGAATTTTTCTATAGAAAAATCTCACCAATGTGAATTTTTCCATAGAAGAATCTCACAAATGTGAATTTTTCTATAGAAGAATCTCACCAATGTGAATTTTTCTATAGAAAAATCTCACCAATGTGAATTTTTCTATAGAAAAATCTCACCAGTGTGAATTTTTTTATAGAAAAATCTCACCAATGTGAATTTTTCTATACAAAAATCTCACCAATGTGAATTTTTCTATAGAAAAATCTCACCAATGTGAATTTTTCTATGGAAAAATCTCACCAATGTGAATTTTTCTATAGAAAAATCTCACCATTGTGAATCTTTCTATAGAAAAATCTCACCATTGTGAATTTTTCTATAGAAAAATCTCACCAATGTTAATTTTTCTATAGAAAAATCTCACCAATGTAAATTTTTCTATAGAAAAATTTCACCAGTGTGAATTTTTCTATAGAAAAATTTCACCAATGTGAATTTTTCTATTGAAAAATTTCACCAATGTGAATTTTTCTATAGAAAAATTTCACCAATGTGAATTTTTCTATAGAAAAATTTCACCAATGTGAATTTTTCTATAGAAAAATCTCTCCAATGTGAATTTTTCTAAAGAAAAATCTCACTAATGTGAATTTTTCTATAGAAAAATCTCACCATTGTGAATTTTTCTATAGAAAAATCTCACCAATGTGAATTTTTCTATAGAAAAATCTCACCAATGTGATTTTTTCTATAAAAAAATCTCACCAATGTGATTTTTTCTATAGAAAAATCTCACCAATGTGATTTTTGCTATAGAAAAATCTCACCAATGTGATTTTTTCTATAGAAAAATCTCACCAATGTGATTTTTGCTATAGAAAAATCTCACCAATGTGATTTTTTCTACAGAAAAATCTCACCAATGTGATTTCTTCTATAGAAAAATCTCACCAATGTGATTTTTTCTATAGAAAAATCTCACCAATGTGAATTTTTCTATAGAAAAATCTCACCAATGTGATTTTTTCTATAGAAAAATCTCACCAATGTGATTTTTTCTATAGAAAAATCTCACCAATGTGATTTCTTCTATAGAAAAATCTCACCAATGTGATTTCTTCTATAGAAAAATCTCACCAATGTGATTTTTGCTATAGAAAAATCTAACCATTGTGATTTTTGCTATAGAAAAATCTCACTAATGTGGTTTTTTCTATAGAAAAATCTCACCAATGTGATTTTTTCTATAGAAAAATCTCACCAATATGATTTTTTCTATAGAAAATCTCACCAATGTGAATTTTTCTATAGAAAAATCTCACCAATGTGAATTTTTCTATAGAAAAATCTCACCAATGTGAATTTTTCTATAGAAAAATCTCACCAATGTGAATTTTTCTATAGAAAAATCTCACCAATGTGAATTTTTCTATAGAAAAATCTCACCAATGTGAATTTTTCTATAGAAAAATCTCACCAATGTGAATTTTTCTATAGAAAAATCTCACCAATGTGAATTTTTCTATAGAAAAATCTCACCAATGTGAATTTTTCTATAGAAAAATCTCACCAATGTGAATTTTTCTATAGAAAAATCTCACCAATGTGAATTTTTCTATAGAAAAATCTCACCAATGTGAATTTTTATATAGAAAAATCTCGCCAATGTGAATTTTTCTATAGAAAAATCTCACCAATGTGAATTTTTCTATAGAAAAATCTCACCAATGTGAATTTTTCTATAGAAAAATCTCACCAATGTGAATTTTTCTATAGAAAAATCTCACCAATGTGAATTTTTCTATAGAAAAATCTCACCAATGTGAATTTTTCTATAGAAAAATCTCACCGATGTGAATTTTTCTATAGAAAAATCTCACCAATGTGAATTTTTCTATAGAAAAATCTCACCAATGTGAATTTTTCTATAGAAAAATCTCACCAATGTGAATTTTTCTATAGAAAAATCTCACCAATGTGAATTTTTCTATAGAAAAATCTCACCAATGTGAATTTTTCTATAGAAAAATCTCACCAATGTGAATTTTTCTATAGAAAAATCTCACCAATGTGAATTATTCTATAGAAAAATCTCACCAATGTGAATTTTTCTATAGAAAAATCTCACCAATGTGAATTTTTCTATAGAAAAATCTCACCAATGTGAATTTTTCTGTAGAAAAATCTCACCAACGTAAGTTTTTCTGTAGAAAAATCTCACCAATGTGAATTTTTCTATAGAAAAATCTCACCAATGTGAATTTTTATATAGAAAAATCTCACCAATGTGAATTTTTCTATAAAAAAATCTCACCAATGTGAATTTTTCTATAGAAAAATCTCACCAATGTGAATTTTTCTATAGAAAAATCTCACCAATGTGAATTTTTCTATAGAAAAATCTCACCAATGTGAATTTTTCTATAGAAAAATCTCACCAATGTGAATTTTTCTATAGAAAAATCTCACCAATGTGAATTTTTCTATAGAAAAATCTCACCAATGTGAATTTTTCTACAGAAAAATCTAACCAATGTGAATTTTTCTATAGAAAAATCTCACCAATGTGAATTTTTCTATAGAAAAATCTCACCAATGTGAATTTTTCTATAGAAAAATCTCACCAATGTGAATTTTTCTATAGAAAAATCTCACCAATGTGAATTTTTCTATAGAAAAATCTCACCAATGAGAATTTTTCTGTAGAAAAATCTCACCAACGTGAGTTTTTCTGTAGAAAAATCTCACCAATGTGAATTTTTCTATAGAAAAATCACACCAATGTGAATTTTTCTATAGAAAAATCTCACCAATGTGAATTTTTCTATAGAAAAATCTCTCCAATGTGAATTTTTTTATAGAAAAATCTCATCAATGTGAATTTTTCTATAGAAAAATCTCAACAATGTGAATTTTTCTAGAGAAAAATCTCACCAATGTGAATTTTTCTATAGAAAAATCTCACCAATGTGAATGTTTCTATAGAAAAATCTCACCAATGTGAATTTTTCTATAGAAAAATCTCACCAATGTGAATTTTTCCATAGAAGAATCTCACAAATGTGAATTTTTCTATAGAAGAATCTCACCAATGTGAATTTTTCTATAGAAAAATCTCACCAATGTGAATTTTTCTATAGAAAAATCTCACCAGTGTGAATTTTTTTATAGAAAAATCTCACCAATGTGAATTTTTCTATACAAAAATCTCACCAATGTGAATTTTTCTATAGAAAAATCTCACCAATGTGAATTTTTCTATAGAAAAATCTCACCAATGTGAATTTTTCTATAGAAAAATCTCACCATTGTGAATCTTTCTATAGAAAAATCTCACCATTGTGAATTTTTCTATAGAAAAATCTCACCAATGTTAATTTTTCTATAGAAAAATCTCACCAATGTAAATTTTTCTATAGAAAAATTTCACCAGTGTGAATTTTTCTATAGAAAAATTTCACCAATGTGAATTTTTCTATTGAAAAATTTCACCAATGTGAATTTTTCTATAGAAAAATTTCACCAATGTGAATTTTTCTATAGAAAAATCTCTCCAATGTGAATTTTTCTAAAGAAAAATCTCACTAATGTGAATTTTTCTATAGAAAAATCTCACCATTGTGAATTTTTCTATAGAAAAATCTCACCAATGTGAATTTTTCTATAGAAAAATCTCACCAATGTGATTTTTTCTATAAAAAAATCTCACCAATGTGATTTTTTCTATAGAAAAATCTCACCAATGTGATTTTTGCTATAGAAAAATCTCACCAATGTGATTTTTTCTATAGAAAAATCTCACCAATGTGATTTTTGCTATAGAAAAATCTCACCAATGTGATTTTTTCTACAGAAAAATCTCACCAATGTGATTTCTTCTATAGAAAAATCTCACCAATGTGATTTTTTCTATAGAAAAATCTCACCAATGTGAATTTTTCTATAGAAAAATCTCACCAATGTGATTTTTTCTATAGAAAAATCTCACCAATGTGATTTTTTCTATAGAAAAATCTCACCAATGTGATTTCTTCTATAGAAAAATCTCACCAATGTGATTTTTGCTATAGAAAAATCTAACCATTGTGATTTTTGCTATAGAAAAATCTCACTAATGTGGTTTTTTCTATAGAAAAATCTCACCAATGTGATTTTTTCTATAGAAAAATCTCACCAATATGATTTTTTCTATAGAAAATCTCACCAATGTGATTTGTTTTATAGAAAAATCTCACTAATGAGATTTTTTCTGTAGAAAAATCTCAACAGTGTGATTTTTTCCATAGAAAAATCTCACCAATGTGATTTTTTCTATAGAAAAATCTTACCAATGTGATTTTTTCTATAGAAAAATCTCACCAATGTGATTTTTTCGATAGAAAAATCTCACGAATGTGATTTTTTCTATAGAATAATCTTACTATAATCAATTTTGCTTTAATAATACGTTTTATATTTTGTATTTCTTGCAACTGACAATATATTCCATCATATCAATATTTTATATGAACTCTCCATAATTTCAAATATTCTTATATTGGCCTTAAAAAAGATATCAATATAGAAAATACTAAAAATAACCCACATTTTTCTTGACACATTTGCCTTTTGTCTAAAACATTCTTACACTCCCATTTTTTGCCTTTCAACCTTAACCCAATGTAGATATATTTGAATGGAAAAATATACATATTTAAAAACAGTTCATGCACATATTTATTTGAATGAAGTGTTATTTACATACCAGGATAAATCCTTTTATGAATCCTTTTTTTTTCTTCTTATTTTCGCTTCCATTGTTCTTAGTTTAAATAGAAAATGTGAGTGAAATGTTTTTCTAATTCTTTCGCTTTGCTTCTTTTCGTTTTTGAAATTATTTAACTTGAAAATATTTTACACTTTGGGATTAAGTTGGTGCTCTACTTGACCTTAATAAAAATTAAATTAAATTAAATTCTTTTTTTTTCATTTTATTTCAATCGTATTCAAAAGTGTATTAACATAAATTTTAATATTCTTAAATCCTTTGAACTTGTTTCCACATTTGTCCAAAAAAAAAAAAAATCTATTAGTTTTATTCTATGTGGAACCATATGCATTGACATCATCAGAAAGATTTTTGGATGAGATCATTAGCAAAAATTTATTAAAGATTTATTAGAGTTAACTAAACATGAATTTCAAGGGTATTGTTTAAGAGTAGGTACATTATTTGAGTTAGTCTAATAACTTAAAAAACCACTTATCCCATTTTGTATTTCAAGACTATCTTATAGAATAGAAAAGCTAAGACTAGTAGGTCTAAAGTAGATAAGTGTGGATAGCTTCTATAGCTTCAGGAATGAAGACAATTTCACACTTAGCCTAGAATTCAGGTTAATATATCATGATCTAAGCAATTTTTGAGCAGAAATTATAATACATTCAAGTTAGTGTCTGCTAGAGGCCAGTATCTCTATAAAAATTGTCCGATTCCCACTATCAATACAAATTGTCTTTGAAATTGCAAGTTGTACTTTAAGCAAAAGCTTTTCAAAAACATACATCAGCAAAAACTTAATATACCATTTACTCCTAGAATATATGTATTCATAAGAATTTATGTATTCATAAAGTAGCCCTATAGTAAAACTGGGGTCATGTGTCTCCATGTCAACACTTTGTGTAACATCAATTCAAATGTCCCCAATTTTAGTTCAGTACTGAAATAGTGAATATATAGAGACAACTATTCTAGTATATATCTGGTGACATTGTCAACGAATGTGTCAACATATATGTATATCAATAGGCCCCGATTTGATCCCAATGTCTCCATTTGGACCAAAAGAACTACAAAGTCAATACTAAGTAAATAGTGGTAATGTCTACTGGTAGATTTCGTAGGAACTCTAAATGTTAAATGTCAATAGTAGATAACATTGGATGGGGCAAAATAGGCAAGTAGTACTGGAGACATTGTCAATAGCAAAACAGTATTGTTTCTCTGACGGCATTTACTGCAGGGAGTCTATTTATACTTCAGTTTATTTATAATGTATTACAAAATGTTCATTGAACAATGTATGACAAATTTACCCAAAATACTATTTGGTACATTATATCTTTTCTGAATGTACGCTGGAGCATTCACTACGAAATGCAAAAGCCCAATTGTATTTCATTTAACCACTAAATCGAGCTGGATCAGGGCATGAAAAAGTCACATTGTGTTATTAATGCAAAATTTCATACATGTGTATATACCAGTGTTGCCAGGAAGTAATGTAAGTAATGCAGAGTCTTTGAAACATTTTTATTTAGTGTGTCAATATGGAAGAGTAGCTTAAGTCGACATAGAAGAGAATTGAGTTAAGGCGTTTATTATACCCACCATCAAATAGAATAGGGGGTATATTGAGATTGTCATTCCGTTTGTATTACCTTAATATTGGCTCAAAAACCAAAATTGAGGTATATTCTGAATCCCTATGAAATTCCAAGACGATTGAGCGATGTCCGCCTGTCTTTTGTCGCCACGATAAAACCTTAACGAAAGGATATAGGTCACTGAAATTTGGCATAAATATTTTTCATTTCTTGGGAAAATTTGGTATTAAAATCGGGTAAAATCGGTTCATATCTGACTATAGCTGCCGTATAACCTCGCATAATCGCTTATTTGCTAATAAATAACAAACTGTAATAGCTATGATGATCAGATTTGGTATATAAAAGGCAGCAAATCGATTACATTTATCCATAGCTCCCATACAAAAAAACTTGCGGGAACGGCCTAAATTTCACCTTTTTCTATAGAAAATTTGTTAACAATTTTAATTTTCAAATTATTATTTTTTACTTAAATATGTGAACACAGTTACTATTCTATAAATAGCATCAAACCAAAAAGTCTTGTTCTTCTCTACATGCCAACGGCAAGTGAAAAGATCTAGCAAAACAAGTAATAGGAGAATACACAATCAATTGAGCGTTCGATCAAACTCAATGAGTTAAATTGATGATTATCTCTGCAATTTGACAACTCGACTGTGGTCGAGGGCGCCAGTGCTGATGACGTCCTATGGCGGGACAGAAATTGCAATCCACTGAGCCGCGTTCAAAAATTTTTTTTTCAGTTTTTCTCCACATCATTACTTTCAAATTTTCAAATTAATAATTTGAAAATTAAAAATGAACTCTAGCCTGATCAATTCTGATTTTTCAATTAATTCAATTTAAAGTTCGGGTAATTAATTCCCAAATTTTTTTTTATAAAAAATTTTTCTATAGAAAAAAAAAAGTTTTTCAAAAATATACTTTTTTAGAGGAAATTTTTCAAAAATTTACTTTTTATAGGAAATTTTTCAAAAATTTACTTTTTATAGGAAATTTTTCAAAAATTTACTTTTTATAGGAAATTTTTAAAAATTTACTTTTTATAGGAAATTTTTCAAAAATTTACTTTTTATAGGAAATTTTTCAAAAATTTACTTTTTATAGGAAATTTTTCAAAACTTTACTTTTTATAGGAAATTTTTCAACAATTTACTTTTTATAGGAAATTTTTCAAAAATTTACTTTTTTATAGGAAATTTTTCAAAAATTTACTTTTTTAGAGGAAATTTTTCAAAAATTTACTTTTTTAGAGGAAATTTTTCAAAAATTTACTTTTTTAGAGGAAATTTTTCAAAAATTTACTTTTTTATAGGAAATTTTTCAAAAGTTTACTTTTTTAGAGGAAATTTTTCAAAAATTTACTTTTTATAGGAAATTTTTCAAAAATTTACTTTTTATAGGAAAATTTTCAAAAATTTACTTTTTAAAGGAAATTTTTCAAAAATTTACTTTTTATAGGAAATTTTTCAAAAATTTACTTTCTATAGGAAATTTTTCAAAAATTTACTTTTTATAGGAAATTTTTCAAAAATTTACTTTTTATAGGAAATTTTTCAAAAATTTACTTTCTATAGGAAATTTTTCAAAAATTTACTTTTTATAGGAAATTTTTCAAAAATTTACTTTTTATAGGAAATTTTTCAAAAATTTACTTTTTAAAGGAAATTTTTCAAAAATTTACTTTTTAAAGGAAATTTTTCAAAAATTTACTTTTTATAGGAAATTTTTCAAAAATTTACTTTTTATAGGAAATTTTTCAAAAATTTACTTTCTATAGGAAATTTTTCAAAAATTTACTTTCTATAGGAAATTTTTCAAAAATTTACTTTTTATAGGAAATTTTTCAAAAATTTACTTTTTATAGGAAATTTTTCAAAAATTTACTTTTTATAGGAAATTTTTCAAAAATTTACTTTTTATAGGAAATTTTTCAAAAATTTACTTTTTATAGGAAATTTTTCAAAAATTTACTTTTTATAGGAAATTTTTCAAAAATTTACTTTTTATAGGAAATTTTTCAAAAATTTACTTTTTATAGAAAAATTTTTTTTATAGAAAATTTTTCAAAAATTTTCTTTTTATAGGAAATTTTTCAAAAATTTTCTTTTTATTGGAAATTTTTCAAAAATTTTCTATTTCTTTACTTTTAGCAGAAATTTTTCAAAAATTTTCTTTTGATAAGAAATTTTTCAAAAATTTAGTTTTTATCAGAAATTTTTTCAAAAATTTGCGTTTTATAAGAATTTTTTCAAAAATTTGCATTATATTTATAAGAATTTTGCTATGCCAAAATTTTGCAATTGTTTCGAAATTTTTGAAAATGGTTTTTGTGGTTAAATTTCAAGGGCCGATGTTGATGATGGGTATAGTAATTTGAAACCGGTTTTGAAGAAACGAACGATTTTTAAAATTATTTTTTTTTAGGCGAAATTGGCAACACTTTTATATGCACTTTCCATGACATTGTGTAAGTGAATGACTGTGGGAATGAAACAACGTTACATTACATGTGACCATATACATATGTATGTAGTTATACTGGAGCATATAAGTTTGTAAAATGCGAATTTGTAGAAAATACAGTGGTGTTCATAATTGTAGCAGTGTTATATTGTTTTAATTTGAAATGTCTATATTATTAAGAGCTTTAAAACATTTTATCAGAAATATTTTGTCTATCATTATAAACGCTCCAGTGTAGAATTAGTCAGTCAAAATATTCCAGCACTTTTCAACAGTAAAATAGTTTGCCCCACCACTTCTAATTAGACACAATCATTTTGGTATAGTAACTACACGAAATTCGTTACCATGAAGATGTGAGAACAATCAAATATTTGATGTGGTTTGTTACACTTGTTAAATGTTTTATGTGAGTCTAACGAATTGAAAGCAAATACGATTTTGTGATTTTACAGGGTATACACAAAACGCGAAAATAATAAAAATGATTTAAAATCCTATTAAATCAAGACAAAAGAATATTAACCATAAAGGGCTATTTTTTTAAATAAATCAATAAATGCTTTTAATTTATTCCAGCCTTTTTTTCAGGATAATTGAATACCCTTTTTCCATATACCCTCAGTATATTTGTGTGGGTATTTGCGTGAACATAAATTATTTTTGGCTGCTTAGTTTGTATAAAAGGGCTTTCAAAATTTTAGAAAGGTTGTTATAAATTTGATGCGAAATTTAATAACAATAGATTTATTGTTTGAGGAATAAATTATTTAATGCGAACCAAAATTATGCGCATATTTATTATGTATTAAATTAAATGGCGAATAAATAAAGAAATTTGGGATAAAACAATTCAAGCTGATAAGGATATTTTGGCCTAGGCATGCAATTTTTTTGGTTTTATGAAAATGAAAATATTGTGCTTTGATTTGTAAAGCTTTTTCTAAGCAGTTTTTAACCAATATTTATTTATAATAGCTATGGGCAAGTTAGAATAATTACTCAAGATAGCTCTTAAATGATTTAAAGCAATAGCCGGTATTACGACAGAATCACATCGCTAATTTCTAGTCCAATTTAATTTTTTATACCATATCAGGTTTCGACGCTATTTCCGATTTAATTTGCACAAAATTTAATCTCATAACCTGGTGTAGTTTAGCATTAATAGTCTGGTAAATACTTGTCGTTTAGCATAATATTTAGTTAGGATTTAAATGTTGATAGTCCATATATTTTGTTATGAGTTCCTAATACCGTATATAAAGTCTGGACATTGGTGCAATTTTAATATGCTGCTTGTATCTCCGAATCTTTTTAATTGTAGATATAACAAGTAAGAGTGTTATATTCGGCTGTGCCGAATCTTGTGTACCCACCATTAAGTTGTACGAGAGTGCAGCTAATTAAAAATGTTGGCCAAATGTGGTAATGTTGGTAATATATTTGGACTAAATTCGGTTGCAGTTCTATAGTTACTATAGTTCAACATTTAAAAGTATCTAAGTGGTTTTCCAAGTATTTACCTTGGACAAAATGCTGTTCCATAACCGAATATAGTTTCACATTAATAAGCTGTTTCGTTGTGCCATAACCATGTTAATAGCAACACGGCAGGTTCATATATCTTGTTAGGAGTTCCTAATGCATCTACCGTGTATAAAGCCGTAGATGCAATCTAAATATACTGAATGTACCTCCAAATCTTTTTTATTGTAGATATAACAAGTGGTATATTCGGCTTTGCCGAATCTTGGATACCCTTCACCAATGGTGTTGCAAAAGTACTTAATGTAATTCCTAGCAAAATGTGGTTATACTAGTATTATATGCAAAGAGTCTTTAAAATTAAGAGTCGGAAAAAGAAAAGCTTTTCGGTGGCGTCATCATCTAGAATAGTTATGCACCCAAAGGTTAGGTTGGGCAGGTGGCTGATGTCTAGGGAAGCTTCACTTGGGTTCTAAAGTGGTCCCTTTGTGAAAGATAATGATTACTAGACTACAAGTAGAGAATGCATATTTAAGCCAGCCAGTAGCTTCGAAATAAAATAGACACGTATTTTACGAACATTTTATAAAGTTCGATAGACCAGATCAACCATGCAGAAAAGATGCTTCAAAATGTGGATGCCTTTACATTTGCAATAGCACATCGATTTGATGAAGTTTAAGTATTCTGGCATGCAACCCAAAAACACAGTGCCCAGTGAGGGTTGTGCACTTTAATTCGTACGAATTATCTAACTAGTAAAAGTTCTTGATTAGTTATGTAAAACTCTGAAGTTAGCGGACTGATTTAGGTCAAAGCTTTAACAATGATAAGCCTTAGTTTTAGATACATACGTGAAATATATAGCTTTTGAATGGATGGATATCGGCTTTGTCGGAAAAGTTATTAAAGATTTACTTATTAATCTGAAGTTAGTTAATTAATTAAAATGAACACTTCATCAATAATATTTGGGATGTATTGTTCTTTCGATCTGTCCGATGGATGTTTGGAAAGTTTTGCTCTTGTTTCTTGTGCAATTTTAATGTGATTTAATTTATCAGCATAAAATCGATTCTCGGTCGGGGTTATATGGTAGATTTCACTAAATGTGAATAGACCTCGCCCATTTTCAATATCGAACTTTTCAAGAGATCAGAAATACTTTTGTCAAATGTTGTCCCTCTAGAAAGTTTATTTTAGGCGCTATCGCCCTGAATATCAATATTGTACAACGTCCTTATACTAAATGTCATCATCGTATCTTAGGCGAAGTTATACGGGATCAATTGTCAAACGTGAACGGATTTCTCGCAATTGCAATTAAAAAAATTTAAATTTTCGTTGATATGTGAGATACTTACATACATATGTAGGTTTTGAACGGATATCATGTACTCAGTTGCATTTTTGTACTTCCTAGGAAGATTACCTATAATTTGATATATAATACATTCTCAAATGTTATCATAATGTTCAAAAGTCAGTCACAAAATTAAGATTAATGCAGAGCGTCTGTCTGCTAAAATCAGATTTGTGAAGCTCTGGATTTTACACAAAATTTTAGGATATTGTCCCACCCTGAATTTTATCATTGTCGATCAAAACACCATCGCTTAAACCTTAAATTATATCTACCACAAATTACCGAATGCATCAGGACTTAGGTAATCCCCTGCGAAGGACGCTATTAAATTTCATCAAAATAAACACCTGAGATATCGACAAAACAGGAACTCCAAAAACTTGACTACAACAGAAAAAATTACAGACAGGTAGACGGACGGACAAAAAAACAGACGGACGGACGGACAAACAAACAGACGGACGGAGGTCGCGAAATCGATTCTCCTGCCGATTCTGAGTTGATCGGTACAATTTGAATGGTATTCGTAATCAGATTTGTGGAGTATAGATTTTAGAAAATCCTCACACAAAGAACGATGTCAAATTTCATCACAATCGGTCCATAAACACCTGAGATATCGCTAAAACAATACTTACAAAATGTAAACGTCTAAGAAATTTTGTTTACATTTTGTAAGTATTGTTTTAGCGATATCTCATGTGTTCTTTGTACGTACTTTGGGTAATTTGCTGTACATCAAATGTAGTGTTATGGCGATATCTCAATTGTTTATGGACCGCTTTTGATAAAATTTAATAACGTGCTTGAAGGGGGGAATTTCCTAAAATCTGATATAAAATTTATGTAGGTCCGTGCTAAAGGAGGATGGTTTTCCTATTTCTGCATTTCATTTTTTCAACAAACATTCTCTAATGCGAACTTTGGGCAATTTGCGATACATCAAATTCAGTGTTTTGGCGATATCTCAGTTGTTTATGAACCGATTTTGATAAAATTTTACAGAGTGCTTTGGGAAACTATTTCCTACAATCTGATATATAACATATTATCACATGTACACCAGGAGTATCATTTTTCTCTTGTTATTTAAAAGTGTGTTTCAATCAAAAATTTAAAAATTTTCGTTTAGTTTTTGGTATTTTTTCGATATTTTCGGTGTTTATAAACCGATTTTAATGAAATTTAATAGCGTTCATTTCGGGAGAATTTCCTAAAATCTGATATATAATTTATGTAAGTCCATCCTCCAGGGGCTTTAGAAACTTGATTTCAACAGGCAGACAGACAGACAGACAGACAGACAGACAGACAGACAGGCAGACAGACAGACAGACAGACAGACAGACAGACAGACAGACAGACAGACAGACAGACGGACAGACAGACAGACAGACAGACAGACAGACAGACAGACAGATCGATTCTGAGTCGATCGGTATAATTTTTATGGGGTCTACGATCACTAATAAAAAAAATTACAAACGGAATCACAAACTTATAATACCCTTTCACCTATTGGTGAAGGGTATAAAAAGGGGATGTTATATATATAGAACTATAGCCAAATATTGACCGATTGTTACAAAATTTAATATACTGGCTGGTATTAATATAAAGTTTATTTGTGCAAAATTTAGTGGCCATACCTGACATAATTTATAAATTAATAGCTTTTAACTGGCATTTGTGTCATTTTAGTGGTTACCGGGAGCGGTTTTTATATGAAAGCTACGGTCAAAAATGGACCGATTCCTATAAAATTTGACATACTGACTGAAAGTTGCATAAAACTTCTCTGTTTTAAATTAAGTAGTCATAGATTTTACAATTTTATTCAATTTATCAGAATAAATGTAATTCCCGGATGGAAAGACGGACATAAACCGTATTTTCTTTTTGTAATTTTGTGTTTCCGTAAGTTTTTTATATGGGAGCTATTATTATTTTGACCGATTGTAACAAGACTTTGTACACTGGCTGGTATTCACATAAGACTTCCTTGTGCTAAATTTAGTGGCCAAAGCTATTACAGTTTATCATTTATTGGTATTTAAGTGAATTTCAGGTGGAATTTAGGCTATTTTCGTAAGTTTTTTGTATGGGAGCTATGTTAAATGTGAACCGATTTCAATGAAATTTCATATGCTGCCTAGTGCTTAAGTAAAACTTCTAGATAGATATTTTGTCATTATAGCTATTATAAAATTAGTCATTTATTAGCAAATAAGCGATTAGTCTAGACGAGGTTATACGGGAGCTATGGTCAAATGTGAACCGATTTTGCCCGATTTCAATACCAAAATTTTTCAAGAAATGAAGAATATTTGTGCCAAATTTCAGTGACCTATATCCTTTCGTTAAGGTTTTATCGTGCCGACAACAGACAGACAGACGGACATCGCTCAATCGTCTTAGAATTTCATAAGGATTCAGAATATATTTCAATTTTGGTTTTGTATGAAATAACAAACGGAATGAAAATCTCAATATACCCCCATTCTTTTTGATGGTGGGTATAGTAATGTCCAAAATGGTAGTAAAGTGATAAAAATACAAGCTAAGACTCTAGAAATATAAAAGGAATATATGGGACTTATTAGAAGTAAATATTTGAAACCGCGGATTAAAGCGAGAACCAAGCCAACTTACATCAATATATGACAATTTATAAGTGTTTGACAAGAAGTTTTGTTATATTGCACTCGGCAACTATATTGAATGATATTAAACACTTTTCAGCCTAATTGTGGTAATTTTTCACATATATCTTAAATATTGATGTAATGGTTCCTGAAAAAAGTAAATCCGGGAGGATGTGCATAAATCAATAACAATTAAATGAAAAGCCAGTTTCGACAACCAAAGCTACTTTTCCTTAGTTAATGATTAGTAATACAAATGAATAAAAGCAATTTCTATTACACTTATAAACATTGGTTTAGCACCAAAGCACACAAATTAAACCAACTTCTTTCTAATTTACACAAAACAAACCTTTTTTCATTACTTTTTTGGTTAGAGCTTAAAGAGCTTTAACCACTTAAAGTTAATAAATTTTTAATGACAATGACTGCCAGAAACAACACAAAGTGAACATAACAACAACAACAACAACAACTAACACAAGGTCTTATAATGGGATACTATCATACTAGGTTAGGTTAAAGTGGTAGTATGAAAAAATACAGACTCACTTAGACTACGAAGTCCATTGTGATACCACGGAAGCTAGTGAAATAACGTATCACTAGCTTCGTCTATTGAACCATCCCGAGCGCTTTAAAAAGCTCTGAAGTCGTCAGATATCAATACCAGCCAGATCGTCTACTGTTCGCTAGGGCAGGGTAAGTGCACAGAAGATATTTTATCGATTCAGTCTCCCCCTCGTCCACAGCTTTTACAAAGATTATTAGTGGCAACCTTTAGCCTAATTGCATGTCTTCTAATCAAACAATGTACAATTATAACGGACAAACAGGGCCACATTAGTTTAAAGTGAATACAGCCATTAATCCCCTACTGTTCGTTAGGGCAGGGTAAGTGCACAGAAGATAGTTTACCGATTCAGTCGCCTTCTCGTCCCCAGCTTTTGCAAAGATTATTAGTGGCAACCTTTAGCTTAATTGCATGTCTTCCAATCAAACAATGTACAAGTATAACGGACACGAGCAATAGAAATCAGATCTTGATAATGACAGTAATTTGTGGGAGCTTTGGCTATCCAAACAGGGCCACATTAGTTTAAAGTAAATACAGCCATTAATCCCCTACTGTTCGCTAGGGCAGGATAAGTGCACAGAAGACAGTTTATCGATTCAGTCGCCTCCTCGTCCACAGCTTTTGCAAAGGTTATTAGTGGTAACCTTTAGCCTAACTGCATGTCTTCCAATCAAACAATGTCCAGTTATAACGGACACGAGCAACAGACATCAGATCTTGATAATGACAGTAATTTGTGAGAGCGTTGCCTTAGTTTAAAGTGAATACAGCCATTAATAGACGCCCACTTAGTATAAGCTAAAAAGTTAGATCTCTCTCGCAGTAGGAGCTTGTAAGTGGCTAGAGACATGTCTTCGGACTTCAGTTTGCCTGGAATCGGTTTGGCAGTCCCTAGTCTTGCAAGTTTGTCTAATCTGCAATTATCTGTAATTTTCCTGTAGTCCGGAACCCATATAAGATTTATAATGAACTGCTGGGTCATCTCGTTGCGGCAACTCAGCGCTGTTGAAAGACAGAGTCCAGGGATTTAACGGCAGCTTGGCTGTAAGATAGTATATTAAATGATCCACTGTTGTGAGAACATTATATCTCAGCCATTCTACTGCTTTGTGATAAATTTAGAAGCACAGCTTTGGAGTAGACCCGGAAATCCCTGAAATGTAACTCCGCATCAATTGACCTTCTCCACGTTCTAGCAGGTGGACCAACATGACGGCCGCTTTCTTGTGAATTCCAACGAAGAGCTTGTCAAGCAATATTGGTATTTTGCCTTCGAAGTGTGCGGCCTATCCATCGCCATTTCAGTTGACATATCTCTATAGAAGAAGGGATTTGGTTTGTAGCGTTTAGTAGATCTTTATTTCTTATGCGATTCGGTCACCATATATTAAAGATTTGCCAATAGCTCGGAGAATGGCGAGCCTTATTAATACGCGATCCAATATCCTCGTCGGCGACACCTTTTGTATATACCAAACAACCAAGATAATTAAAGGTACCTACACATCCACATTATTCATATTGATGTGCCATAGCCTCCAGTCATAATCTTTTTCTTGGAAATATTGATTTCCAGCCCATCTGCAAGAGATTCAATAGTAATAGCGCTACTGTTTTCTTGAAGGTGACCTGAACTTTGGCTTAGAAGATATACATCATCAGCGTATTCCAAGTTCTCGAGTTCTTTAAAGGGTGTCCATTGGATGCCACGTCTACCATTCAGTGCCGTGAGCATTATATTGTCGATGACAAGGATAAAAAGTATAAGTGACAAGGTATATCCTTGTCTTACTCCAGTAGTAACTTCGAACAGTTTAGACAATTTACCTTTATATAGAAGCCGACATCTAAAGTCCACGTACATTGCCAGAATTAAGTTTAGAATTTTCATTGGCATGTTACGGTTTTCTAAAATTCTCCATAGATAACTCCTGTTGATACTGTGGAAGGCCTTCATAAAGTCAAGTTCTGCAGTTCAATGCATCTCTATGTGGTATGATGGTATGGTACTTCTTATAGTCTGTAATCCACGGTAGGATTACGCTATGACCACAGCTATTGTTTGACCAATGTGACAGCTCCCTCGGTCTCACTGCTGCAATCAGTATATAAACTATGTCTTATTACATTTAGTGCATCAGATGGGGTGGTATGGAGCACACCCGTGGTACATTGGCTACCCATTAGTTGAACCCTATTTAGTACTTCACAGTTCTTTGAATTTTGAAGAGCTTTCCACCAACGATAACGCCATATAGCATTATCTGTCTTACTACTGCTGTATACAACCAATGAACAAAAAGAGGCTTTATTTTCCATTGTTTTCCTATTGCCCTCTTACAAGAGTAAAATGCTACCGTAGCTTTTTTTGGCCGATATTGGATATGGAGCTTGAAATCCAGCTCGATGTCCAATATTACGCCGAGGTATTTTGTACTGTCAGTGAAGGGAATTTCATTACCGCCCAAGGAGATAGGTTTAACTGGTGGGATCTTGCACCTTGTGGTGAATAGAACAAGTTCGGTGCTCGGAAACTTCCCTCTAATTAATAGTGCCACATCATCTGAATATGCAACAACCTTGAGACCCAACTCTTCAAAACACAGTATACTAATTAGATCCAGATTTAATAATTGGGGGATAAAACGCCATCTTGCGGTGTGTCACAGCTAACAAATCTTCTTACTTCCGATGATCCCAATTTGACATTGATACGTCCCTTTGTAAGAAGATCTTGTACAATTTCCTGATACTATCATCCACTCTTAGATTTGATAATGAAGCAAATATCGCTTCGGGAGTTACTTTGTTGAAAGCATCCTCTATATCTAAAAAAGCTACCATGTTATATAGTATTGACGGTGAGTGAATTTTCAATGAATGCGATCAGATCATGCAGAGCTGTCTCAGTGGACTTACCCTCAGAATGGACATGATGTTTATCTGATAACAGCCTTTTGTCTATGTTTGCTCTAAGATATATGTCAACAAGCCTCTCCAGTGTATTCAGCAGAAGCGATCTAAGACTATCATACTTAGTCTACTTTCACACCAGTCAGGTTTGGCTCATCAAGCCTTGAGAAAAGGCTGATAGAAATGAAATTGACATAAACCTAACCGCACTACCAAGTTTACGAAAATTTTTAAATTCTGTATGAAATTTAAGGAAAACAAGGTGAAACCTTTCTAAGAAAATGTTCGTGTGTGAATGTTAATGCAGGTTTAAAAGAAATTGTAAGAAAAACTAATCAGTAAACCTGATGAAATTTAACGTTTGATTACGAAATCAAGCAGCAGGGACATCACTCTTTCCCTATTAAACCCTTTGGATCGCTTAAAAAAGCGCCAAAGTATAAGAAACCCAGTGCAAGTCCTTTACTGCACGAGAGGACAAGGTAAATGTAGAGAAGATTTCGGATGAGCCATCTACAGAATGGAAGTAAAGTCATTATTGGCCGCTAACACAATAAATATTTAAAAATTAAAGTAATAAAGAGTGTTCTAAAAAAAATATGCATTTACTATTTTAGACAAGATTTATCCATAGTGCAAGAAATCTATAGATATGTCAGATACTATTATTTTAGAAATTATTAATTTTCAATAGTTATTTCAATCAAAATGGACAGCGAAAAAAAAGTTCGTGAAAATATAATTAAAACTTTTCAAAAAAATCCGTCATGGACTTTTAAAAAAATAGCTAAAAATTTGAAAGTTGATCCTCGAACGGTTTCTAATGCCATCAGACGGTATAAGGAAAACCTGAGCATTGAAAGAAACCCTGGATCAGGGAGGAAAAAAGGTCCTACAGATATTGGTAAGGCAAAAGAAGTCGAGCGACTCTTTCGAAGAGCGCCTAACACTTCTTTAAGAAAAGCAGCTCGTACGGTGAAATGTTCTACGAATTTTGCACATAGAGTCAAAGCTTATGCTGGACTGAAGACATACAAAGTCCAAAAGGTTCCAGATCGCAATGCTATAATGAACTTAGAAGCAAAAAAACGAGCGAAAAAATTGAAGTCTGATTTTATAAAAAAATACACCTGTTGTGTGATGGAGGATGAAACATACGTACTGACAGACTTTTCTCAACTTCCTGGTCAAGATTTTTATGTTGCTGATAAACGGGGAATGTTCGGCAAGAGTTTCGCACAAAAAAACAAACAAAATTCCCTAAGAAGTTTCTCGTGTGGCAAGCTATTTGCAGTTGTGGCAAAAGAAGTAAAGTATTTGTGGCATCTGGCACAATAAACACAGAAATTTATATAAAGGAGTGCCTACAAAAACGGTTGTTACCCTTTTTAAGAGAGCACAGAGTGACTACATTTTTTTGGCCCGATTTGGCATCATGCCATTATGGAAAAAAGGCACTTGAGTGGTACTCAAAGAATAATGTCATTTTTGTACCACGAGAGGCAAATCCACCTAACTGTCCAGAACTTCGGCCTGTGGAAAGGTATTGGGCTCCGGTAAAAAAGGAATTGAAGAACACAGGAAAGATTTCCAAGAACATGTCCGATTTTAAGCGCAGGTGGAATACATGCTCCAAAAAGGTATCAGAAGCAACTGTAAAATCTTTAATGGGAGGGTTTCCGAAAAAAGTCGATAATTTTGCAAAACCCGAGTACTAAGTAAACATTTTAATGCTAAATGATTTTGTATAATATGTCATTATATTTGCGTATTTTGTAGAGTTTTTATATTAAAATGTTTGATTTTTATTTAAGAAAATCCAACTACAAATTTTATTTAGAGCACTCTTTAAAATAGTTTACAAGTTTTCCTCCTATAACCTTTCCTTATTAAGAAAATAGATTTCACATACAAAGATAAAAGCAAAGACCCTATAATATAGAGATGTTGAATTTCATTATAATACAAAGATGTTTTAGTCCATTAGTTGTTTTCGAATTAAATAAAATACTATATTTTTTATTGGACTTTTCAAAACGACCATATGACAAATCAATGTATGGGATACTGTATGGTAATTTTTAAATGTCGCTTTAATTCGGAAATAACTAATTGAGACGATTATCACACACATGCTCTTTAACGCACGAACGCACAAACGTGCGTTCATGTGTTTTTCATTGTTGAAAAAATTGAAACCAAAAATATCTAGTGCAACATTTTTATAACTATTATATTGTTTTTGATGAAAAACTTGAGTTAGATTTTTTCACATTTCTTGGAAAATAGACATCAACAACTTTTTAATTCACCCTCGTATCTGCTTACACTTTTCGCCTCTTTTGTACAAATAAACATTTAAAAATGATGATGATGAATATAATACCAAAGGAAAGAACAAGAAGCCCTTTAAAGTACCAAGCTAAATTACATTAAATTTATAACAATTCCCTTTTTTGTGCACAAAAAATAATAACACAAAAGCCTCAACATCAGCACATGTGGAAAAACTAAGAGATTTTTTTATCAGCATTTTCCTTTTTAGGAGAAGTTTTATAACAAATGAATTTGACATTCGTCTGTGTTCTTTAGGGTGTCCCTTACATTTTGAAAAGATTCAATTGTTTCGCCAGAAAAGTCAGTAGATTCAATTGGGTTCTTAGTTTAAGAACGAGTATGATGCCTCAAAATAAGTACAGCCTTTAGAATCACTCCTATGGTATGAGGCAGTGTAGGATATATTATGGTCCACCCTAACTGATTATTCTTTCTTTTTGTTTTTTTGTATCTTATTGTACTACAGGAGTGCCTTTATATGAGCTCAGTTTTGCATATTATTTATTTATAATGGAAAGTAGCAAAAAGTAGCAGTTACAGCAAAGATTAAATTTAAAGGTTTAATAATTTGTATATGGCGAATTAGTGAAAACAAAAGGATACGTTTTATATTGGCTGCTGACATGGCTTATTATGAGCTTTCAAACACAAGTACCGTGTAAAAATATGTAGGAATGTTGACCATATGTTAAAGCAAGTAAGAGTGTTATATTCGGCTGTGCCGAATTTTATATACCCTCCATCAAGTTGTGTTAAATTCAGAAACATATCTTATATATCTACAAGGGTGTAGCTAATTCAAAATCCGGACCAAAACTGAAAAAATCGCTTAGCTAATTGGTATTGTTGGTAAAACCTTTGGACTAAATTCGGGTGCCGTAGCTCTATAGTTCAACATTTAAAAATATTTAAGTGGTTTCCCAAGTATTTACTTTGATCAAAATTCGGTCTCATAACCGGGTATAGTTTAACATTAATAAGTTGTTAAATACTTTTCGTTCTGCTATATATGTAGTTAGGCTAAACACGTTAATATTAATATGGCAGGTCCATATATTTCGTTAGGAGTTCCTAATGCATTCATCATATATAAAGTCTGGGCTGAACATTGATTGATGCCTATCTAATTTCATAGGTGCAATCTTAATATCATGAATGTACCTCCAAATCTTTTTGATTCTAGATATAAAAAGGGGATGTTATATATATAAGAATTATAGCCAAATGTTGACCGATTGTAACAAAATTTTACACACTGGCTGGTATATATGGAGCTTATTCTCGCAAAATTTAGTGACCATATCTATCATAGTTTCTAATTTAATAGCTTTTAACTGGCCTTTGTTAAAATTTTTGGTTTCCGTAAGTGTTTTTTATATGAAATATGGACTGATTCCTATAAAATTTGATAAACTGATCAAAAATTGCATAGAACTTCCCTATTTAAATTTAATCGTCATAGCTATTACAATTGTATTCAATTTATTAGCATTAAAGTGTTTCCCGGGGCGGGGTTATATGGGAGCTCTAACTAAATTTGAACCGATTTTGTACATTTTCAACACACAGCGGGGTTATATGGGAGCTCTAGCTAAATTTGAACCGATTTTGTCCATTTTCAACACACATCTTTCAAAAGATATCCAAAATACTTTTGTAAAATTTTGTTCCTCTAGCTTTTTTCGTTAAGGCGCTATCGTGCTTTTATCTGATGGACAGACGGACATAAACCACCTTTTCTTTATGTATTTTTGTGTTTCCATAAGTTTTTTATATGGGAGCTATGGTCAAATGGTGACCGATTGTGACAAAATTTAGCACACTGGCTGGCATTGACATAAGACCTCCACGTGCTAAATTTAGTGCTTATATCTATTATAGTTTTGGATTTATTGGCATTTAAGTAGGGTTTGCAGTTCGGTTTTAACCGAAACCGAAACCTCGGTTTTTTATGCCTCAAAACCGAAACCGGAAACCGTAGAAAAAACCGCGTTTTTAGCTATTTATTTTTCAGAATTTTTTGTTGGTATTATTTCGAAATAACATTAGCTTATCATAAATTTGCACGTAATTTGTCTATTTAATGAAGCAGAAGAATGAAACAAGCAAAAGGTGTTTACAATGAACGAATGGATAGGTGTAAGAGGAAGACGGTATGTGAACGTAAATATTCACGATTCTCATGGTGAATTTTATAACCTGGGCCATATTTTAGGAACGTGTAATTTCAAGCAAACGCAAGGAACCATTAGACAAAGGCTAATGGAGTTTGATATTTCACTTAATACAAATATCGTAGCATGTACTATAGATGAAGCAGCAGCCAATATCAAATTTGTATCTGAAAATCAATTTTGAAGACGGCTACGATGAAGTTTTGACTCATTTAAAACCGACTGACCATATACATTTGAACCTAGAGGCTTTAAGAAAAACTGTTCGGTATTTAAAAAATTCGTCAGTTCATTATAATATTTTACAAACAAGCGTTAAAAAGCATCATAATCGTGAATTAAGTTTACTCTTAGATTTCTGCTTCTAAAACAAAGTATTCATGAAAGTTTAGAAATGCTGTCGACCTTAGATTTGCTACATTCTATCGACTTTGAAATTGTAAATTCTTGAAAATATTTGCTATTTGTAAAAATTACTATTGAGGCAATTTGTCGCTCGGATGCCAAAATTATTCACGCTTAAGGGACTCTGCAGTTTCTCCAAAATAAACAAGACTTATTTAAGAAATCCCTCATATTTAAAAAACCTGAATTATTTTCCTAAATTTTAGTATTAAATTATAATATGTTTTAATGAAGTTTTCTAAATTTTCCTACAAATTTAAACTGAAATAGTTTTATTTAAAAAACCGAAAACCGAAACCGGCCGGTTTTGGGTGTTTTAAAACCGAAACCGCGGTTTCTCATTTTCACGGTTTTTTGCAAACCCTACATTTAAGTGTATTTTTGGTGAAATTTTGGCTGTTTCCGTAAGTTTTTTGTATGGGAGCTATGGCTAAATGTGAACCGATTTTGATGAAATTTTATACGCTGCCTAGGGCTAATGTAAAACTTCTATATACCAGATTTAATCATCATAGCTGCTATAATTTGTTAACAAATAAGCGATTAGCCTAGACGAGGTTATACGGGAGCTATGGCGTTATCGTGATTTCAACAGACAGACAGACAGACGGACATCGCTCAATCGTCTTAGAATTTCATAAGGATTTAGAATATATATCGCTTTTGGTTTTTGAGCCAATATTAAAGAAATTACAAACGGAATGACAATCTCAATATACCCCCCATTCTTTTTGATGAAGGGTATAAAAAAATTAAATTTTAATAAAGGTTTCTTCTAAAGAGCTTATGTTAATATTAAAACAAAGTAAAGTTGATTTGCATAACATGTAAATACTTATTTTGTATGATACACATATGTACATTAGGGTGACAGAAAATTTTTTTTCTTTGATTTCAAATGTTTTTCAATGGAATCTTGTGACACTAGGTCTTAAAGTTTAGATCTGAAAATTTGAGCTATATCGGACAACGTTCTATGGGCACGCATCGGGTCAAAAGTTTAAGATCCCATTTGTATGTTGAAAAATGGGTTATTTTTTTGAAAAAATAATAGAATATTAAAGAGAAAATGCATGTCCTTGAAAACGCGCCTAAGAATATGCACTAAAAATTGTATGTTGTAAATAAAAAAAAAATCCAAAGTTAGACATGCTTTATCATTTAATGGCTTATTATTTACTAGTAAATAGTTTAGTTTTGTTTAAATATAATCAGATTTACTTCGGTTTTTTCATGTTGGAAAATGGTACATTTTTCTTAGGCCGGTTTCAAAAATCAGTTTTTAATTTTGTTCAACAAACATTTGTAATAAATTTAGAATTTGCTCTCCAGTGTCTTAAACTTTGAAACCGATGCACACTAGGGTGTCCCTTATATGGCAAAAAAAAAAAATTTTTTAGAATTTCGAAACGCATACCCTCCAATTTTTTTATAAATGCTAAAATGTACTTAAATATGAAATTTCATATCTGTAGCATGATTGCAACCCGTGGCGACCGAGCTCTAAAGTTTAATAAAAAATGGTGTTTTGGTCTGATATTTTGGCTTGATCCAAAACTAATTAAAATGCAACAAATAAAGTAAATATTTATGAGTAAAACTAAATAAATATCAATACAAACTTTTATTTAAATATTTACAAATTATAATAATAATGAATTAGGGTAACTTCTCTTTAGTGTAGTTTTTTACAATCTGGATAAAGATTTCTATGTTCCTGAACACAACGCAACAAAAACTGTTTTTGCTCTTCTTCAGCCGTGATAAGACCATTAAAATCTTGCATTAATTTAACAGCTCTTTCAGCAGTGTCATTTACGACCTTCAAACGACTTAATCATCTTCTAGCTTCCAAAAAAGCAGGATTGTCACCCCACGAAGATACGTCTTCCCGAAGAAAACTGTCGTCGATCTGTGGTCGAGATAGAAATCGTTTGCTTCTTTGAGTCACAAAATCATCCAGCGTCATATCTGAAATAAAGAAAAAAACATTAAAATAAGCAAAAACTAAACCACAAAACTTTGGAAAAGAAACAAGAATATATTAAGTACTTACCAAACAAATTTTGCGTAATTTCTTCCTTCGATGGGACATAGCGTTTAGAGGAATCTGAACTTTCGTCTCTGTTTAAATTATTAATTATTTTTGTCTTGGTTTTGGTATCAACTTCTTCATCAAAAGTGATAACATGACTGTTTCTTCACACAAATACCATAAATGATGAATAAACTTGCTTATGGATGCCTTTTTGTTTTTTAACTGCCATTGTACATTCGAGCCAAGGTTTGGTATACAAGGTGACGATAAATAAACAAACATCTTGTAGAGCATTTTTGTCCTTTGCAGTAATTTTAAGTTGCGATTGAAGCAAACATATTTTTATAGAATAGATTGCTCTCGCCATCCATCGCGCTTGATGCAAAGCTCCGGGGGCCTGAGTTTTAGTTTATTCTCTGTGTCTCCTCCTAAGAACACAACGCATAGTTCAACCAATTCGCGGTAATCGTCTCTAACAAAAGATTTTTCCAGTTCAGTCTTATAAAAAGTTAACAAAGATGTAATGTTTGTCTTAGCAATATGTGCTTTAACGAAATTTAGAGGTGACTCAGTGTTAATATTTTTCCAATTATCTCTTAACTTTTTGAAAATTGAAATATCTGGGCTACTTGTAACATGTTTTACCTTGGTTTCAAAAACAGCTTTAAGGACCAACTCATAAACATGATGACGACAAGCAAAAAGCAGCAATTCCCTTTCTAAAGTCTGCTCCAGAATAGCACAAGCTCCACTGAAATGGCCAGTATTGGAAGCTGTTGTATCGCAGCACATTATCTGTACTTTGTCATGGAGGGTCCAGTCAAAGAGAGCAGTTGAAATGGCTTCAGCTTGATGTTTTCCAGAAGAACTCTCTAATTTCGGTACTGCAAGAAGCTGTTCTCTATCGTCAAATGAACTTCGTACCTATAATCCAGGTAATAGTTTTCCATCCCAATGAACTGTGACTACGTCAGGCAAATTATTCTTTAAGTCAGTTTTTATTGCTTCTGCCCAGAATTTTCTCGCTTGAGTACGAATTCGCTGAATCGAGGATTTGTTTATAGGGAAATCATTGCTTCTACAACCGCATGGAGAATGTAAACTGAGTCCCTTATGCTTAACTGGCATCGATCTAAAGCTGCTACCGGCTTAGGAGTTATTAAACTTTTCGCGCCTCTTTTAAAACTTTTTTCAGGGCAAGGAATCTGAGTACTAAGTTCAGAGTTCGTCATCCGAATTCTCAAGACATTCCAAGTTATCTATCGAAGAAGTAGATGCAACAGCCAATAACTCCCTTTGTTTTACCTTTCTTTCTTCTTCTTCCAATCGTCTTTGCCTAACTCGTTCTTCTTTCTCCGCCAATTTTTTGTCAATTCCCCCTAAGCATCCCGGTCGACCTGGCTCTCTCTGTTTCCTTAAGAAAACTTTGTCTTCCTCTATCTTCATTCTGTCAAAGGCATCTGCATGTGCAATATCAAATAAGTTATCAAGGTCTTTTACAAAATTATTTTCACGATTCTTGAAAGTCAACTGAGTTTCCTTACAGTTTTTTTGCAGCTCCCTCCAAACATGATATAAATCAACAAGTTTCTTCACGCAGTTAGGGATTGCCTTCGTAGGAATTCTGGCTTTTTCCCAAAATATAATGCACTCTCTTATAAGAAGATTCGCACTTTCACTAATAGTCAGCTTGACTTCACGAATATTGTAAAATAAAACGGTGAGAACTTGTCGATTAGATGGTAATTTTACACCATTTATCTGGTGGCTTGGCAGTCCGATAAGGAAAATATTTTGTTTATCACTTCGTAATTCGACTGACATTTTTTTAATAATAAAACCGCACTTTATGAAACACACTATTGGAATAGCAAATTACCATGGAAAAAGATACATTAATTTGCCAGCTGAGTAAAAAGGGAATTACCTTTTTAGATAGACATATATAATATATGTGAAAGCTCATTTTTTTGAAAGGAATGAATACGAAAGCTGCATCATGATATAATAATCAAAGCTATCTTAACAATATTTTGTCATGATATGAAAATCACTTTTATAAAATCTATATAGTTATGTATAGTTATTTTGACCAAATTGAGGAAATTTATACATACATATGTATTAACTAAATAATTCCAAAAAAAAGGAGTTAAAAAATGTATTTTGGAACAGCGAAGCGGACCAGGTTCTGCTAGTTTCATATTAGATATAAATAAACATTATTAAAAATTACTAAAATAAAAAAACACAACAGTAAAATGTTAAAAAATATTGAAAATTGAATAAAATACGTACAAATTATAATGACTTATACCAATATTGACCAAAAATTACCCATACTTACAACAATTAACTTTGTCGCAAGTCGGCACAGGTTATCATTCTAATATCAAAGTAATTTTTTTTCTGGAGCCTTCTATGATTATTTCGAAACTTTTTAGCGGGTATGCGCAAAAAAATATTGAGGTCCAAAAATAAGGGACACCCTAATGCACACCCAAAGAACGTTGTCCGAGATCTAAACTTTTAGACCTAGTGCCACAATATTCCGTAGAAAAAGTCATCACTTTCATCTTGTTTCATGGTACTAGCTAGACATATTTTCTAGTGCGTACGCTTAATTGTAGCGGGTCTTGAGCGGTGCGCAACCATAGGTCTTCATTAGAGATTGTGACGGGCCAGATACTTTTAAGTATACGTTTTAAGCACCGATTAACAAAAGCTTAACGACTGTTCATCTCACGGCTCGAGATATTGCAAATCTCACAGCCACATAGGAGCACGGCTTTAACATTGGTGTTAAAAAGTTTGTTTAGTGTTCCAAAAGTTTGCTTTGCTCTGCGTAACCTACTTTGAATGTCTTCTCTGCTGCCTCCACTTTTTGAGATAATACTTTCGTCATTGGATAATACTTTCGTCATTGGATTTTCCAGCAAGATAAAATTTGGCGTCATTTTGTGAGTTAATTCGCATTGACTTCGCTTTCTTGATGTTAATGTGAAGACCAGCTAGAGCAGCACGGAAGGCAAAGTTTTGGAGTTTGGATTGCATGCTTGAGAATCGATGAGAGAACTGAGACACGTCGTCGGCGTAATCGATGTCATAGCAGTGGGGGCAACACAAATCTCTGACGGACCCCAAACTTCACACTAATGGGTTTGCTCTGACAACCATCATAGAGAATACTGAAAACGTTATTGTAGAGCTCCTTGATGAGTCGTATGATCTTCTCGGAGACTTTTTTTGCATTTTAAAGCTTCCCATATAGCGCTGTGCTCTAATGTGTCAAATGCATGTTTAAAATCAATAAACAATAGGTAAAAGGAAGACCGCCATTCAACCGATTGTTCCACAATAACCCTAAGGCTATGGATATGATCAATACAGGATTTATTCGGTCTAAAGCCTGCTTATTTGCGTCTAAACTGTGGTTCGAAAATGGACGCTATGTGTCTGTGCAGAAAATGGGCTATGACTTTATTGACCATATCAAGAAGAGTGATACCCGGATAGCCGGATTGACTGACAGTAGTTTTTTGTATTAACCTTCCCATAATTCCATCTATTGATCTTTAGAGTAGATCAAATTGCCCTGCTCGTTCATTAGTGGTTTTGAATTATAGTGGCTGTAACCAGCTATTTCCTTCGTGATTCGATATAGGTCCTTGGATCGACCCGTTTCGCTAGCTATTTGGGCTTCTTTGGCTAAATTTTTAGCCCATCTCCGCTTATTCTCCCTTCCACTTCGTTTGACTTCTCGATTTAATTGCTAATATATGCGCTGTCCTTGTTATTTGATTTATGGGGTCTTGACATAATTTAACTTCCCTGTAGCAAATTTTTTATTTTCTGCCTCGGTTGGAGCATAACATTGAATACAGGTTAAATTTCTCGCTCATGTTCTGCATTTTGCAATAATTAATCTATCTGTATGTGGTTGCCATTCAATAAGAGCATTTTTTGCCTCTTTAGATAAAACACAACTCGATATTGGTTGATCTGCTGTTCTACCAGCATAAACGAGGGTTAAACCATTCGATGTTCACCACTATCTCAGTTCCAGTAAGAGCATGAAGTAATTGATAAATTCTTTCTCGATTTGAGCCAACTTTGTTGGCTCTAGCATACTTCGCACATTCCAAAATCCACTTCGTAACCTTTTTTTCATTCTAATCGATGTCATCAAGAAATTTGGGTTAGTATGTATTTATATTTAAACTTGCATTAGTTTTAGTAATCTTTTCATTTTCGAAGATAATAGGTAATTGGTCTATTGTTCCTCTAGGCTGGTACTGGTTATGCTAGCTAAGCTACCAGCCTGGCTTGATAAATAGTCAGTAGCAAATTTGTCGAGATCGCCTACTTCCCGAGACGCTAAGATAATGGCCTTTGATACATGCTAGACTGTCGCTCGAACTCTCTCCACATCGGATGAGGTGGACCAGGTAGCACCACGTGGAGGCCACTGCGATGACGGTGGAGCTAAAACGCTAACCTAAGAGTCGACTTAAGTGATTTACTAAGGATAGTGGGAACACTTTACCTTATGCTATTCTTGACATAGTCTTACTAAGGGTTGCTTTTCCATTTTGTCTTATACACCTCTTTTTGATGGCGGGTATAAAACCAAAGGAAAGCCTTTGCGCTTTAGTTTCATTTTTAACCAGAATGAAATTTTCAAATTAATATACACATAACATTGTAAACTATACACATAATATTCGTCAAAACTTTCCGAGTGGATAAATTGAAAAAAATTGTTCCTAACAATCAGGGGTGTCACAGAAACCAAGTCAGTTTTTAAATTTCTCGGTTTTGAAAACCAATACTGGTTATATTTGGTGTCATAAAACCAAGTCGGTTTTCTTATTATTGGTTTTAAATCAACCAAAATGTTGGAATCAATTGTTTATTATTTCATTTGAAATTTTTTTGAAACATCAAAAATCAAATAAAAATAAAATAAAAATTATTAAAGAAAATTATTTGAAGAAAAATTTTCAGTTTTTTGCGATGTTTATGGTATAGGTATAAAGAAAACGCTGCTATTTGGACAAATGAAGCTTGTATACCCCAACATCATGAAATGACCGAACCACAGCCAATCAAAGGACGATTGTCACTTACATGCGATATTCATTAAATTGCAAACAAATATGTTGATATGCATTTGCTTCGCCAGTACCTCCACACAAAGAATATTCTAGCCTTACAATTTTCACGATTTTTGATATTTTTTGTGTTTGTCGATACGGTTTATTGATTCCAAAGACGCAAAAAAGTACCAAAACTTCTGTTTATCTTATTACATGATAAAAAATGCTATATAAACTTTTCACCCATCTCTTTTTTTTGAAAGTTAAAGCTAAAAAGTATCAAAAATATTTTTTCTCTTTTTCCTTTTTTTCGAAAAGTACTTACGACTTGTACTGTTATTTTTGTAACTGATCCAAACTCGATTTCAATTTTGGTTCTATTGTTTTTAGTTTTGGAATTATAGCGTTATTGATTTTTCCCTTTTTTATCCCCCACAGGGCCAAATTTTCAAAAATCTGTTTTTAGTGGATCTTTAAATCGAAAAAGGCACCAGTTGGCCAGTAACGCCTTTGTTTTAAATTGATAGACCAATTTTGAAATGAAATCTGTTAACTGTAAGTTGCTTGGTTTATTTCCAATACTAAACCAATAATATTATTTTCTGTGACACATAAAACCAATAGAAAATGTAGCTCGAACATTAATATTGGAATTCATGACACCAATTTAATTTTTTTGTCGTTTTCAAAACCAATACCAATGAAATTGGTTTCTATGACACCCCTGAATGATAAAAAGTTGAGTCTGCTTTTTCTTTTTATTTATAAATTGTGACCAGATTTTCAAATTGCTCATATATATTTATGTTACATATAACTTATGCATCTACTCTGAACATATAGACCATAATTCTCTAAATTATTACACGTGTTGAGTAATTAACATAATAGAAAACTTATACAAGTTTAAGCAATGATATTTTACACATGTAACTCTTAAGCAGGATGAGCAAGGATAATAGGAATACGCGAACACATTAACACAATAGAGCTAAGACTTATAAAGGGATTACAGTTATTCACAATCACATACCATTATATAATATTCGTGCAGTGTAAAGATATACATATGTATGTAGTATGAGATACACAAAAATAAATAATGAATTATCGTCACATTTAGCTGGAAAAGCTTAAGAGCAAGGATTTACAAGCAACCGCAGAAGCTATTATATTATTTCCTCTAAAATCCTAGCAGACATTTGTATAGTTTTTTTCTGTTTCATTATTGTTCATACAGGAAAGTATGATAAAAAATGAAATTTATATACATAAAATACTTATATGAAAGTAAACAGATAAAAGGTATAAAATAATTTATGTTAAAATAAAAATGAAATTGATTTCATATGATATTTTTTATTTTTTTTTTATACCCATCATCAAAAAGAATGGGGGGTATATTGAGATTGTCATTCCGTTTGTAATTTCCCTAATATTGGATCAAAAACCAAGAACGATATATATTCTGAATCCTTATGAAAATCTAAGACGATTGAGCGATGTCCGTCCGTCCGTCTGTCTGTATGTCTATTGAAATCACGATAACGCCCAAACGAAAGGAGCTAGCTCACTGAAACTTAGTAAAAATATTCCTCGTCTCTGAGAAAATTTTGGTATTGAAAATGGGCAAAATCGGTTCACATTTAACCATAGCTCTCGTATAACCTCGCCTAGGCTAATCGCCTATTTGTTAATAAATGACAAATTATAACAGGTATGATGATAAAAGGCAGAGTATAAAATTTCATCAAAATCGGTTTACATTTAGTCATAGCTCCCATATAAAAAGCTTACGGAAACATCAAAAACATCAAATAAATTTTGTCACAATCGGTCACCATTTGACCATAGCTCCCATATAAAAAACTTATGCAAACACAAAAATACAAAAAGAAAAGGGGGTTTATGTCCGTCTGTTCGTCAGATAAAAGCGCGGTAGCCCCTTAACGAAAAGAGCTAAAATAACAAAATTTTACAAAAGTATTTTGGATATCTTGGAAAAGTTGTGTATTGAAAATGAACAAAATCGGTTTACATTTAGTCAGAGCTCCCATATAACCCCGCCCCGGGAAATACATTAATTCTGATAAATTGAATACAATTGTAATTGCTATGAGGACTAAATTGAAAATAGGCATGTTTTATGCAACTTTGACCATATTTGACTATAGCTTTCTTATAAAAAACACTAACATAAACCAAAAATTGTAGCAAAGGCCAATTAAAAGCTATTAAAATAGAAACTATGATAGCTGTGACCACTTAATTTTGCAAGAATAATCTCTCTATATATATACCAGCCAGTGTGTAAAATTTTGTTATAATCGGTCAACATTTGGCTATAATTCTTATATATATAACATCCCCTTTTTATACCCACCATCAAGAAGAATGGGGGGTATATTGAGATTGTCATTCCGTTTGTAATTTCCTAAACATTGGCTCAAAAATCAAAAACGATATATATTCTGAATCCTTATGAAATTCAAAGACGATTGAGCGATCTCCGTCTGTCTGTCTGTGGAAATCCCGATAACGCTTAAACGAAAGGAGCTCCCATATAACCTCGTCTAGACTAATCGCTTGTTTGCTAATAAATGAAAAATAATAACAGCTATGATGACAAAATTTGGTATCTTGAAGTTTTACTTAAGTACTAGGCAGCATATGAAATTTCATTGAAATCGGTTTATATTTAACCATAGCTCCCATATAAAAAACTTACAGAAACAGCCTAAATTCCAATTGAGATACATTTAAATGCCAACAAATGATAAACTGTAATAGCTTTGGTCACTAAATTTAGCACAATAAAGTCATATGTGAATACCAGCCAGTGTGCAAAATTTCGTCACACTTAGTCGCCATTTGACCATAGCTCCCATATAAAAAACTTACGGAAACACAAAAATGCAAAAAGAAATTGAGGTTTGTGTCCGTCAGATAAAAGCGCGATAGCGTCTTGACGAAAACGAAAAGGAAGTCTTATGTGAATGCCAGCCAGTTTGAAAAATTTTGTTACAATCGGTTACTATTTGACCATAGCTCCCATATAAAAAACTTACGGAAGCACAAAAATACAAAAAGAAAAAGGGGTTTATGTCCGTCTGTACGTCAGATAAAAGCGCGATAGCGCCTTAACGAAAAGGACTACAGCAACAAAATTTCACAAAAGGAAGTTTTATGTGAATACCAGCCAGTGTGCAAAATTTTGTTACATTCGGTTACTATTTGACCACAGCTCCCATGTAAAAAACTTACGGAAATACAAAAATACAAAAAGAAAAGACGGTTTATGTCCGTCTTTCCGTCAGAGAAAAGCGCTATAGCTCCTTAGCTACAAGAGCTAGAGAGACAAAATTTAGCAAAAGTATTTTCGATATGTGATGGAAATTGTGTGCTAAAAATGGGTAAAATCGGTTCACATTTAGTTAGAGCTCCCATATAACCCTGCCCCGGGAATTACATTTATGCTGATAAATTGAATAAAATTGTAAAATCTATGACTGCTAAATTTAGAACAGAGAAGTTTTATGCAACTTTCAGCCAGTATGTCAAATTTTATAGGAATCGGTCCATTTTTGACCATAGCTTTCATATAAAAACCGCTCCCGGTAACCACTAAAATGCCACAAACGCCAGTTAAAAGCTATTAAATTATAAACAGTGTCAGTTATGGCCACTCAATTTTGCACAAATAAACTTTATATTAACACCAGCCAGTATATAAAATTTTGTGACAATCGGTCAACATTTGGCTATAGTTCTTATATATAACATCCCCTGTTATATCTACGATCAAAAAGATTTGGAGGTACATTCAGTATATTAAGATTGCATCCACGAAATTGGATAGCTATTAATCAATGTTAGGTCCAGACTTTATATACGGTAGATGCATGAGGAACTCCTAACAAAATATATAAACCTGCTGTGTTGCTATCAATATGTTTATGGCACAATGAAACAACTTATTAATGTAAAACTATATTCGGTTATGGAAGAGCATTTTGTCCAAGGTAAATACTTGGGAAACCACTTAGATACTTTTAAATGTTGAACTATAGTAACTATATCACTGCAACCGAATTTAGTCCAAATATATTACCAGCAATACCACATTTGGTCAAAATTTTGCATAAGCTGCACTCTCGTACAACTTGATGGTGGGTATACAAGATTCGGCACAGCCGAATATAACACTCTTACTTGTGATACCTACAATCAAGAAGATTTGGAGGTATATTCGTTATATTTAGATTGCACCTATGAAATTAGATAGTCACTAATCAATGTTCAGCCCAGACTTTATATATGATGGATGCATTAGGAACTCCTAACGAAATATATGGATCTGCCGTATTACTATTAACGTAGTTAGCCCTACTAAATATTAAGCCCAACGAAAAGTATTTAACAGCTTGTAAATATAAAACTATGCCCGGTTATGAGACCGAATTTTGATCAAAATATATACTGGGGAAACCACTAAGATATTGTTAAATGTTGAACTTTAAAGCTACTGCAACCGAATTTAGTCCAAAGATTTTACCTACAATATCAACTAGCTTAGCGATTTTCTAAATTTTGGTCCACATTTTGAATTAGCTGTACGCTCGTAGATATATGAGAGATATTACTAAATTTAACATAACTTGATGGTGGGTATCTAAAATTCGGCACAGCCGAATATAACACTCTTACTTGTTCAAATCTGATATCAAAATAAATGTGAACATAAAAAGCATTTTCTGTCGAAGGTTGCTTTCATATATATTTTACAATTTATTTGCATAATACATTAAGATAAAATCAATAAATATTTAAATTGTAACAAAACAGGAAAATAAACCCACACAATTTTCATTGTTCCTTATCTTAACATTAGAGTGGTACCTAAATTTACAAAGTTGTATATACATAATTTATACACAGAGTGCGAAACTGAATGTCTTACATATATAAAATATTCTATATCTTTCACTTTATAAATGCTTTATTCTATTTCAGTCTTAAAATTTTTCAATCTCCAAATAATAGAATTACTTCCCTAATACAAAAAAAGTTTTGGAAATTTCCTTTCAATTTTCTTCTATACCCATATTTCTGTTGTTTTAAGTTTTTTTTTTTTGCTCTGTTTTACGTATAAAGTAATAATATGATTTTCTCACTTTAAATTTCCCTGGACATCTAAATATCGCTGCCTAAAAAAAAGAATGACGTACGCAAGGGGTCTTCCAAACTTTGACAGTTAATAAGGGTCATTAAGATTTAAATGGATGGATATAGTATAACAAAATACTATGTAGTATATACATATAAAAACACGTGCAAATAATATAATTATTTTGTTAAATTAAAAATAGATATTATGGATGTGTTTCACACATAGAAGCCATTTATAATTCCACATTTGATTATATTAATAGGTTTTTTTCAACGAAAAGAAATCTCGATAAACTGCCACATACATAGACCATATACACATTATTTTTAAGTAACGCGGACAAATCTGCCTGAGTGTAGTATTTAAGCATTTTGTTTCAATTTAAAGAATACAAAATAAAATTTGAGGCCAAAAACTCAACTCCGGAAAACCAAACCTATGAGAGGAACCGAAAATAATGGAGCGATTTTAGCCATTTGCTATTGAAATCGCCCCAATATGAAAATAAATGTCTATGCAAATTTCATAAAATTATCTTTACAATTACAACATGTGCTTTGATTAAAGAGTGTTCTAAAAAAAATATGCATTTACTATTTTAGACAAAATTTATCCATAGTGCAAGAAATAATTTATTTTTTGATCAAGTTAGTTTCTATAGATATGTCAGATACTATTATTTTAGAAATTATTAATTTTCAATAGTTATTTCAATCAAAATGGACTGCGAAAAAAAAGTTCGTGAAAATATAATTAAAACTTTTCAAAAAAATCCGTCATGGACTTTTAAAAAAATAGCTAAAAATTTGAAAGTTGACCCTCGAACGATTTCTAATGCCATCAGACGGTATAAGGAAAACCTGAGCATTGAAAGAAAACCTGGATCAGGGAGGAAAAAAGGTCCTACAGATGTTGGTAAGGCAAAAGAAGTCGAGCGACTCTTTCGAAGAGCGCCTAACACTTCTTTAAGAAAAGCAGCTCGTACGGTGAAATGTTTTACGAATTTTGCACATAGAGTCAAAGCTTTTGCTGGACTGAAGACATACAAAGTCCAAAAGGTTCCAGATCGCAATGCTATAAAGAACTTAGAAGCAAAAAAACGAGCGAAAAAATTGAAGTCTGAAACATACGTACTGGCAGACTTTTCTCAACTTCCTGGTCAAGATTTTTATGTTGCTGATAAACGGGGCAATCTTCGGCAAGAGTTTCGCACAAAAAAACAAACAAAATTCCCTAAGAAGTTTCTCGTGTGGAAAGCTATTTGCTATTTGTGGCAAAAGAAGTAAAGTATTTGTGGCATCTGGCACAATAAACACAGAAATTTATATAAAGGAGTGCCTAAAAAAACGGTTTTTACCCTTTTTAAGAGAGCACAGAGTGACTACATTTTTTTGGCCCGATTTGGCATCATGCCATTATGGAAAAAAGGCACTTGAGTGGTACTCAAAGAATAATGTCATTTTTGTACCACGAGAGGCAAATGCACCTAACTGTCCAGAACTTCGGCCTCTTGAAAGGTATTGGGCTCTGGTAAAAAAGGAATTGAAGAACACAGGAAAGATTTCCAAGAACATGTCCGATTTTAAACGCAGGTGGAACACATGCTCCAAAAAGGTATCAGAAGCAACTGTAAAATCTTTAATGGGAGGGTTTCCGAAAAAAGTCGATAATTTTGCAAAACCCGAGTACTAAGTAAACATTTTAATGCTAAATGATTTTGTATAATATGTCATTATATTTGCGTATTTTGTAGAGTTTTTATATTAAAAGGTTTGATTTTTATTTAAGAAAATCCAACTACAAATTTTATTTAGAGCACTCTTTACAAAGGGTCCAGCCAGATTAACGGTCGGACGAAGGGACTGACATCGTTAAATCGACTCATTAAGTGATTCTAAGTCTATTGGTATACTTACATTATTCTTTCCACCTATACTTACTTACTTACCTATACTTACTTACTTCCACCTATGGTGGGTAAAAAAATACCCTAGTTAGATGACATCTAAAATATTTTCTTAAAATGTTTATAATATTGATATTGATAATATATCAGATGCCATTAGAAACAAGTAAGAAATTGCTATAGTCGGTCAAGCCCGACCATACGATACCCTTCACCACTAAGGTCAATGGTGTTATTTTTCCTGTATAGAGACAAATATCTGCTAAATTTTGCCATCATACAAATATTTTCTCAAATTTTATATATATAAGCTGCTTCCCAAATTTGGACTTATATGAGTGCTAGGGTCAAATGTGGACCGATTATCTCGAAATTCGGCAAATTGATTACAGTTGTTACAAAAATTATGTATGTAAAAAATAAACTTAAAATTATCTTTAGATTTGCGACCGTTTTTGTGATTTTTGTCTCATTTAGTGCGTTTTTAAAGAAAGCTTTGTATGAGAGCTATGGTCAAATCTGGACCGATTTTAACGAAATTTGGTACAGTTATTTTAGCTTACAAAGGTATTTGATTTAAATTTCATGAAAAATATTGATATTTGTGGCCAATATATCAATTCTGGGAAGTGGGACCTATGGGAGGTACCATAAATAATAGACCGATTTTGACGAATTTCAATAGCCATGGTCCCATTATGAAAAAAATGACCTATGCCAAATTTCATCAAATTATCTGTAGAATTGCGACCTAAAGTTTAATTACAAGGTTTACATGGGGGTCCAGCCAGCCAGCCAGACGGACAGACAGACATCGCTAAATCGACTCAGAAAGTGATTCTTAGCCTATTGGTATACTAAAAGGTGGGTTTAAGACAAATAATTCCATGCGTTACATACATCAGCACAAACTTATAATACCCCTTCCACCTATGGTGGTGAAGGGTATAATAAACAATTAAGAGTGTTATATTCGGCTGTGACGAATCTTATATACCCACCATCAAGTTGTGTTAAATTTAAAAATATCTCATAGATATCTACGAGGGTGCAGCTAATTCAAAATGTGGACCAAATTCGAAAAAAGTTGTTACGCTAGTTGGTATTGTTGGTAAATTATTTTATTTTGCACACTGGCTGGTATTTATATAAAGTTTGTTTTTGCAAAATTTAGTGGTCATAGCTGTTGTAGTTTCTAATTTAATAGCTTTTAACTGGTCTTTGCTACATTTTTTTTTTTTTGGTTTCCGGGAGTGTTTTTTATTTCAAAGCTATAGTCAAATATGGAACGATTCCTATTAAATTTGAAATACTGACCAATAGTTGCACAAAACTACTCTGCTCTAAATTTAGTCGTCATAGCTCTTACAATTGTATTCAATTTATCAGTATTCATGTGTTTCCCGGGGCGGGGTTATATGGGAGCTCTAACTAAATATAAACCGATTTCCTCCATTTGCAGTACACAACTTCTGTTACATATCAAAAATACTTTTGTACAATTTTGTCTCTCTAGATCTTATAGTTAAGAAGCTATTGCGCTTTTATCAAACGGACAGACGGACATAAACCGTCTTTTTTCTTTTTCTGTTTCCATAAGATTTATTTATGGGAGCTATAGTGAAATATGGACCGATTGTAACAAAGTTTTGCACACTTGCTGGCATTCATATAGGACTTCCTTTTGTAAAATTTTGTTGCTGTAGCCTTTTTCGTTAAGGCGCTATCGCGCTTTTATCTGACGGACAGACGGACATAAACCTCCTTTTCTTTTTGTATTTCTGTGTTTCCATAAGTTTTATATATGGGAGCTATGGTCAAACGGTGACCGATTGTGACAAAATTTTGGCATTGACATAAGACCTCCTCGTGTTAAATTTAGTGGTTATATCTGTTATAGTTTTAGATTTATTGGCATTTAAGTGTATTGTATTAAGTGTATATGTATTTGTATGCTATTGCGCTTTTATCAAACGGACAGACGGACATAAACCGTCTTTTTTCTTTTTCTGTTTCCATAAGATTTATTTATGGGAGCTATAGTGAAATATGGACCGATTGTAACAAAGTTTTGCACACTGGCTGGCATTCATATAGGACTTCCTTTTGTAAAATTTTGTTGCTGTAGCCTTTTTCGTTAAGGCGCTATCGCGCTTTTATCTGACGGACAGACGGACATAAACCTCCTTTTCTTTTTGTATTTCTGTGTTTCCATAAGTTTTATATATGGGAGCTATGGTCAAACGGTGACCGATTGTGACAAAATTTTGGCATTGACATAAGACCTCCTCGTGTTAAATTTAGTGGTTATATCTGTTATAGTTTTAGATTTATTGGCATTTAAGTGTATTTTAGGTGAAATTTTGTCTGTTTCCGTAAGTTTTTTGTGTGGAAGCTATGACTAAATATGAACCAATTTTGATGAACTACTAACTGAAAGTTCCATAAAACTTCTCAATTCAAAATTAGATAGATTTTGCAATTTTATTCAATTTATTAGCATAAATTTGATTCCGGGGCAGGGTTATATGGAAGCTCTAACTAAATGTGAAATGTGAAAATGGCTAAAATCATTTTCAGCACACAATTTCTATATCATATCGAAAATTCTTTCGCTAAATTTTATCTCTTTTCCTCTCGTAGTTAAGGAGCTATCGCGCTTTTCTCTAACGGAAAGACTGACATAAATCGTCTTTTCTTTTTGTATTTTTGTGTTTCCATAAGTTCTTTATATAAAAGCTATGGTCAAATGGTGACCGATTGTGACAAAATTTTACACACTGGCTGGTATTCACATGAGACTTCCTTGTGCTGAATTTAGTGGCCAAAGCTATTTCTCGTACAGTTTATCATTTATTGGCATTTAAGTGTATTTCAGATGGAATTTAGGCTGTTTCTGTAACTTTTTTGTAAATGTGAACCGATTTCGATGAAATTTTATATAGTTGTTATTATTTGTCATCTATTAGCAAACAAACGATTAGCCTAGACGAGGTTTCTTGAAATTGGATTGTTTCCTACAAAGCTTGTATTTGCAATTTATGTCTAAAGTCTTTCAATTTTTGACATGGCGATATGTATCCTAACAATTTCAAAGAAATAAAATATAAAATAGAATAAAAGAAAATTTGCAATCTCTTTAAACATATCATTCATTCATCGTAAAAGATATTTGTTTTCTTTTTTTTAACATTTTACAGTGAAATGAGTTTAAAATAAAACGTTATTTTTTCTCGTATGAAAGAAAGGTTTTGCAATTTATTTTCTTTATATATTTAAATATATAAATCGATTAGGCGATTACTAGTAAACTATTGAATTAACCTGCTATAGAAGCTTATTAGAAGAATCATGCTCACGCTGGAGTTCTATTGTCATTATGCAGATATAAATGTTATTTTTAACTTGCACAGTGTAATTAAGATCGTTCAAAATATCTACCCTCTATCTTTTAAATCAAAATTTCTAATAGATAAAAAAAAATTCTTTCAAAATGTATAACATTTTTGTTTGCTTGAAATCGTTGAAATGAAAAACTACTGCATTATAATGCTCCGTCAAAACAAATATGTTCCTTTTTTTTAAATAATCCTTTTAATATAAGCGACGCATAATCATTCAAACTTTATTCTTTTTGTTTTCATTCGATTCTGCCATGTAAACGTTTCCAGTGGCTTGTTTTTGACACATATTTTTTACTTCAAAACTTGAGCCAAAGTATATTAAATAAGTAAAAGTGAGTGTTAAAAAAGAAAAATGAAAAACTTGATAAAAACTTGGATTTATTCCAAAGAAAATTTAGAAAGAACGGTCGAACTAGCCCGACCATATGATACCCTACGAACTCAGTTAATAAAAAAATTACATTTAAAGTTTTGAACTTAACAAAAATGTTTCTTAATCATTATTATGACACATGTCTGTCACTGGATTTTGAAAATATGATTGAACCAAAAAAATTTTGATTTAAAATTTTTGAGGTGAAATTTTTTTGTTTATATAAAAATTTCGAGATTTTAGAGATAAAATTTGTGAAGAAAAATTTTCGATATAAAATTTTTATAAAATAATTTTTTATATAAATTTTATGTAGACACATTTTTGATATGAAATTTTTATGGAAAAATTTTCGATATGAAATTTTTATAGAAAAAGTTTCGACATGAAATTTTTGATATAAATTTTTATAAAAAAAATGTTTGATATGAATTTTTTTATAAAAATGTTTAATATAAAATTTTTTTAAAAACTTTTCGGTATGAAATTTTTATGGAAAAATTTTCTACATTTAATTTTTATAGAATAATTTTTTATATGAAATTTTTTTATTAAAAATTTTTGATATGATATTTTTGAGGCCCTATGCTCCACTGGGAGTCAAGAATAACAGAAGAAGAAGATAAGATATTTTTATAGAAACATTTTCAATACGAAATTTATAAAAAAAAATTTTAATATGAAATTTTAAATATGAAATTTTTTTTAGAAAAATTTTCGATATAAAATTTTTATGAAAAAATTTTCTAAATTAAATTTTTATAGAAAAATTTTTGAGATGAAATTTTTAAAGAAATTTTTTTTGACATGAAATTTTTATAGAAAAATTTTTAATACAAAATTTAATAAAAAGTCAAAGTGAAATAATAATTCGCAAATAAGTGAAATATTTATAGAAAAATTTTTAACATGAAATTTTTACAGAATCATTTTCAAAATTAATTTTTATAGAAAAATTTTTAATATGAATTTTTATAAAAAAAAATTTGATATGAATTTTTATAGAATTTTCAATATAAAATTTTCTTAGAAAATTTTTCGATATAAAATTTGTATGAAAAAATTTCCTGAATGAAATTTTTGTAAAAAAAATTCCTGAATGAAATTTTTGTAAAAAAATTTTCGAGATAAAATCTTTAAAGAAATTTTTTTGATATGAAATTTTTATAGAAAAATTTTTAATACAAAATTAAAAAAAAAAAATTTTCAAAGTGAAATATTTATAGAAAAATTTTTAACATGAAATTTTTACAGAACATTTTCAAAATGAATTTTTGTACAAAAATTTTCAATATGAATTTTTATAAAAAAATTTTGATATGAATTTTTATAGAATTTTCAATATAAAATTTTCTTAGAAAAATTTTCGATATAAAATTTGTATGAAAAAATTCTCTGAATGAAATTTTTATAGAAAAATTTTGGAGATACAATTTTTAAAGAAAATTTTTTGATATGAAATTCTTATAGAAAAATTTTTAACATTAAATTAAAAAAAAAAAAAATTTCAAAATGAAATATTTATAGAAAAATTTTTAACATCAAATTTTTACAGAAGCATTTCCAAAATTAATTTTATAGAAAAATTTTCAATATGAATTTTTATAAAAAAAATTTGATATGAATTTTTATAGAATTTTCAATATAAAATTTTCTTAGAAAATCTTTCGATATAAAACTTGTATGAAAAAATTTTCTGAATGAAATTTTTATAGAAAATTTTTCGAGATAAAATTTTTAAAGAAAATTTTTTGAAATGAAATTTTTATAGAAAAATTGTTGATATGAAATTTTTATAGAAACATTTTTGATATGAAATTTTAATAAAAAAATGTGTGATATGAATTTTTTTAATAAAATTTTTGATATGATATTTTTATAGAAAAATTTTCAATACGAAACTTTTAAAGAAAAATTTTAATATGAAATTTTTATAGAAAAATTTTCAATATGAAATTTTTTTAGAAAAATTTTCAATATGAAATTTTTTTAGAAAAATTTTCAATATGAAATTTTTTTAGAAAAATTTTCGACATAAAATTTTTATGAAAAATTTTCTAAATTAAATTTTTATAGAAAAATTTTTGATATGAAATTTTTATAGAAACGTTTTTAATAGTAAATTTAAAAAAAATCTCAAAGTGAAATATGTATAGAAAAATTTTTAACATGAAATTTTTATAAAAACATTTTCAAAATGAATTTTTATAGAAAAATTTTCAATAAGATTTTTTATAAAAAAATGTTTGACATGCATTTTTTTTTAGAAATTTCAATATGATTTTTTTTAGAAAAATTTCAGTATTAAATTTGTATGAAAAAAATTTCTAAATGAAATTTTTATAGAAAAATTTTCGAGATTTTATAATTTTTTAAGAAACAATTTTAATATGAAATTATTATAGAAATATGAAATTCTTTTAGAAAAATTTTCGATATAAAATTTTTATGGCAAAATTTAATAGAAAACTTTTAAATATGAAATTGTTTTAGAAAAATTTTAGATGTGAAATTTTTATAGAAAAATTTTAGACATGAAATTTTTATAGAAAGATTTTCGATGTGAAATTTTTATAGAAAAATTTTCGATGTGAAATTTTAGATACGAAATTAAAAAATCCAAAAAAAAATTCAAATGAAATTTTTATAGAAAAATTTAAGATGAAATTTTTATAGAAAAATTTAAGATGAAATTTTTATAGAAAAATTTTCAATATGAAATTTTTTTAGAAAAATTTTCGATTTAAAATTTTTATGACAAAATTTTCTAAAAAAAATTTTTATAGAAAAATTTTAAATATGAAATTTTTATAGAAAAATCTTAGATATGCAATTTTTATAGAAAAATTTTCGATATGAAATTTTAGATACGAAATTTAAAAAATACAAAAATAAAAACTGCTAATAACTACAAAAAAATCAAATATAAAATTTTTATAGAAAAATTTTTGATATTAAATTTTTATGGAAAAAATTTATAAATGAAATTTCTATAGAAAAATTTTAGATATGAAATTTTTTTAGAAAAACTTTTAATATGAAATTCTTATAGCAAAATTTTTAATATGAAATTTTTTTAGAAAAATTTTCGGTATCAAATTTTTATGGCAAAATTTTCTAAATGAATTTTCTATAGAGAAATTTTCTAAATGAATTTTTTGGATATGAAAAATTTTAGATATGAAATTTTTATAGAAAAATTTTAAATATGAAATTATTATAAAAAACATTTTAAATATTAATTTGTATAGAAAAATTTAAGATACGAAATTTTAGAAACGAAATTTAAAAAACAAAAAAATTTCCAATATAAAATTTTTATAGAATTTTTTTTTTTTGGAAATATTTTCGATATAAAATTTTTATGGCAAAATATTCCAAAAAGAAGTGTATTTGCATTTGATCCCAAACCTGTTACATTTATTTATTAATGTAACAGATCAATTTATTGATAAAAAGCCAAAAAATGTTTGCGGAGAAACCAAATTCCTCGACGCGTTTCGATGGTTGGTTAAGCCATCTCTTCAGGAGGATTATCCCCAATTTAGGCAGATCGAAAACCTCGAATTATTACTAAATTTACAAACATAACTTTTAATATTTACATCCCGACTAATTTGTTATTTTTTGGCAAAATATTTTAAATAAAATTTTTTTAGAAAAATTTTAGATATGAAATTTTTATAGAAAAATTTTAAATATGAAAAAAACATTTTAAATATGAATTTGTATAGAAAAATTTAAGATACGAAATTTTAGAAACGAAATTTAAGAAACAAAAAAATTTCCAATATAAAATTTTTATAGATTTTTTTTTTTTTTTTTTTTTGGAAATATTTTCGATATAAAATTTTTATGGCAAAATATTTTAAATAAAATTTTTTTTAGAAAAATTTTAGATACAAAATTTTTATAGATACATTTTTTATATGAAATTTTTATAGAAAAATTGTTAATATGAAATTTTAGAGAGAAATTTTTATTAAAAAATTTTCTAAATGAAATTTCTATAAAAAATTTTAGATATGAAATTTCTATAGAAAAATTTAAAATATCCAATTAATATAAAAAGTTTTCGATATGAAATTTTAAAAGAAAAATTCAAGATATAAAATTTGTATAGTAAAAATTTTGTTAAAAAATTTTTAAAGAATAATTCTTATATGTAATTTTTATAAAAATAAGGTAACCAAAAATGTCTCCCATTTCCAAAACACATGCCCATTCCTGGGTTTTACCTTAAGATACCACCCTAGTCCTCCTTTGACATATAGGGCATTTTAAAGGAAACGAAAGCAAAAAAATTGGCAATAAATCAATCAATTATTTAAAGTATTCGTGTGAAATGATATGTACCTTTTGGTCGTTCTAGCCAAAAGCTTTAAAGTTGAAATATGCAATAACCAGTCTCACAAAAAGTGACTTGAATTCAATGTGAATTCATCGCCATAAATTCATCGTTTATCATATCAAGTTTGACAAATTCTTTCAATTCTATCAAGTTTGACAAATTCTTTTCACACACACATTCGTCTAGAAAGGGCCCTTTCGGTTCAGAAGCAAATTAAGGTTTTTTATGTTCCTCAGCCAAGCAAATAATGGCCAACGTTGCTTTGTAAACTACCATTGCGAGTAAGAGGTCAGCAGGCAATAGGTGGTCGCATGAGAGTGTAAACGAAGACCAGGCTTATCTTACCTTGTGACCTTAATAACAGAACCTGATTGCTCTGTTGATGTTTTTTTGGAGGATTCAGAATGCTTTAAAAGCTTTTAAGTCAGCCAAAATCTACTCTATGATTTTGACTGACTTAAGAGCTTTTAAAGCATTCTGAATTGGTTAACTAGGGAACCACTGACACGCAGCCTGTCTAATGTAAGCCTTTTAAAAAACTTATATTTTCTTTTTTACTAATTCAATTTTTAACAAACGTGTGTTTATTTAGGATGTTTATATGTGCTTGAATACTATCCCAGTAAAACTTTTCATTACCAAATAATGAGTTAAACAGTTAAACTATTAAACACGAACTACTTACTCATTCGCTGTTTAAGTCATTACATTAACATGGGGATGTCATTGGAGGCAAGTACTTACCAATTGCAGAAAAGTAATGACTTGGGTAAGCCATTTGAAAGCAACAACAACAACAGCAACAACTTTTTCGTTGTTATTTTATTAAAAACATATATTTTTAAACGAAATACGAAATTTTTTTATGATCCCATGGGGGCTCGAACCCAGACCCTCCGACTGCTAGGCAGAGACTCTTCCACTGAGCTAATTCATATGTTGAAAACTTGGCAGCTTATAATTAAAATAAACAATTTTTATTTTTAGATCCAAAATCATGTGAAAATAACTTTGTTTTTCCCTGCTTTTTTTTGCTTTGTTGTAATTTTTGGAAAAATATTTTTATACGATTTTTTGTAATTATTTTAAAACTTTTTTAAAATTATTTTAAAACTTAAACAATTTAAATCTTCTTTTTTGTATAAGTTTTTACATAAGATTGACTCTTACTTACTTAAATGTTACAACCTGTTAAGGTCAAAGTCCGAGCATATTTTAGAATTCCATGGATTTCGATCTTGTGCGAATATTCTCCAATTTTATAGGCCAAGCTTTGAAAAATATTCCTCTACTTGGTCTTTCTATCGAAGTTTCGGACATCCTCCTCTAACATTAGGTAGTCGGACATTTCAATTCTAATTTTATCCTCTTTATTGTATTTTTTTCAAGAGAGGGTTACTAATCGTAATCCTAACCCATTTTTATCGATCTTATGGGACAACTCTCGGAACATGTTAACTCACAATATTAATGGGTGTTAAACTAGCTCCCCGGGTGATACCATGAGGAGGTGTGTGTCCACAGTTGAAATGAAGGATAACCCAGATAAGTTGGGCTTACCAAGTTAAGACCAATTAGAATCGTGTTTGGTATTCAACATCCCCTACATAATCAAAATTGACTCATGATGGTATTTTTTCATTAACGTGAGTTAGTTTTACAAATTTTGTTTTACAGAAGATAATATTTAAGTTCTTAAAACTCAAAAATCATTTAAAAAGACTCTTTTAATAAAAAAAAAAAACTAAAAAAAAATTGTTGCCCTTGGTGGGATTTGAACGGGGCCATTCAGTTTAAATTACCATCTTAATTACAAATAAGTACTTCTGTAATAACTTATTATTTATTCGGATGGTATGTTGTAGTCGTTACAAGGTAACCAGTTATCAGAGTACTTGTCATTACCAAAGTTTTGCTGGGATCTTTTGACATTTTCATTTGTCATTTTAAGGTTGAGTGATTTTAATGGTTGACTTACACATGAAAACGTCTGCGAAAAGGCAATTTGACAGGTTTATAATTAGGTTAGTTATAAATGTCTAATTGGTCTAAGAGACATTTATAAACTCTATGGTAAATTTATTAAATGTTAAACATAAAGCTTATTTACTGATATAATGTTATAACCTAATATCGGTTAATTTTAACCCTTATGTGTATGGCAAAAAAAACACCTTTAAGAGAATGGCAAGGTACCCGGGTACCTATATGGAAAAATTATTGTAAACAAACATTTTTGGAGAAAGTAAATGAGTGATCTCGGAAAATAACTCTGAGAGTTACAGTGCACGTTCATTTATAGTAAATAGTAAATCTCAAGGTGAATTCAACGTGGTGGTTGTAAGGATACAAGTCATGGCGAATATATATGTATACCATAAATTTGTATTAAGTAAATTAAGTTTCGTACTACAGGAAGATGTAGCCTCCAATTTTTCTACATTTGACTCCAATAATCCAAATACATGATATATAACCTTAAAATCGGTTGAAGACTTTTCTAATTATCAAAGGTTTTATAAAATATCCTATGTCCTTGAAGACTCTCCTGAGCATATGCTATAAAAAAATTATTATTTTTAAAAAACTTTAAAAAGTTTGACTAGTTTTACTTTTTTAGGGCTTTAGAATATTTAAATACCCATTTTTGATGCAATGGGCTAACGATATGTCACTTTTGCACAGGACGAAAAAAAGTATTTTGTTCATACCGTTTAAAAAACTCCTTTTTTGGTTTTTTAAAATAGATTGTTAAACGAAATCGAAAAAAGTAAAAAAAAAGTTCCCGTTATAGTTCGAACCCCCTACAGATTACCACAAAGAAAGAACTAGAGCAATATCTTTAACGGCTTAGTCGTACCTGCGACTTAAATTCAAAGGATTTCGACAAAAACATAATTTTTCACAAAAGTTATAAAAAAGCACGTAAATTGTTATATATTAGCAGTTTTTATAAGCAGAACTGAAATTATGATTGTTACAACGGATAAAAATATATATTTTAGAATATTGGTTGAAATTGGATGTCACTAGCCCTTTTATAACCAGGGTCAAGAATAAAATTAAAAAAAATACGAAACTAAAAGAAAATAGTGTAAATCTTGTTTCTACATAAATATTCATATATAAAATATTTATAACTAATCTGTCTAATTTTGCTTTAGTTATCTGTAAATAAAATTTTACTTTTTATTACAGTTTTTTCATATATAATGTATGAAGGTACCCGGGTACCTTGCCGTACGGTTACGTATATAAGATATAAATTTGACTACAGCGCCTATACAATATAATTTTTTAGCTTAAAAGTAATAATAATTTAAACTATTTCAATAGTTAGGAGTTCTCAAGAAGTTTGAGGTTTGTGAACCATCTGTTTCCATTAAAAAAGTTAAGATGAAAGTGCTAAAGGTACCGGGGTACCTTGGTATACACATAAGGGTTAATTTATTATATAGCGATAGGCTAGTGTGATATACTGCTAATAAGACTTACTATAATTATGAAGTTCTTTATTGGGTTACCACAGAAGCTAGTAAAAATTTTAATCATTCGGCTAATTTTAGAAAACTCTTAAGTCTGCCAATATCTTCGACAGCCATTCTCTATCTTGCAGTAAAGGCTTGAAAGGGGGAGCTCACATTGTCATGATGGCGAAAGATTCGCTTTTTGGTTTAAGTTTTATGAGACTTCTGGCAAACAAATGGTGATGTATCACAGTTCTATGCTGCTCAAAAGTTAAAGTGAAGCACCAAGGCCGAATTGTTTACTTATTTTTTTAAGGACAAGTAACACTCTGGCAAATACTGGTTATAGAAGTGTATAACTCAACGGTGGGCAAATGTGGCTCTTCAAAGCTTTAACTGCGGCTCTTTAATAATTCCCCTTTTAATTTTTTTTTAAAGATTTTTTTTAATTCTTTCAAAAGTTGTTTTTCGTAAAAATTAATTATAAGCATGTAAGAGTCTTATATTCGGCTGTGGCGAATCTTATACACCCACCATCAAGTTGTGTTGAATTTAGAAACATGTCTCATATATCTACTAATTCAAAATGTAAACTAAATTCGACAAAATTGTTTAGGATTGTTGGTATTGTTAAACCAAATTCGGTCTCAGTAGCTTTATAGTTCAACATTTAAAAAATCTGCGTGGTTTCCCTAGTATTTACTTTGTACAAAATTTTTTCTCATAGCCCGGTATAGTTCCATATTAGTAAGCCGTTAAATACTATTAAACATTTTTTTGGTTTCCGGGAGTGTTTGTTTTTTCATATGAAAGCTATAGTCCAATATGGAGCGATTCCTATAATATTTGTAATACTGACCAATAGTTGCATAAAACTTCTCTATTCTAAATTAAGTCGTCATAGCTGTTACAATTGTGTTCAATTTATCAGCTTTAATGTTTTCCCGGATCGGAAATCGGTTCACTAAATGTGAACTGATTTCGTCCATTTTCAATACACAACTTTTTAAAGATATCAAAAATACTTTTGTAAAATTTTGTTCCTCTAGCTCTTTTCTTTTTTATCAGACGGACATAAACCGCATTTTCTTTTTATACCCACCAATGGGGGGTATATCCGTTTGTAATTTCCTTAATATTGGCTCAAAAACTAAAAACGATATATATTCTGAATCCTTATGAAATTTTAAGACGATTGAGCGATAACCGTCTGTCTGTCCGTCTGTCTGTCTGTCTGTTGAAATCACGATAACGCCTAAACGAAAGGAGCTAGCTCACTAAAACTTAGTAAAAATATTCTTCGTCTCTGAGAAAATTTCGGTATTGAAATTGGGCAAAATCGGTTCACATTTGACCATAGCTCCCGTATAACCTCGTCTAATCTAATCGCTTATTTGTGAATAAATGACAAATTAGCAGCTATGATGATAAAATTTGGTATATAGAAGTTCTACATTAGCCCTAGGCAGCGTATAAATTTTCATTAAAATCGGTTCACATTTAGCCATAGCTCTCATACAAAAAACTTACAAAAACAGCCTAAATTTCACCTGAAATACACTTAAATGCCAATAAATCTAAAAGTATTATAGATAATATCACTAAATTTGACACAAGAAAGTCTTATATCAATACCAGCCAGTGTGGTGTGCAATCGGTCACCATTTGACCTAGCTCCCATATAAAAACTTACAAAAACACAAAAATTCAAAAAGAAAAGGGGGTTTATGTCCGTCTGTCCGTCAGATAAAATCATGATAGCTTCTTAACTACAAAAGCTAGTAAGACTAAATTTAGCACATGGAAGTTTTATATCAATGTCAGCCAGTGTGCAAAATTTTGTCACAATCGGTCACCATTTCACCATAGCTCCCATATAAAAAACTTATGGAAACACAAAAATACATAAAGAAAAGGTTTTTTATGTCCGTCTGTCCGTCAGATAAAAGCACGATAGCGCCTTAACAAAAAGAGCTAGAGTTACTAAATTTTACAAAGGTATTTTGGATGTCTTGAAAAAGATGTGTGTTGAAAATGGACAAAATCGGTCCCAAATTAGAAAGAGCTCCCATATAACCCCGCCCTGGGAAACACATTAATGATGGTAGATTGAATACAATTGTAATAGCCGTAACGATTATATTTAAAATAGGGATGTTTTATGCACTTTTTGATCAGTTTATCAAATTTTATAGGAATCAGTCCATATTTGACTTTAGCTTTCATATAAAAAACACTCACGGAAACCAAAAATTTTGGAAAAGGCCAGTTAAAAGCTATAAAATTTGAAACTATGATAGCTATGGCCACATTTTGCAAGAATAACCTCTATATATATACCAGCCAGTGTGTAAAATTTTGGAACAATCGGTCAACTTTTGGCTATAATTCTTATATATATATAACATCCCCTTTTTATATCTGCAATCAAAAAGATTTGGAGGTACATTCATTATATTAAGATTGCACCTATGAAATTAGATAGGCATTAATCAATGTTCAGCCCAGACTTTATATATGATGAATGTTAGGAACTCATAAAGAAATATATGGACCTGCCGTATTACTATTAACGTGTTTAGCCTTACTACATATTAATTACAAATTATTTAACCACTTATTAATGTAAAACTATACCCGATTATGAGACCGAATTTTGATCAAAGTAAATACTGGGGAAACCACTAAAATATTTTTAAATGTTGAACTATAAAGCTACGGCAACCGAATTTAGTCCAAAGGTTTTACCAACAATACCAATTAGCTTAGCATTTTTTTCAGTTTTGGTCCAGATTTTGAATTAGCTGTAGATATATGAGATATGTTTCTAAACTTAACACAACTTGATGGTGTATATATAAGATTCGGCACAGTCGAATATAACACTCTTACTTGCTATATCTACAATCAAAAAGATTCGAAGGTACAAGCAGCACATTGTAATTGCACCAATGTCCAGACTTTATATACGGTATTAGGAACTCCTAACAAAATATATGAACCTGTCGTATTACTATCAGCATGTTTATCCTAACTAAATATTAAGCTAAACTGACTGTTAATGCTAAACTACACCAGGTTATGAGATTAAATTTTGAGCAAATTAAATACTAGGGAAACTCGTTTACCCAATACAAAACACGGGCCCATCTTCAAATGGAAATTTGAATTGTTTTAAAGGAAATCTTGTAGTATATATTTGGGATGTTCTAAATAAATTAAATTTTAATTTTAGTATGTATAATAAGAATTTAGTATGTATAATAAGAATATAATATGAATCTGTGATTTAACTAAGTAATATAAAAATTTTACTCTACCCCAGATAGAATAGAAAAATTAAAAATTCCAAAGCTCCAGAATGTATGCAACATAGTTTTCACCAAAATACAAGTTTGCTTAATTTCAAACAAAGTTTCCTTAAACATACAAATATCAGTTGACATAATTTTACTTTCATTCTCTTCCCTAGTTTCATACTTTACAAGAGTTTTGCAATATTTCCAAAAATATTTTTCTTACGAAAAATCTTTTTCAAACTCTTATGATTTTTCTTTTTCTTTTTTACTTTCAAGAGCCAATTCAATTAAATTTTAAAACTTTATGCAAAAAATTCACAAACTTTTGGAAATAGTAAACAAATTCCACTTAAAGTATTTATTCATATTTTTGAGTAGAGCCATAAGTAAAATAATAGAAAACTAAATATTTTTTAATACGACAATACATTAAAATTCTAAAAGTAATTAAGGATAATGGCCACTTCAAGAGTTTAAAAATAAAAATTTTGTTATTTAAAAAATAAATAAATTTTTGAAGAGCCAAAAACGAAAAATAATAGCCTTTAAAAAAATCTTCATTAAGGGCAAAAATAAAAAATAAGAAACAAATTTATAAATTACATAAGTTGCACAAAATATAATAAATTGTTATGAGCTTGTAGCCTTTTAAGTTCAAAAAAGAAGAAAATGCAAAATATATTTAATAACAGGGACGTAGGAGAATTTTTTTTACCGAAGTTATGCTAAAATTATTGACTTTAAACACCACAACCAAAAAAGTCATCCAGAGCTTTCTGTTTTCATGCCAAAATTTACATTTTCGTAACACCTGTAAACACAGTCCCTGTCAACATCATAGGACAGAATTAAATGTTTCACACATACTATGACTAGCAATGTCACAAGACATGCAAACATGAGAATTCAATATATTCTTTGAAGCAAAGAAACCGCAGCGGGTTTTATATTGTTCGTACTCACACAAGAATGTCTTTTGTAACACCTGTAAAAGTACCCAACCAACCTTAGCGCGATTAAAAAATTGTTTACAAATATAAACGAAATGCAATTTACGACTTCTGCATAAACGAATCCTCACAACAGGAGGAGGAAGGACAAGAAACTTTTCTAGTTTTATGTCGAAAAAATAGAGTAAACCCTCCCAAAAGTATGCTATGAAAAGGAAATAACAAACATCATAACCTTGATACAGTGGTACCATTAAATATTCATGAAGAACAATACATATTTTTAAGACATAGATAATACTACTAGACTATGACTAGACTATGACTAGACTATGACTAGACTATGACTAGACTATGACTAGACTATGACTAGACTATGACTAGACTATGACTAGACTATGACTAGACTATGACTAGACTATGACTAGACTATGACTAGACTATGACTAGACTATGACTAGACTATGACTAGACTATGACTAGACTATGACTAGACTATGACTAGACTATGACTAGACTATGACTAGACTATGACTAGACTATGACTAGACTATGACTAGACTATGACTAGACTATGACTAGACTATGACTAGACTATGACTAGACTATGACTAGACTATGACTAGACTATGACTAGACTATGACTAGACTATGACTAGACTATGACTAGACTATGACTAGACTATGACTAGACTATGACTAGACTATGACTAGACTATGACTAGACTATGACTAGACTATGACTAGACTATGACTAGACTATGACTAGACTATGACTAGACTATGACTAGACTATGACTAGACTATGACTAGACTATGACTAGACTATGACTAGACTATGACTAGACTATGACTAGACTATGACTAGACTATGACTAGACTATGACTAGACTATGACTAGACTATGACTAGACTATGACTAGACTATGACTAGACTATGACTAGACTATGACTAGACTATGACTAGACTATGACTAGACTATGACTAGACTATGACTAGACTATGACTAGACTATGACTAGACTATGACTAGACTATGACTAGACTATGACTAGACTATGACTAGACTATGACTAGACTATGACTAGACTATGACTAGACTATGACTAGACTATGACTAGACTATGACTAGACTATGACTAGACTATGACTAGACTATGACTAGACTATGACTAGACTATGACTAGACTATGACTAGACTATGACTAGACTATGACTAGACTATGACTAGACTATGACTAGACTATGACTAGACTATGACTAGACTATGACTAGACTATGACTAGACTATGACTAGACTATGACTAGACTATGACTAGACTATGACTAGACTATGACTAGACTATGACTAGACTATGACTAGACTATGACTAGACTATGACTAGACTATGACTAGACTATGACTAGACTATGACTAGACTATGACTAGACTATGACTAGACTATGACTAGACTATGACTAGACTATGACTAGACTATGACTAGACTATGACTAGACTATGACTAGACTATGACTAGACTATGACTAGACTATGACTAGACTATGACTAGACTATGACTAGACTATGACTAGACTATGACTAGACTATGACTAGACTATGACTAGACTATGACTAGACTATGACTAGACTATGACTAGACTATGACTAGACTATGACTAGACTATGACTAGACTATGACTAGACTATGACTAGACTATGACTAGACTATGACTAGACTATGACTAGACTATGACTAGACTATGACTAGACTATGACTAGACTATGACTAGACTATGACTAGACTATGACTAGACTATGACTAGACTATGACTAGACTATGACTAGACTATGACTAGACTATGACTAGACTATGACTAGACTATGACTAGACTATGACTAGACTATGACTAGACTATGACTAGACTATGACTAGACTATGACTAGACTATGACTAGACTATGACTAGACTATGACTAGACTATGACTAGACTATGACTAGACTATGACTAGACTATGACTAGACTATGACTAGACTATGACTAGACTATGACTAGACTATGACTAGACTATGACTAGACTATGACTAGACTATGACTAGACTATGACTAGACTATGACTAGACTATGACTAGACTATGACTAGACTATGACTAGACTATGACTAGACTATGACTAGACTATGACTAGACTATGACTAGACTATGACTAGACTATGACTAGACTATGACTAGACTATGACTAGACTATGACTAGACTATGACTAGACTATGACTAGACTATGACTAGACTATGACTAGACTATGACTAGACTATGACTAGACTATGACTAGACTATGACTAGACTATGACTAGACTATGACTAGACTATGACTAGACTATGACTAGACTATGACTAGACTATGACTAGACTATGACTAGACTATGACTAGACTATGACTAGACTATGACTAGACTATGACTAGACTATGACTAGACTATGACTAGACTATGACTAGACTATGACTAGACTATGACTAGACTATGACTAGACTATGACTAGACTATGACTAGACTATGACTAGACTATGACTAGACTATGACTAGACTATGACTAGACTATGACTAGACTATGACTAGACTATGACTAGACTATGACTAGACTATGACTAGACTATGACTAGACTATGACTAGACTATGACTAGACTATGACTAGACTATGACTAGACTATGACTAGACTATGACTAGACTATGACTAGACTATGACTAGACTATGACTAGACTATGACTAGACTATGACTAGACTATGACTAGACTATGACTAGACTATGACTAGACTATGACTAGACTATGACTAGACTATGACTAGACTATGACTAGACTATGACTAGACTATGACTAGACTATGACTAGACTATGACTAGACTATGACTAGACTATGACTAGACTATGACTAGACTATGACTAGACTATGACTAGACTATGACTAGACTATGACTAGACTATGACTAGACTATGACTAGACTATGACTAGACTATGACTAGACTATGACTAGACTATGACTAGACTATGACTAGACTATGACTAGACTATGACTAGACTATGACTAGACTATGACTAGACTATGACTAGACTATGACTAGACTATGACTAGACTATGACTAGACTATGACTAGACTATGACTAGACTATGACTAGACTATGACTAGACTATGACTAGACTATGACTAGACTATGACTAGACTATGACTAGACTATGACTAGACTATGACTAGACTATGACTAGACTATGACTAGACTATGACTAGACTATGACTAGACTATGACTAGACTATGACTAGACTATGACTAGACTATGACTAGACTATGACTAGACTATGACTAGACTATGACTAGACTATGACTAGACTATGACTAGACTATGACTAGACTATGACTAGACTATGACTAGACTATGACTAGACTATGACTAGACTATGACTAGACTATGACTAGACTATGACTAGACTATGACTAGACTATGACTAGACTATGACTAGACTATGACTAGACTATGACTAGACTATGACTAGACTATGACTAGACTATGACTAGACTATGACTAGACTATGACTAGACTATGACTAGACTATGACTAGACTATGACTAGACTATGACTAGACTATGACTAGACTATGACTAGACTATGACTAGACTATGACTAGACTATGACTAGACTATGACTAGACTATGACTAGACTATGACTAGACTATGACTAGACTATGACTAGACTATGACTAGACTATGACTAGACTATGACTAGACTATGACTAGACTATGACTAGACTATGACTAGACTATGACTAGACTATGACTAGACTATGACTAGACTATGACTAGACTATGACTAGACTATGACTAGACTATGACTAGACTATGACTAGACTATGACTAGACTATGACTAGACTATGACTAGACTATGACTAGACTATGACTAGACTATGACTAGACTATGACTAGACTATGACTAGACTATGACTAGACTATGACTAGACTATGACTAGACTATGACTAGACTATGACTAGACTATGACTAGACTATGACTAGACTATGACTAGACTATGACTAGACTATGACTAGACTATGACTAGACTATGACTAGACTATGACTAGACTATGACTAGACTATGACTAGACTATGACTAGACTATGACTAGACTATGACTAGACTATGACTAGACTATGACTAGACTATGACTAGACTATGACTAGACTATGACTAGACTATGACTAGACTATGACTAGACTATGACTAGACTATGACTAGACTATGACTAGACTATGACTAGACTATGACTAGACTATGACTAGACTATGACTAGACTATGACTAGACTATGACTAGACTATGACTAGACTATGACTAGACTATGACTAGACTATGACTAGACTATGACTAGACTATGACTAGACTATGACTAGACTATGACTAGACTATGACTAGACTATGACTAGACTATGACTAGACTATGACTAGACTATGACTAGACTATGACTAGACTATGACTAGACTATGACTAGACTATGACTAGACTATGACTAGACTATGACTAGACTATGACTAGACTATGACTAGACTATGACTAGACTATGACTAGACTATGACTAGACTATGACTAGACTATGACTAGACTATGACTAGACTATGACTAGACTATGACTAGACTATGACTAGACTATGACTAGACTATGACTAGACTATGACTAGACTATGACTAGACTATGACTAGACTATGACTAGACTATGACTAGACTATGACTAGACTATGACTAGACTATGACTAGACTATGACTAGACTATGACTAGACTATGACTAGACTATGACTAGACTATGACTAGACTATGACTAGACTATGACTAGACTATGACTAGACTATGACTAGACTATGACTAGACTATGACTAGACTATGACTAGACTATGACTAGACTATGACTAGACTATGACTAGACTATGACTAGACTATGACTAGACTATGACTAGACTATGACTAGACTATGACTAGACTATGACTAGACTATGACTAGACTATGACTAGACTATGACTAGACTATGACTAGACTATGACTAGACTATGACTAGACTATGACTAGACTATGACTAGACTATGACTAGACTATGACTAGACTATGACTAGACTATGACTAGACTATGACTAGACTATGACTAGACTATGACTAGACTATGACTAGACTATGACTAGACTATGACTAGACTATGACTAGACTATGACTAGACTATGACTAGACTATGACTAGACTATGACTAGACTATGACTAGACTATGACTAGACTATGACTAGACTATGACTAGACTATGACTAGACTATGACTAGACTATGACTAGACTATGACTAGACTATGACTAGACTATGACTAGACTATGACTAGACTATGACTAGACTATGACTAGACTATGACTAGACTATGACTAGACTATGACTAGACTATGACTAGACTATGACTAGACTATGACTAGACTATGACTAGACTATGACTAGACTATGACTAGACTATGACTAGACTATGACTAGACTATGACTAGACTATGACTAGACTATGACTAGACTATGACTAGACTATGACTAGACTATGACTAGACTATGACTAGACTATGACTAGACTATGACTAGACTATGACTAGACTATGACTAGACTATGACTAGACTATGACTAGACTATGACTAGACTATGACTAGACTATGACTAGACTATGACTAGACTATGACTAGACTATGACTAGACTATGACTAGACTATGACTAGACTATGACTAGACTATGACTAGACTATGACTAGACTATGACTAGACTATGACTAGACTATGACTAGACTATGACTAGACTATGACTAGACTATGACTAGACTATGACTAGACTATGACTAGACTATGACTAGACTATGACTAGACTATGACTAGACTATGACTAGACTATGACTAGACTATGACTAGACTATGACTAGACTATGACTAGACTATGACTAGACTATGACTAGACTATGACTAGACTATGACTAGACTATGACTAGACTATGACTAGACTATGACTAGACTATGACTAGACTATGACTAGACTATGACTAGACTATGACTAGACTATGACTAGACTATGACTAGACTATGACTAGACTATGACTAGACTATGACTAGACTATGACTAGACTATGACTAGACTATGACTAGACTATGACTAGACTATGACTAGACTATGACTAGACTATGACTAGACTATGACTAGACTATGACTAGACTATGACTAGACTATGACTAGACTATGACTAGACTATGACTAGACTATGACTAGACTATGACTAGACTATGACTAGACTATGACTAGACTATGACTAGACTATGACTAGACTATGACTAGACTATGACTAGACTATGACTAGACTATGACTAGACTATGACTAGACTATGACTAGACTATGACTAGACTATGACTAGACTATGACTAGACTATGACTAGACTATGACTAGACTATGACTAGACTATGACTAGACTATGACTAGACTATGACTAGACTATGACTAGACTATGACTAGACTATGACTAGACTATGACTAGACTATGACTAGACTATGACTAGACTATGACTAGACTATGACTAGACTATGACTAGACTATGACTAGACTATGACTAGACTATGACTAGACTATGACTAGACTATGACTAGACTATGACTAGACTATGACTAGACTATGACTAGACTATGACTAGACTATGACTAGACTATGACTAGACTATGACTAGACTATGACTAGACTATGACTAGACTATGACTAGACTATGACTAGACTATGACTAGACTATGACTAGACTATGACTAGACTATGACTAGACTATGACTAGACTATGACTAGACTATGACTAGACTATGACTAGACTATGACTAGACTATGACTAGACTATGACTAGACTATGACTAGACTATGACTAGACTATGACTAGACTATGACTAGACTATGACTAGACTATGACTAGACTATGACTAGACTATGACTAGACTATGACTAGACTATGACTAGACTATGACTAGACTATGACTAGACTATGACTAGACTATGACTAGACTATGACTAGACTATGACTAGACTATGACTAGACTATGACTAGACTATGACTAGACTATGACTAGACTATGACTAGACTATGACTAGACTATGACTAGACTATGACTAGACTATGACTAGACTATGACTAGACTATGACTAGACTATGACTAGACTATGACTAGACTATGACTAGACTATGACTAGACTATGACTAGACTATGACTAGACTATGACTAGACTATGACTAGACTATGACTAGACTATGACTAGACTATGACTAGACTATGACTAGACTATGACTAGACTATGACTAGACTATGACTAGACTATGACTAGACTATGACTAGACTATGACTAGACTATGACTAGACTATGACTAGACTATGACTAGACTATGACTAGACTATGACTAGACTATGACTAGACTATGACTAGACTATGACTAGACTATGACTAGACTATGACTAGACTATGACTAGACTATGACTAGACTATGACTAGACTATGACTAGACTATGACTAGACTATGACTAGACTATGACTAGACTATGACTAGACTATGACTAGACTATGACTAGACTATGACTAGACTATGACTAGACTATGACTAGACTATGACTAGACTATGACTAGACTATGACTAGACTATGACTAGACTATGACTAGACTATGACTAGACTATGACTAGACTATGACTAGACTATGACTAGACTATGACTAGACTATGACTAGACTATGACTAGACTATGACTAGACTATGACTAGACTATGACTAGACTATGACTAGACTATGACTAGACTATGACTAGACTATGACTAGACTATGACTAGACTATGACTAGACTATGACTAGACTATGACTAGACTATGACTAGACTATGACTAGACTATGACTAGACTATGACTAGACTATGACTAGACTATGACTAGACTATGACTAGACTATGACTAGACTATGACTAGACTATGACTAGACTATGACTAGACTATGACTAGACTATGACTAGACTATGACTAGACTATGACTAGACTATGACTAGACTATGGCTAGACTATGGCTAGACTATGACTAGACTATGACTAGACTAAGTCGCTTGGATTATAACTGGACATATTCATGCCACTGTATACAACAAATGTGTTTTCCTTTATTTTCGCCTTTTCATGTACTGGAATACAAATTTGGGTCTTTCACTTTTTCACTGTTAGTGAAATGTGTTCATTTTGTTCTTTATTTGTAAGTTTTATATTAAAGACTTGTAAAATTTGTTCGTCCTCCTTTAACTTTGAGTTCAGCTGCTAGTGAGTGTCGAAAAGTAAAAGGAAGGAAGAAAGAAAACATGTACAAAAAGTATGGTCACATGCGGCAAATGAAAATATCATCAAAAGTAAATTTGTGTCATGTTGAAATATATTTCAAACAAAGAAAATAATTTAAAGAAAAACAACAAAACAAATAAATAATTTTTTCTTAATAAATGTTACAAATAAAACTAAGTCAAATCGTTCTTAATGTTTTAGTTACACGAATTACATTAAATAGAAGAACGTTACAATGATTTTTTACTTGGAAGTTTCGTTAAGGGAATTTATATAACATGCATTACATTTATACTAAAAGGTTAATATTTCAGACATACCTCCGTTATGTTCCGAGTAAAAGTCAATTATTAACCATAAATTATGATCTTTCTACTGACACAAGCTGTTGGATAACATCGTCTAGTGCTGCAGCTGTTTACCAAATTGGTTATAAATAAACACCTGTACCAAGAATCTGGTCAATAATTTATATGATTTAATGTTATGTCTTTCTTTTCCTCACACACTTGCTTCCTTTGGTCGTTTATATTGATAGAAAAAGGGATTGTGGACTGCATACTAAAAGACATATAGATGGTTTGCAGATAGAGTGATATAACCTACATGTCTCAGTTTTCATTTATTTAATCATTATTTTTAATTTGATCTATGGTTCAATTTCATTTTAAAATAACTTACAATTAAGTGAATAAAACTTTTCAAGTTATGACACTTCTTATGTAATTATGCAATATCTTATAGGAAACTTATTAATTTATATCATTATTTTATATAAGTTGTGTACTTGTAGTTATAAGTATATATGTACTTACTTCTTACTGATTGGAAAGAAAGTGCCGGTTGATATATACCCTTTTTAACCTTTTCAACTGCCAAATCGACCCTCATTTTACTTATATAGATCGAGACTGTAGCAAAGTTACAGTCTACAAAGTAGTATGTCGCACTATGGTATTTCTACTGCAGCAAAGCCATTTTTTGACCACCGCCTTTGAAAAATCAAATAATAGAGAAGACTCTAGTTATTAAGGATCATCAAGAAAAAGTTATATTATGTGTAATAAAAAGGTACTGAAATGTTCCAAAACGAAAAGTAATTAAATTTTAAATCATACTCAGTAGCTTATGCGTCGAACATAATTTCACAGCTTTAATCTTGGTGTCGATTTAATTAAGATAGAGGATCTTAATTTTAGTCTGCAGAAGAAAATAACTTAATCTCGTGCATAGCTTAGGAGATATCAGGAAATCAAAAAAGCTGTACAAAATTTAGTGTTTTCGTTTTTCTTTGGACTAAAACTAAGTTTGCTCGGCGCTCCCACCATAACCATATAAAAGTTGAAAGGCTTTTGTTTAGATTGAGAGAAAAAAAATCAACAAAATTTACAAACAGTAGAACAAAGTTAAAAATTTTCTGAAAAAAGTCATATAAACTGTTACGCATAGTTTAAGCAAAAAGTGTTGCAGTCGTTTAGGCGTAACATTTTAATCAAATTGATTGATTCGTTTCATCAAATTCTGTTAAGAATTGCGGATTATATGTACATCAAAAAGAAAAATAGGTGGAAAATGGGGTCCAAGACAGGTAAGCGAAGGGATGGTCTAATTTAAACCAAAAACATTTTAAACTTTAAACAAGTAAGAGTGGTATATTCGGCTTTGCCAAATCTTGGATATCCTTCACCAATGGCGTTGCAAAAGTACTTAATGTAATTCCTAGCAAAATTTGGTTATACTAGTATTATATGCAAAGAGTCTTTAAAATTAAGAGTCGGAAAAAGAAAAGCTTTTCGGTGGCGTCATCATCTAGAATAGTTATGCACCCAAAGGTTAGGTTGGGCAGGTTGGGCTTTAACAATGATAAGCCTTAAAATTATAGGGTATACACTCTTAGTTTTAGATACATACGTGAAATATATAGCTTTTGAATGGATGGATAACAGCTTTGTCGGAAAAGTTATTAAAGATTTACTTATTAATCTGAAGTTAGTTAATTAATTAAAATGAACACTTCATCAATAATATTTGGGATGTATTGTTCTTTCGATCTGTCCGATGGATGTTTGGAAAGTTTTTCTCAAGTTCCTTGTGCAATTTTAATGTGATTTAATTTATCAGCATTAAATCGATTCCCGGTCGGGGTTATATGGGAGATTTCACTAAATGTGAATAGAGCTCGCCCATTTTCAATATTGAACTTTTCAAGAGATCAGAAATACTTTTGTCAAATGTTGTCCCTCTAGAAAGTTTATTTTAGGCGCTATCGCCCTGAATATCAATATTGTACAACGTCTTAATACTAAATGTCATCATCGTATCTTAGGCGAAGTTATAAGGGATCAATTGTCAAACGTGAACGGATTTCTCCCAATTGCAATTAAAAAATTTAAATTTTTGTTGATATGTGAGATACTTACATACATATGTAGGTTTTGAACGGATATCATGTAGTTAGCTGCATTTTTGTACTTCCTAGGAAGATTACCTATAATTTGATATATAATACATTCTCAAATGTTATCATAGTGTTCAAAAGTCAGACACAAAATTAAGATTATTGCTAAAATCAGATTTGTGGAGCTCCTGGATTTTACACAAAATTTTAGGATATTGTCCCACCCTGAATTTTATCATTGTCGATTAAAACACCATCGCTTAAACGCTAAATTATATCTACCACAAATTACCGAATGCATCAGGATTTAGGTAATCCCCTGCGAAGGACGCTATTAAATTTCATTAAAATAAACACCTGAGATATCGACAAATCAGGAGCTCCAAAAACTTGACTACAACTGAAAAAATTACATACAGGTAGACGGACGGACAAAAAAACAGACGGACGGACGGACGGACAAACAAACAGACGGACAGACAGACAAACAGACGGACGGACGGAGGTCGCGAAATCGATTCTCCTGCCGATTCTGAGTTGATCGGTACAATTTGAATAGTATTGGTAATCAGATTTGTGGAGTATAGATTTTAGAAAATCCTCACACAAAGAACGATGTCAAATTTCATCACAATCGGTCCATAAACACCTGAGATATCGCTAAAACAATACTTACAAAATGTAAACAAAATTTCTTAGACACGTACTTTGGGCAATTTCCTGTACATCAAATGTAGTGTTATGGCGATATCTCAATTGTTTATGGACCGCTTCTGATAAAATTTAATAACGTGCTTGGCGGGGGAATTTCCTAAAATCTGATATAAAATTTATGCAGGTCCGTGCTAAAGGAGGATGGTTTTTCCTATTTCTACATTTCATTTTTTCAACAAACATTCTCTAATGCGAACTTTGGGCAATTTGCGATACATTTAATTCAGTGTTTTGGCGATATCTCAGTTGTTTATGGACCGATTTTGATAAAATTTTACAGAGTGCTTTGGAAAACTATTTCCTATCTATTTCCTATCTGATATATAACATATTATCACATGTACACCAGGAGTATCATTTTTATCTTGTTATTTAAAAGTGTGTTTCAATCAAAAATTTTAAAATTTTCGTCTAATTTTTGGTATTTTTTCGATATTTTCGGTGTTTATAAATCGATTTTAATGAAATTTAATAGCGTTCATTGCGGGAGAATTTCCTAAAATCTGATATATAATTTATTTAAGTCCATCCACCAGGGGCTTCAGAAACTTGATTTCAACAGACAGACAGACGGACAGACAGGCAGACAGGCAAACAGGCAGACAGACAGACAGACAGACAGACAGACAGACAGACAGACAGACAGACAGACAGACAGACAGACAGACAGACAGACAGACAGACAGACAGACAGACAGACAGACAGACAGACGGACATCGCTTAATCGATTCTCCTCCCGATTCTGAGTCGATCGGTATAATTTTTATGGGGTCTACGATCACTAATAAAAAAATTACAAACGGAATCACAAACTTATAATACCCTTTCACCTATTGGTGAAGGGTATAACAAGCAAGAAAGTGCTATAGTCGGTCAAGCCCGACCATACGATACCCTTCACCACTAAGGTCAATGGTGTTCTTTTTCCTGTATAAAGACAAATATTTGCTAAATTTTGACATCATACAAACATATTCTCAAAACTAATACATTTAGGCTGTTTCTGCCATTTGGACTTATATGAGAGCTAGGGTCAAATGTGGACCGATTATTATCAAATTTGACAAATTGATTAAAGTTGCTACAAAAATTATGTACGCAAAAAATAAATAAATAAAAAATTGTCATTATCTACGGATTTACGAGCGTTTTAGTGAATTTTGTCTCATTTATTGCGTTTTGAGAAAACAATTTGTATGGGAGCTATGGTCAAATGAGAACCGATTTCAGCGAAATTTGGTACAGTGATTTAAGTTAACATAAGCAGTATTTCTTTTAAATTCCATGAAAAAATGTTGATTTTTGTGGCCAATATATCAATTCCGGGAAGTGAGACCTATGGGAGGTACCACAAATAATGGACCGATTTTGAAGAATTTCAATTGCTATGGTCCTATTATCAAAAAAATGAACTATGCCAAATTTCATCAGACTATCTTAAGAATTGCGACCAGTAGTTTAATTACAATGTTTACATGGGGGTCCAGCCAGCCCGACGGACGGATGAACGGACTTCGCTAAAACGACTCAGAAAGTGATTCTAAGCCTATTGGTATACTAAAAGATGGGTCTTTTCACCTATTATGGTGAAGGGTATAATTAATAGCGTTTTTTTTAATTTATTTATAAACGTGTGTTGAATTTTATGAAATTCTGTTGAGAATTGCGACTTGAACATTGAGAAGAAAAATAGGGGTCCAAGTCTAGAAATCGACAGATTTTTAATTTATTCGAATCCCTCTTATCTATACACAACTGAACAAGTATGCAAAATTTCATAGTTGTAGGGTCACTCCTTGTATTGTTTGCAATGCATTTTATGAAGAAATACCACTGTGCGTCGTGGTACTTTTCAGGGCGGTGTTCTGTCACCCCTGTTTTGGCGCCTTGCTATTAACAAATTGCTCAGAGAATTGGATTTATTGCACTTCAAAACTATTGCTAATGCAGATAAAGTTGCTGTTGCAGTCTCGGGTAAATATTTGAGTACAATATCACAACGATTGGAAGACGTTTGCAATGGCTTGGATGCTAATCCCGCCAAAACGGAACTTTTGTTATTAACTAGAAAATATATGAGATTCCTTAGTTTACTCTTTCGATGTTAGGCGGGACGAACTACACCAAATACTTGGGGTGTCATTTTGGACTCCATGTTGTCCTGGAGCTTAAACACCCAGTCTAGGGTGTCTAAAGCAATCACTGCACTCTATTCGTGCAGAAGATCCATAGGTAACACATGGGCTCTTTTCCCTGCTAATACTGCCTGGCTGTTTGAAAATACTCATGTATTGTGCTATAGTTTGGTGGCCTGCCCTATGTGAGGATAATGAGCGAGGATCATTTGTTAAAATTATCTCCCCTAATGACTACTAATACCATTAGCACTACGCCTTTAAAGATACTCTTTACTATGTTAAACTGGCGTCTGAGCTTATGACTCAAAACCTTGCCCTTAACGCAGCCATTACTAGAGAATCATCTTTATCTCCACAATTTTGGATAAAATCAGAACAAATCCAAAAACCATCGACTACTGCATTCCCATCCCTTTCTTTCATCACTACTTCACCTTAAATATTTCTGGTTCCCCAAGTCGACACCCTGAAGATTCATATATACGGATGGGTCCAAAACGAACAATGGTGTGGGTGGGAGCTTTTTCATCCCTCTAGTAGGGACAAAAATCTATTTCAAACTTTTAAAACTCTGTAGTATTTTACAGGCTAAAATTTCAGCCATCTATAGGGCGAGCATATGGCTAAGGTACAACCGAATATATTATAAAGTTATTCATTTTTGTACGGACAGTCTTGCCGCCATTCACTCTCTATTTTCGGTCTTTACGACATACGTTCTTAGTCAGGAATGCCGGGCATTCCTACATGAGATAGCGAGACATTCTAATATTGAACTGTCTTGGGTACGTGGTTACAACAATGTACAGGGTAACACTATTGCGGACAATCTAGCAAAATTTGGTGCTGTCCTTAGTCAGGAGGACCTATATATAGGTAAACCGTTATCAGCCTGTAAATTGCTCATTAAGCAGTTTCTATTTAGGTCCGCGCAAACCAACAAGTCCACAGAAACAACCTGCTCAGTTTTAAGATTAACTTGTCCAACTTACGACAGTAACCGTTCTGCGGTCTTGATCTCACTACCACGCCATAAACTACGCACTCTAATATCAATTCCCTAAGTCTTATAGTGTGTAATCCTATAATGCAGTGTCATACTGCATAATAGGATTACACACTATAAGACTTAGTCTTCAGAGCAATGACTACTGTAGAAGTTGTCTGTCACAGTGCAGCCCTTGCTGATCTTAGGACTCACCATCTGTGCTACCCGCTTCAGCACGATTTATCAGAGGTCTCGAATATCAACGTTCGTAAGATAGGCTCATTCATTGTTGCAACTGGTTGGCTCTAACAGAGCGATTGTATTGATAACCTTCACTACCATATGTGGAACGGGTATTATAAGTTTGTGCCGATGTATGTAACATTAGGGTGGCAAACATTTTTTTTCTTTGATTTCAAATGTTTTTCTACAAAATATTGTGACACTAGGTCTAAAAGTTTAGATCTAAAAATTTGAGCCAAATCGGACAACATTCTATGGGCGCGCATCGGGTCCAAAATTTAATTTGTATAGGAAAAAATGGGTTATTTTTTTGTTTTTTCGAAATTTAGACCAAAAATAAATAATTTTTACACCTGACCTGAGAAAAATGTACTTTTTTCCAACATGAAATAAACTAAGTAAATTTGATTATATTTAAACAAAACTGAACTATTTACTAGTAACAAGCCACTAAATGATAAATTATGTCTAACTTTGGAATTTCTTTATTTACAACATACAATTTTTGGTGCATATCCTTAGGCGCGTTTTCAAGAACATGAATTTTCGGGGGAAAACTGCAATAACTTTTAAACTATCTCATGGATTTTCATCTTTCACGATTTGAAATAAAGCTGTGTTAGTTCTCTTTATTATTCTATTATTTGTTCTTGCAAAAATTATTCATTTTTGGTCTAAATTTTGCAAAAACAAAAAATAACCCATTTTTCCCCACACAAATGGGCTCTTAAACTTTGGACCCCATGCGCGCCCATAGAACGTTGTCCGATTTGGCTCAAATTTTCAGATCTAAACCTTTATGCCTAGTGTCACAATATTCCGTAGAAAATGTTATAAAATTCGAAAAATCATTTTCCTTCATACAAAAAATTTTCACCCTAATGTAACGTATAGAAATATTTGTCTTAGATCCACCTTTTAGTATACCAATAGCCATACAATCACTTTCTGAGTCGATTTAGCGATGTCAGTCAGTCCGTCCGTCCGCAAGTCTGGCTAGCTGGATCCCCATGTAGACCATGTAATCAAAGTACAGGTACCAATTCTTAAGAAAATTTACTGAAATTTGGCACAAATCATTTTTGATAGTGGAATCAGCACTATTGAAATTCATTATTTAAGGTACCTCCCATGGGTCCCACTTCACGGAATTAATGTTTGGCCACAAATATCAATATTTTTTCATGAAATTTAACATAAATACTGCTTATATAAATCAAAATCACTGTACCAAATTTCGTTGAATTCGGCCTACAGCTGACCATCGCTCCAATACAAACTCTTCTATCAAAATGCACTAAAAGATACAGATATTACTAAAACGCTCGTTAATCTAAAGATAATGACAATTTTGAGATTATTTTAAGTATACATAACTTTTGTAAAAACTGTAATCAATTTGCAAAATTTCAAGATAATCGGTCCACATTTGGCCTCATATAAGTCGAAATGAAATACAAGTCTTGAAAAAATGTTTGTATGATGACAAAATTTAGTAAATATTTGTCTTTATAAATGAAAAAGAACACCTTTGACCTAAGTAGTGAAGGGTATCGTATGATCGGGGTTGACCGAATATAGCATTTTCTTACTTGTTTTTGGTAGCAATGAATATTTTTCTTTTCTCTCCTTTGCAGGTAACACAAAGGGACCACTTTCTAGGACCAAGTGACGCGGACTCTGTTGTTAGCCTTAAGCAGGTGGCTAACAATAGAGTCCGCGTTACTTGGTCCTAGAAAGTGGTCTCTTACCTACTCTTCATCGTATAAAGTTGTCATTGAACTTATAAAAAAAGCCAATGCAAAAAATTGAAAGATCCAAAATAACAAAAAGAAATAGACTAAAATATTAATATTTTTTCCAAACTTCCCCGTAATTAATGTGTGTGTAGTATGAATAACTCATACAATCAAACGTGACCAACATTTTTACGAGAATTTTTCCTTAAAGAAAGATATTTAGTCAAATGAGTACATATTTAACCTCTACCTCTTTTTCTAAACCACAGGAAACTAAATGTTCCCATTAAGATCTCCTCAGGAGTTACAAGTAATCTTGCCTTATAAATTTCTAATATTAAATATTTTTGTTTCTGCTTGAACCCCTTCATTTGTGTACCCCCTCAGTTTTTTCAATAGTTTTCCTTCTGTACTGACTTTTCTTAAAGTTTGTTTACTTTATCCTTGAAGTACTTATTAACATTATGAGAAAAGTAAAGAAAACAATAACAGTTTTTATTTGTACTGGCCATTTAACCTTATACAGTGTTATTAATTGTTTGGGTCATTTGGTATTAAACTAATGTTACTACACACATATACAATTTAGTACCAACGGGAAAGCTAAAGAATGTGTATGGCCTTTGTCTAAATCTGCAATATAATATGGAAGTTATACCTAAAATAGTTGAGTATATTTTTCTATAGAAAAATATTTCTAACGAAAATTTTTCTATAGAAAAATATTTCTAATGAAAATTTTTCTATAGAAAAATATTTCTAACGAAAATTTTTCTATAGAAAAATATTTCTAACGAAAATTTTTCTATAGAAAAATATTTCTAACGAAAATTTTTCTATAGAAAAATATTTCTAACGAAAATTTTTCTATAGAAAAATATTTCTAACGAAAATTTTTCTATAGAAAAATATTTCTAACGAAAATTTTTCTATAGAAAAATATTTCTAACGAAAATTTTTCTATAGAAAAATATTTCTAACGAAAATTTTTCTATAGAAAAATATTTCTAACGAAAATTTTTCTATAGAAAAATATTTCTAACGAAAATTTTTCTATAGAATAATATTTCTAACGAAAATTTTTCTATAGAAAAATATTTCTAACGAAAATTTTTCTATAGAAAAATATTTCTAACGAAAATTTTTCTATAGAAAAATATTTCTAACGAAAATTTTTCTATAGAAAAATATTTCTAACGAAAATTTTTCTATAGAAAAATATTTCTAACGAAAATTTTTCTATAGAAAAATATTTCTAACGAAAATTTTTCTATAGAAAAATATTTCTAACGAAAATTTTTCTATAGAAAAATATTTCTAACGAAAATTTTTCTATAGAAAAATATTTCTAACGAAAATTTTTCTATAGAAAAATATTTCTAACGAACATTTTTCTATAGAAAAATATTTCTAACGAAAATTTTTCTATAGAAAAATATTTCTAACGAAAATTTTTCTATAGAAAAATATTTCTAACGAAAATTTTTCTATAGAAAAATATTTCTAACGAAAATTTTTCTATAGAAAAATATTTCTAAAGAAAATTTTTCTATAGAAAAATATTTCTAACGAAAATTTTTCTATAGAAAAATATTTCTAACGAAAATTTTTCTATAGAAAAATATTTCTAACGAAAATTTTTCTATAGAAAAATATTTCTAACAAAAATTTTTCTATAGAAAAATATTTCTAACGAAAATTTTTCTATAGAAAAATATTTCTAACGAAAATTTTTCTATAGAAAAATATTTCTAACGAAAATTTTTCTATAGAAAAATATTTCTAACGAAAATTTTTCTATAGAAAAATATTTCTAACGAAAATTTTTCTATAGAAAAATATTTCTAACGAAAATTTTTCTATAGAAAAATATTTCTAACGAAAATTTTTCTATAGAAAAATATTTCTAACGAAAATTTTTCTATAGAAAAATATTTCTAACGAAAATTTTTCTATAGAAAAATATTTCTAACGAAAATTTTTCTATAGAAAAATATTTCTAACGAAAATTTTTTTATAGAAAAATATTTCTAACGAAAATTTTTCTATAGAAAAATATTTCTAATGAAAATTTTTCTATAGAAAAATATTTCTAACGAAAATTTTTCTATAGAAAAATATTTCTAACGAAAATTTTTCTATAGAAAAATATTTCTAACGAAAATTTTTCTATAGAAAAATATTTCTAACGAAAATTTTTCTATAGAAAAATATTTCTAACGAAAATTTTTCTATAGAAAAATATTTCTAACGAAAATTTTTCTATAGAAAAATATTTCTAACGAAAATTTTTCTATAGAAAAATATTTCTAACAAAAATTTTTCTATAGAAAAATATTTCTAACGAAAATTTTTCTATAGAAAAATATTTCTAACGAAAATTTTTCTATAGAAAAATATTTCTAACGAAAATTTTTCTATAGAAAAGTATTTCTAACGAAAATTTTTCTATAGAAAAATATTTCTAACGAAAATTTTTCTATAGAAAAATATTTCTAACGAAAATTTTTCTATAGAAAAATATTTCTAACGAAAATTTTTCTATAGAAAAATATTTCTAACGAAAATTTTTCTATAGAAAAATATTTCTAACGAAAATTTTTCTATAGAAAAATATTTCTAACGAAAATTTTTCTATAGAAAAATATTTCTAACGAAAATTTTTCTATAGAAAAATATTTCTAACGAAAATTTTTCTATAGAAAAATATTTCTAACGAAAATTTTTCTATAGAAAAATATTTCTAACGAAAATTTTTCTATAGAAAAATATTTCTAACGAAAATTTTTCTATAGAAAAATATTTCTAACGAAAATTTTTCTATAGAAAAATATTTCTAACGAAAATTTTTCTATAGAAAAATATTTCTAACGAAAATTTTTCTATAGAAAAATATTTCTAACGAAAATTTTTCTATAGAAAAATATTTCTAACGAAAATTTTTCTATAGAAAAATATTTCTAACGAAAATTTTTCTATAGAAAAATATTTCTAACGAAAATTTTTCTATAGAAAAATATTTCTAACGAAAATTTTTCTATAGAAAAATATTTCTAACGAAAATTTTTCTATAGAAAAATATTTCTATCGAAATTTTTTCTATAGAAAAATATTTCTATCGAAATTTTTTCTATAGAAAAATATTTCTATCGAAATTTTTTCTATAGAAAAATATTTCTATCGAAATTTTTTCTATAGAAAAATATTTCTATCGAAATTTTTTCTATAGAAAAATATTTCTATCGAAATTTTTTCTATAGAAAAATATTTCTATCGAAATTTTTTCTATAGAAAAATATTTCTATCGAAATTTTTTCTATAGAAAAATATTTCTATCGAAATTTTTTCTATAGAAAAATATTTCTATCGAAATTTTTTCTATAGAAAAATATTTCTATCGAAATTTTTTCTATAGAAAAATATTTCTATCGAAATTTTTTCTATAGAAAAATATTTCTATCGAAATTTTTTCTATAGAAAAATATTTCTATCGAAATTTTTTCTATAGAAAAATATTTCTATCGAAATTTTTTCTATAGAAAAATATTTCTATCGAAATTTTTTCTATAGAAAAATATTTCTATCGAAATTTTTTCTATAGAAAAATATTTCTATCGAAATTTTTTCTATAGAAAAATATTTCTATCGAAATTTTTTCTATAGAAAAATATTTCTATCGAAATTTTTTCTATAGAAAAATATTTCTATCGAAATTTTTTCTATAGAAAAATATTTCTATCGAAATTTTTTCTATAGAAAAATATTTCTATCAAAATTTTTTCTATAGAAAAATATTTCTATCGAAATTTTTTCTATAGAAAAATATTTCTATCGAAATTTTTTCTATAGAAAAATATTTCTATCGCAATTTTTTCTATAGCAAAATATTTCTATCGAAATTTTTTCTATAGAAAGATATTTCTATCGAAATTTTTTCTATAGAAAAATATTTCTATCGAAATTTTTTCTATAGAAAAATATTTCTATCGAAATTTTTTCTATAGAAAAATATTTCTATCGAAATTTTTTCTATAGAAAAATATTTCTATCGAAATTTTTTCTATAGAAAAATATTTCTATCGAAATTTTTTCTATAGAAAAATATTACTATCGAAATTTTTTCTATAGAAAAATATTTTTATTGAATTTTTTTCTATAGAAAAATATTTCTATCGAAATTTTTTCTATAGAAAAATATTTCTATCAAAATTTTTTCTATAGAAAAATATTTCTATCGAAATTTTTTCTATAGAAAAATATTACTATCGAAATTTTTTCTATAGAAAAATATTTCTATCGAAATTTTTTCTATAGAAAAATATTTCTATCGAAATTTTTTCTATAGAAAAATATTTCTATCGAAATTTTTTCTATAGAAAAATATTTCTATCGAAATTTTTTCTATAGAAAAATATTTCTATTGAAATTTTTTCTATAGAAAAATATTTCTGTCGAAATTTTTTCTATAGAGAAATATTTCTATCGAAATTTTTTCTATAGAAAAATATTTCTATCGAAATTTTTTCTATAGAAAAATATTTCTATCGAAATTTTTTCTATAGAAAAATATTTCTATCGAAATTTTTTCTAAAGAAAAATATTTCTATCGAAATATTTCTTTTAAAAATTTTTCTATAGAAAAATATTTCTTTTGAAAATTTTTCTGTAGAAAAATATTTCTTTTGAAAAGTTTTCTATAGAAAAATATTTCTTTTAAAAATTTTTCTCTAGAAGAATATTTCTTTTGAAAATTTTTCTCTAGAAAAATAATTCTTTTTAAAATTTTTCTATAGAAAAATATTTCTTTTGAAATTTTTTTTATAGAAAAATATTTCTTTTGAAATTTTTTTTATAGAAAAATATTTCTTTTGAAAATTTTTCTATAGAAAAATATTTCTTTTGAAAATTTTTCTATAGAAAAATATTTCTTTTGAAAACTTTTTTATAGAAAAATATTTCTTTTGAAAACTTTTCTATAGAAAAATATTTCTTTTGAAAACTTTTCTATAGAATTTTTTTTTTTTTTTTAATTTTTCTATAGAAAAATATTTCTTTTGAACATTTTTCTATAGAAAAATATTTCTTTGGAGAATTTTTTAATAGAAAAATATTTCTTTCAAAAAATTGTCTATAGAAAAATATTTCTTTTGACAATTTTTCTATAGAAAAATATTTCTTTTGAAAACTTTTCTATAGAAAAATATTTCTTTTAAAAATTTTCTATAGAAAAATATTTATTTTAAAAGTTTTTCTATAGAAAAATATTTCCATAGAAAAGTATTTCTATTGAAAATTTTTGTATATATTTCTTTTGAAAACTTTTCTATAGAAAAATATTTTTATCGAAAATTCCCAATTGAATGTTTTCGGTTCTGATTTTTGCGAGTTTATTGAATGATCGTGATATTTAAGAAAACAGCAAAAATTCTCCGGCTCCTGGCAGCATAGGCTTCCTATCTTAGCTCTATACAGATTTGATCCTCATTGCTTAATAGCCTCTATGAGGGCCTCAATTAAGATGAGCCCAAATAAATTTCCCTTTGCTTTTTGAGCATTAGCATCTAGACTTATAAAGTAAAAAAGAAAGTAAAGAAAAATTACATTAATAACTTGACTGGTGCTAACGAAAATGTTAAGATAAGAAGAAAAGAATGAATGGATGAATGAATGAATGTTTTGTGGTCCATCTGTAGACACTTGAGAATACGTAAAGTTTAACCCCTGCTATCAGATAATTACATACAATTAGTATAAACTCGGACAAAACCAACCCATTCAATAAACTAAAACAGAAAAACAATTCAAAATGGGGGAAGGAAACTTACTAATAGTTAGTGGGCAACATGTTGAGAATGAAATGGAACAAAGGAAACATCATAATCATATTGAGGTCCCTTGTGACAGTAAGAGACTTAAAATATTATAAATGAAAGACAAGCGAGTATTTATTTAGATGAGATGTTCTACATGAGTTTTAAATGACTCTAAATATATTCAGCTAATGTTAAGATAATGGAATTAAATTAATAAAACGATTTATGGCTGTATATGTTTAGTACTAAGGAATTCTAGGTTACCTGAGGGAGTACCTGAAATGATATAAGATTTTCGTACTCGTACTAAAAACTTACAATGAACACGAAATATTTGATATAGTTATAATTGGGGTATACTTTCGGAACAGAAGTATATTTTAGTTTATTTGTGAAAAATAAGCTTTCATTAATATATGAATAAAATATGAGTTTTTGGTCTCAACGAAAACACTGTTCGTGTATGTATTGTTGAAACACTTAAATGCATAAGCCCCATCTCATTCTTAGCACAAAAAGAATAATAGAACTTTCTTAGGATCATCAAACTATTACATCTGCAAATTATATAAAATACGCATTCATCCAGAAGAAAGCACTTAATACTAAATCTAGCAAAACATTTGGTTTTTGGCAAGAAATAGAAAATCTTTTTTAAATATTATAATTAATTCACAGAGATACAACAACCGAATTAATTATTTAAATATGTAAACACTAGTAATGATTATTTATGAGTTGGAATAATTAATTAATCCACTTATTTATATGTATATTTCTTTGCCTGAAACAAATGGATGAAACCCCAAGAAAATCTATACTAGAATACATACATACATACATACATACCTTTTACTTAAGTTTGTTTATTTGGTAAAGGAAGAAGAACTAGTAAATAATAGATGCAAATAAAATTAATTTCATTTGAACATTTAGATAAATTTGTGATAATGATGTGTAAATATTAAGGGCAAGAATAGCAAAAGGAGCCAACAAAAACCCGTAAGAACCAATTTGATAAATTTAGAAATCATCAAAATGAACGCTTCATTAGACCATGAATTACAATAAATGGCATTAGAAATATTTGTTGCTAGGTTAACTAAAGTAGACCGAGTACACATAGAATATTAATAATATTAATGGTCAAAAAAAGGCAAAAGTTTAAAGGTCCATTGACACATGTAGATATATACTTGTATGAAAAAGTATTCCATTTTGCTGTATCTTGGTATTTGTTTTATTGATTTCCTACCAATATCGTTATAAATATTACAATTAGTACTAAGACAGCTCCTTAAAAAGTTGGTATAGAAATGTTGATAAAAGGAAGACATTTCTATAGAAAAGTTAACCAAAGGAAAATATTTCTATAGAAAACATGACCAAGGGAAGATATTTCTATAGAAAACTTGACCAAAGGAAGACATTTCTATAGCAAAGTTGACCAATGGAAGACATTTTCAGAGAAAAGTAAGCCAAAAGAAGACATTTCTATAGAAAAGTTGGCCAAAGGGAGACATTTCTATAGAAAAGTTAACCAAAGGAAGATATTTCTATAGAAATGCTGAACAAAGAAAGATATTTTTATAGAAAAGTTGACCTTAGGAAAATATTTCTATTAAAAAGTTGACCAAAGAAAGACATTTCTATAGAAAAGTTAACCAAAGGAATACATTTCTATAGAAAAGTTGGCCAAAAGAAGACATTTATATAGAAAAGTTGAACAAAGAAAGACATTTCTATAGAAAAGTTAACAAAGAAAGACATTTCTATAGAAAAGTTGACCAAAGCAAGACATTTCTATAGAAAAGTTGACCAAAGGAAGACAAATCTATAGAAAAGTTGACCAAAGGAAAATATTTCTATAGAAAACTTGACCAAAGGAAGACATTTCTATACAAAAGTTGACCAAAGGAAGATATTTCTATATAAAACTTGACCAAACGAAAACATTTCTATAGAAAAGTTGACCAAAGGAAGACATTTCTTTAGAAAAGTTGACCAATGGAAAACATTTCTATAGAAAAGTTGACCAAAAGAAGACATTTTCATAGAAAAGTTGACCAAAAGAAGACATTTTTATAGAAAAGTTGATCTAAGGAAGACATTTTTATAGAAAAGTTGACCAAAGGAAGACATTTCTATAGAAAAGTTGACCAAAAGAAGATATTTCTCTAGAAAAGTTGACCAAAGAAAGACATTTCTATAGAAAAGTTGACCAAAGGAAGACATTTTTATAGAAAAGTTGACCAAAAGAAGACTTTTCTATAGAAAAGTTGACCAAAGAAGACATTTCTATAGAAAAGTTGACATAAAAACCAAATTTCTATAGAAAAGTTAACCAAAGGAAGACATTCGTATAGAAAAGTTGACCAAAAAAGACATTTCCATAGAAAAGTTGGCCAAAAGAAGACATTTCCATAGAAAAGTTGACCAAAGGAAGACATTTCTATAGAAAAGTTGACCAAAAAAAGACATTTCCGTAGAAAAGTGGACCAAAGGAAGACATTTCCATAGAAAAGTTGACCGAAGGAAGACATTTCTATAGAAAAGTTGACGATAGGAAGACATTTCTATAGAAAAGTTGACGATAGGAAGACATTTCTATAGAAAAGTTGACCAAAGGAAGACATTTCTATAGAATAGTTGACCAAAGGAAGACATTTCTATAGAAAAGTTGACCAAAGGAAGACATTTCTATAGAAAAGTTGACCAATAGTTAATAGATTTATTTTTCTACATACATATTTGGAATGTTATTTATCTATTTGCTTTCAGAATAATGGGTTTTATTCAAGATGTTGTTCACAACTTTTTAGCTAACCTCAAATCTCTGGATTTCAAGCAGATAAATCGATAGGTTTTCGAAAAATTATTGCAAAACTGTAGCTCTAATGTCTCTCAAAATACATTTTCTGAAATCCCATCTCAGATTTTTTAAACCAAGAATTGGCGAAAATCGAAAAGTGATACCAAGGATTTTTAACAAAGGCATGATAAGCGACAACTGTTCGACTGAGTTAAAAAGATCCCATCGAACTGAGCCACTTGTACAGTGGCTCAGTTCGACTACTCTTCATTTCTAATTTAAAACTTTTTAATGAATAAAATGGAGATTAATTGTCAAATATTGTAAAAAATTTGTATATTTTATATCTCGATAACTAGTACCAATATCAAACAAGTAAGGGGGTTATATTCGGCTGTGCTACCATCAAATTGTGTTTAACTTAAAAACATATCTCGACAGATAGACAGACAGACAGACAGACGGACATCGCTCAATCGTCTTAGAATTTCGTAGGGATTAATAATATAGTACCTGGTTGACCGAGCCTTGCTCGGAGCTTTATGATTAGCATTTTGAGGCAAATTTTAAAGTTTTTTATATATTTTATATTATAAAGTGCTAAAATAAATTTAGAGGAAAGACATTGTACAAATATTCAGTTAATTTTGAATTATTTTATTTATTTTGTCCGACCAACACATAGTTTGCATATTAACTCAGTTTGCAGTTTAACTCATTTTAATAATTTTGGAAATTATTCTACCAACAGAAACATCCGTCGACTTATGCGCAACAACTTTGCTACAGATTGTAGTCTGATCAAATGCACAGTTTACGATTTAATTCATTTTTAGTAGTTGGTTGCAGTGGCGCCACCTGAAGTTGTTCAAACCATATAAGAAACCTTTGTCTGCTTATTCGTAACAACTTTGCTTATGATTATAACATGATCAAATGCACAGTTTACGATTTAATTCACTTTGAGTAATTTTCTGTGGCGCCACCTATCGGACTTTGCTTAATCCAATTTATAACCCTTCTTCGGCTTATCCGTAACAACTTTGCTGAAGATTATAGCATGATTAAATGTACAGCATACGATTAAATTGACTTTGAGTAAATTTCAGTGGCTCCACCTGTCGAAATTTCTTCATACCAACTAAGAAACCTTCGTCGGCTCATGCGCAACAACTTTGCTAAAGATTGTAGCATGATTAAATGTACAGATTACGATTAAATTGACTTTGAGTAAGTTTCTGTAGCGCCAACTGTCGGAAATTATTTATACCAACTAAAATGCCTTCGCCGGCTCATGCGCTACAACTTTGCTAAAGATCATAGCTGTATAGTGTGATTAAAATAAAAAATGAAACTACTTTTTGAATTATTTCAATTATTTGTTACTTAATATGAATAATTGTTATTATATTTCATGAATTTTAAATTAAATTATTTGCTTGATTTATTCCTTCTAAAGAAATTAAATTAAAGTATAAATTATTATTCTTGATATAAATAAATTTTTCAGAAAATTATTTGAAAATTTTTGAATCCAATATTCTTCATTCTAAACAAAAATATCATAATTTAATATATTTGAATAATACTAGCAAGAATAATATTCGATATTTTTTTTATTCAAATATTGAAAAATTTCATATTTTTCCAACTATTTTATTTCAAACAAAATTTTTAAAATATTAAAATTTTTTATTTATTTCAAACTTTTTGTCTTGGTTAATTTTATTCAAACCAAAAAATGAAGAATAAAATTTATTTCATACAATATTGTAGAATTTTTTGAATCTTCAAACATTTAATATAAATAAATTTATTTATTTTGAGATTTGAAAAATAAAACAAAAAATAATAATAACAAAAACATACAAGCAAAAATTGGTTTCCGTATTAAAAAACTACGTTCCACATCCTAAGATACTTTTTTCTTAGGTATACATTAGTATAAAACTTGATTTCGTTAAACCATGGTGTTGTGTTCAATTGGCCGATACATCTTATATCCGATAGATAATCCTAGTTCCAAAACAAAGATTCATGCTAATTTTAGTCAATATATCGTAATTACAATGTACACATATTTCTATGCATTACAAACTTATGTATAAGCGAGTAAGATAATCCTATTAGTAATATAATTCTATAGTCACATCTATGGTTATATGATATGGACCAATAACGTTACAAATTTTAATAAATTCGAAGATACATATCTGTGCTAATTTTTATATTTTTCACCATCTCGAGTCGATTTAACACTCCAGCTAGGTGGGTGATCAAAATGAATCAAAATATAGGTCGCAAAAAAATTTAATGAAATTGGCTGAAATCGATCTATTATTTCGGAGAACTCACATTGGTCTGAATTCCCGGAATAGAAATTTTGACACAAATTCGTGTATTTGTATTTAATTTCGAAGAAATATTTATTATACAAATAAAAATCATTGCACCAAATTTCGTTGCAATCCGTGATCGACCGGTTGACCAATTGCGCAATAAAAAATATAAAAAAAGTTCATACAAGTTTGTTTACTTGGATCTTGTTTCACCTTAGTGTAAGGTATCATATGGTCGGTCTTGACCGGCACTTGTTGTTTTTACTTGTTTTATCAAAAAACTGTGATCAGCTACGAAACTCAATTTAAATTGAATCAAAATTAAGGCTCATACCTAAGACCACAAATGTTGACACCCTAAAATGCAATACTAAAGATACACTCTCTATTCAAAATTATATAATGTTATATAATATAATAAAAAATGTGTTTTGTTGGTCGTTGGAAAATATGGTCACCATAACTATAATAAATGTACTTGGATATTTAGTCAGCAGGCTGGACGAACATCGTTAAATTCACCTAGAATGTGATTCTGAGTTGATTGGTGTACTTAAAGATAGATGTAAGACTTATATTTTATTGCATTAGAAATGCAGCACAAACCCAATATACCCTTTCCACCCATGATGACGAAGGATAAAATTATTTCTATACTTAAATCACTAAGATTAAAATATTTGTAAATTAAAATTTATGTCTGATCTTCTTACCCACTTCAAACACTAGATCGTTTACATTATTATGATTATAATCATTACACTAAAAACCATCGTCTTCACTAATTTTTTAATCTTTTTTTATTTTAAAAAATCTGTAAACGATTTTCAATAGTCAAAAAATCTTGTTTGAAATAAATTCTCCAAATATTTTATTTTTACTGTTCACAGAAAATTTTGAAATAATCAAAAAAATTAGTTTGAATTAAAATTATTCCAAAAATTTTGTTGTGAATAAAATTATTCAAGCTAAATTTTCTTAAATAAAAAAATTTTGGGAGTTTTGAAGAAATTTTAATTTTATTTACAAGCAATAAAATGAAATAAAGAAATATTTTATTTCTTTGAAAGGAATACAAATTTAAATTATTTCAATTTTTACAAAAAAATATTGATTTCATTTCAAAATTTGTATTTGAAATGTAATAATTTTAAATAATAACTTAACATAATAAATCCAGAAAACCACATGCAAATTGTTATTTTATTTTAAACAATCTTAAATAATTCTAAATTAATTATATTCCTTGTAAGTAAACTAAATAACAGAATAATTAATTTTTTTTCAAAATTTTATATAAAAATAATCGAAATGTACAGCTATGCTAAAGATCATAGCATGATTTAATGTACAGTTTACGATTTAATTAATTTTTAGTAATTTTCAGTGGCGCCATCTGTAGGAAATTAGTCTTATCAACCTTCGCCGGCTTATCCGCAACATCTTCGCTAAAGAGCATAACATAATCAAATTCACAGTTTACTATTCTATAAAGAACATACATACAGACAAACATTCAATTGTTTAAAATAATACTAATTTTTCCCCCTTTTTATTCCCTAATTTCTAAAAGTTCCATATGCATATTTGGTACTTTTTTGGTGCCAATTGAATTCGGTACATTTTATTAAAACGCAGTTAGCATAATGTATAATGTTCCTAATCATATTACTTTGGAGATGTTAAGTTATCATTTTATCCCTATTTTACCCATTTTGGCTCCAAAATCAAAAAAGTACCAAATACGTGTTTCATCTTTCTTTTACATCTATTAATTGCAGTACAAAGTTTCTTTCTATATTCCTTAGTTTAAAATATAAGAGTGGGTTAAAAAGGTACCAAAAAAACTAATTTTACCCTTTTTTACCCCCTATCGGACATAGTTTCAAAAAAGAACCAAACACCTGTCCGCTTATTTTCTTAATTAATAATCTTAATTTTGTTTCTATACCTATTACTTTAGGAGATATAGCGTTTTTGATTTTTTCCCCTTTTTACCCGTTTTTACCCTCTTAGAGGCAAAAGTTCCAAAAGTCCCTTCTTCTTCGACCTATACATCAAAAAAGATACCCACTGTCCCAATTTTATTAAAATCGTTAGAGCCGTTTTCGAGATAGCCATTCTATATATTAGGGCGTCTCGAAAAAATAAAGTTCGCCGTACACCATCGAATATAAAGCATTGCTATGAGGTAGTTTCGAAAATTTTTTTTTTGATTTTTTTCGTTGCACATTGGGGTTGCCAAAATACATTTTTCGTTATATCTTCGGCATTTACAGTCGGATCTCAAAGTGTGATATATCGATGTTTTTGTCTCGAGGAGGCCAACATTTTTCTTTAATAGTCATTCTTCTTAGGTATCCGGTTCAAGTATTTATCTGTCAGACACCTGTTCCTACCACCCTAATGTACCACCCTAATATCAAAAAATTAAAGCTCTTAAAAAATCGTTAAACTTTTACTAAGGAAGTTTTTCGATTTTTCAAACCGATCTATTACAAACAAGGAATTTCTTATCTTGCCGCACATAGGGATCGCCAAAATACATTTTTCGTTATATCTTCGCCAATTACTGTCGGATCTTAAAGTGTAATATATCGATGTTTTTTGTCTAACGAAGGCCAATGTTTTGCGATATTAATCATTGACCTTAAATACATTCTTCTACATAGTACCTACCCAAGATATCTTAACTCATACAACAAGAATTATAAAAAATTGAAATCTTTTAATCAATTATGTTTTGAAAAGACTCAAGTTTACTGTATTTTTGAGGGCTCTCAAGTTCTGAAAAAATGTGGCCCATGCGTTGCTCACCAGTGACAGCCATGGCAGATTAATGTACCACATGAACAAAACGTTCAGTGTTTTGTTAAATAATTAAGTTTAGTTTTATAATCATTGACCTCAAGTACATTTTTCTAGTACCTTTTTTTTTGATAATAATCATTGATCTCAGATATCCGTTCTAGTATTTATTTAAAATTATGAAAAAATATCATATAAAAATTCACAGTTTAAATACCCAAACAGTCTCTTAGTTTGTTTTGCTATTCGTTTTATCCACGAAATAATTGTTTGAATTTCGTCTGTGTCTGTATAACATTTAATCGCTATGTGTCTATTTTAATTATAAACTATTACAAATTAATTTAAATAAACAACAGCCTCCCGAACTCTCCGCTTTTATTTTATCCGCCATTCTGGTTCTTGTGAAATCCAACCTCAAGCAATTCCAATAGATGATATATCTTGTTTTCATCAATTGCCGGACGACGTTCAACAAATGCTTCGTCTGCCCATAGAAAATATCGTTTACTTTTTTCACCTGGTCCACAATTTCAGAATTTTTTTGACTGCGCCCCCATGCTTGCAATTCTTAATGCAAGAACTGCTGGAAGCATTACAGTGTTCCAAAGATGTAATCGAAATACCAGGTAACATAAGGAAAATACTTTCTGTTGATAGTTTTATTTACTAAACTTATTTAATTTTCACAGCTTATCGATGCCTTTAACAAAGCACTGAACGTTTTGTTCATGTAGTACATTAATCTGCCATGGCTGTCACTGGTGAGCAACGCATGGGCCATATTTTTTCAGAACTTGAGAGCCCTCCAAAATACAGCAAACTTAAGTCTTTTCAAAACATAATTGATTAAAAGATTTTAAATTTTTATAATTCTTGTTGTATGAGTTAAGATATCTTGGGTAGGTACTATGTAGAAGAATGTATTTAAGGTCAATGATTAATATCGCAAAACATTGGCCTTCGTTAGACAAAAACATCGATATATTACACTTTAAGATCCGACAGTAAAAGTTTAACGATTTTTTAAGAGCTTTAATTTTCTGATATTAGGGTGGTACATTAGGGGTCCGATAGATAAATACTAGAACTGGATACCTAAGAATAATGACTATTAAAGAAAAATGTTGGCCTCCTCGAGACAAAAACATCGATATATCACACTTCGAGATCCGACTGTAAATGCCGAAGATATAACGAAAAATGTATTTTGGCAACCCCAATGTGCAACGAAAAAAATAAAAAAAAATTTTTTCGAAACTACCTCATAGCAATGCTTTATATTCGATGGTGTACGGCGAACTTTATTTTTTCCCCATATAAGTCGAGACGCTCTACTATATATATATATATATATATATATATATATATATATATATATATATAGCAGGTTAGTCATCCGCCTAGCATACCAGAGGTCCCAAGTTCAATCCCTGTCAGGCTCACTTGAAAAAAATTAATTTTCAAAAAAGCGGCGGTTTCACCTCATAACTCAGCTAGCCACTGGTTATTGAGTATTAGGCTATGAAAAACTTCTCTAACTAATGCATTTGCCGTTCGGAGCCGGCGTTAAAACGTAGGTCCCTTTCAATGAGTCTAAAAATAGAATCGGATGGAGCTCATTGTCTGAGAGAAGTACCCCTTGTTCCAATTGGAATGTTGTCGGGGAATTATATATATATATATATATATATATATATATATATATATGTATATATATATACATATACAAATACATACAATTATTGCTCGTTTAAGAATATAAGATAAGATAAGATATATCTCTTATGGTTTTTGAGCCAATATTAAAGAAATTTTTATGGTGGATATAAAAAAATGGATATAACACTGAAGAATAAATGGAAGCCAACATATATCCGTAAATTGATCTGATTTTTTCTCTAGCATTTACATCAATAGTGACACAAAAAAATAGCAAAACATAGGCAAAATCTATGGTTACAATGTCATTTTTTTGTTCTTAGTCGTAATATTTTTTGAATCATTTTTAAAACAAAAATTTATTTAAGAGCCCTATCACATTAGGGAAATGTCCATGTAGAAAACATTACATTTACATATGGTAACAATGATTTTTTTGTGATGTCCACAGCAGATGTTCTTTTTCCAAATACCTGATTTATGTTTTTCATATACTTAGTAAGTCAAAAAAAAAACTGAAATACTTTTTACCAAGTCTGCAATTTTTTTTGTAAATTTGAATAAGTACTCGAGTACATAATCAAGGGATTTAGTATGTATGTTACATCTATTTTAAAAATATATTCAGATATATTTTTTGTTTTCTCTTTTAACACTTGTGAGTATATAAATGTGTTATTTCTTTACATGAATATAGGATTCCTTATACTACAAATTCATGTAAATCTTTATAGGAAAATTATTTATGCTTTTGTAAAATGTTTTTAAAAAACAAATCTTAAGAATACGTCAGTCCATTACTGGAAACGTACAAGCATATCCTGCTGAATACAAAATGCAATATTTTCATACAAATGTACATTAGAGCGTCTCGACTCCGACTTTAGGTTAAGACCCTAAAAATTTATTTTTATCGATTTTAAGCTACCATTTTATATATTTATACCCTTCACCACCATAGGTGGAAAGGGTATTATAAGTTTGTGCTGATGTATGTAACTCATAGAAATATTTGTCTTAGACCCACCTTTTAGTATACCAATAGGCTTAGAATCACTTTCTGAGTCGATTTAGCGATGTCCATCCGTCTGGCTGGCTGGACCCCCATGTAAACCTTGTAATCAAACTACAGGTCGCGATTCTAAAGATAATTTGATAAAATTTGGCATAAATCATTTTTTTGATAACGGGACCATGGCTATTGAAACTCGTCAAAATCGGTCCATTATTTATGGTACCACCCATAGGTCCCACTTCCCGGAATTTATATATTTGCCGCAAATATAAATATTTTTTCATGAAATTTAAAACAAATACTGCTTATGTAAACTAAAATCACTGTACCAATCGGTCCACATTTGACTATAGCTCCCACACAAACTCTTCTTTATGAGACAAGAATCACTAAAAAGCTCGTAAATCTAAAGATATTGAGAATTTTAAGTTTATTTTTTGCATACATAATTTTTGTAACAACTGTAATCAATTTGCCAAATTTCGGGATAATCGGCCCACATTTGACCCTAGCTCTCACATTAGTTCAAATGACGGAAACAGCTTAAATAAATATAAGTTTTGAGAAAATGTTTGTATGATGGCAAAATTTAGCAAATATTTGTCTTTATACAGGAAAAAGAACACCTTTGGCCATAATGGTGAAGGGTATCGTATGGTCGGTCTTGACCGACTATAGCACTTTCTTACTTGTTTTGCTTTAATGAAGAAATCCTAACCTTTAAAATCACCAAAAATTTAAAAAAATGCAAAAGCATGTCAAATATGTATTTACTTACTACTTTGTTAAATACTCCTGAAACCCCCTTTTCTAATATATAAAAATAATGCTTACGCTATCTTTTTGTCAAATCAGCAAAATTAAAGCCAAGCAAAGTCCTAGTACAAGCAACCAAAATTCAATTACTGGGGGTGACAGAAGACAGTTTGGATTTGGACCGCTCTTTTTATAATGTGTTTTTTGCAAATTTGACTTAAACAAAAGTAGAGGAAAGAATATATGAATTTTTGCTAACTTTGCATAAAATCAAAAATGTTTTTTCTTCCAGATAAATCCAGTATTTATCGTATTATTTTAAAGATTTTCGTTTATGTTAAGCAAAACTGGTTAATATTTTAAAAATTTTTCAATAAAGTAGAAAACGAAAAAAATATTTTATGGAGTAAAAACAGCCTTAGGCAAATAAAGCTTATGCTGAGAGCTTCTTCACAATTAATTTTGTAATGTTTTATGTCCCAAAAAATAAAATACTAATTTTAGACCAATTGTGGGCAAAGTTTCCCTGATTTTGTATTTTGCTAACCTCAGGGGTAGCAAATTTTGCTAGAAAATGGGAAACACAAGTCTTTCTTTTCTTGAACTTTTATAGCTTAATATATACATACATATATTATTTTATATTGTTCGATGACTTTTTGGCATTCTACCGACAACTTAAAAAAAACAACTTTACAAAAATTCTGGTATATTTCTATGAAAAACTGAACCAGTTGCGGTTTGACAGATCCATCACACTTAAAAGCTTTTCCGTTAAGTTAAATCTTCAAAGAGCGAAACAAATGGTAATTCTGATGGTGCAAGGTCAAGGTGAATTCTTCTGAATCTCCCAGTCATGCTTTCTCAGGTTTTGGCAAGTGACCGAAGGTGTATGTTGTTGTTGTTGTAACAGCTCTAACAATTTTATACTTCGTTGATTACGATCCCCCATTGTGGATATCAAGACCAAGAAATTGTGCTACTTTTACTGGATGTATCCACAAATCCTTAGGAGTGAAGTAGGCTTGGCGGTACTGCTGAAAATGTGAGAGGTATTATGGGGACCCTGACCACAAGCTAAACATACCTTGGGGACGAAAAGTCTATCGGGGACCAAAAGATGTTTAGTCTATTGCTCTTTCCCGATCTCAGTTGGGTCAGAACGACTCTTGTTTTCCGCGGAAATCTCCACGATTTCCGGTTATCGCATGAATTATAACTTGAAATCGTGGAGCTGGTGACGCATACATTAATCTTATCTTATATTCTTAAACGAGCAATAATTGTATATATATATATATATATATATATATATATATATATATATATATATATACATATATTTATATATATATATATATATATTTATATATATATATATATATATATATATATAGAGAATGGCTATCTCGAAAACGGCTCTACCGATTTTGATAAAATTTAGACAGTGGGTATCTTTTTTGATGTATAGGTCGAAGAAGAAGGGACTTTTGGAACTTTTACCTCTAAGAGGGTAAAAACGGGTAAAAAGGGGAAAAAATCGAAAACGCTATGTCTCCTAAAGTAATAGGTATAGAAACAAAATTAAAATTACGTTTTAAACAGCTTTGAAAATAAGCGGACAGGTATTTGGTACTTTTTTGCAACTATGTCCGATAGGGGGTAAAAAAGGGTGAAAATAGTTTTTTTGGCACCTTTTTAACCCACTCTTATATTTTAAACTAAAGAATATAGAAAGAAACTTGGTACTGCAATCAATAGATGTAAAAAAAACATGAAACACGTATTTGGTACTTTTTTGATTTTGGAGCCAAAATGGGTAAAAAAGGGATAAAATGATAACTTAACATCTCCAAAGTAATATGAATAGGAACATTATACATTATGTTAAATGCGTTTTAAAAAAATGTACCGAATTCAATTGGCACCAAAAAAGTACCAAATATACATATGGAACTTTTAGAAATTAGGGAATAAAAAGGGGGAAAAATTAGTATTATTTTAAACAAATGAATGTTTGTCTGTATGTATGTTCTTTATAGAATAGTAAACTGTGAATTTGATTGTGTTATGCTCTTTAGCGAAGATGTTGCGGATAAGCCGGCGAAGGTTTTAAAGTTGATAAGACTAATTTCCGACAGATGGCGCCACTGAAAATTACTAAAAATTAATTAAATCGTAAACTGTACATTTGATCATGCTATGATCTTTAGCAAAGTTGTAGCGCATGAGCCGACGAAGGCTTTTTAGTTGGTATGAATAATTTCCGACAGGTGGCGCTACAGAAACTTACTCAAAGTCAATTTAATCGTAATCTGTACATTTAATCATGCTACTATCTTTATCAAAGTTGTTGCACATGAGCCGACGAAGGTTTCTTAGTTGGTATGAAGAAATTTCGACAGGTGGCGCTACTGAAATTTACTCAAAGTCAATTTAATCGTATGCTGTACATTTAATCATGCTATAATCTTCAGCAAAGTTGTTACGGATAAGCCGAAGAAGGTTTATGAATTGGAATAAGCAAAGTCCGACAGGTGGCGCCACAGAAAACTACTCAAAATGAATTAAATCGTAAACTGTGCATTTGATCAGACTATAATCTTTAGCAAAGTTGTTGCGCATGAGTCGACAGAGGTTTCTGTTGATATGAATAATTTCCAAAATTATTCAAAATGAGTTAAACTGTAAACTATGCAAACTATGTGTTGGTCGGACAAAATAAATCGAATAATTCAAAATTAACTGAATATTTCTACAATGTCTTTCCTCTAAATTTATTTTAGCACTTTATAATATAAAATATATAAAAACTTTAAAATTTTCCTCAAAATGCTTATCATAAAGCTCCGAGCAAGGCTCGGTCTACCAGGTACTCTTGTTTAATGCTTTCATGTACGAGGTATGATCTGAAGGATCAGGTACATATCTTCGTATGCTCTTCTTATACAGAGGAAGATCTTTCCTGACATGCTCGAGCAAAATACCAACCGTGTAATGTTAAAATTTGAATGATTTTTCTGATGACATCACAAAAGGAACTGTTAAGATAGCATAATATTGTGTTCCTTAACTGGAGCGATCTTTGTTTCCTCCTGAAGATGGTGTGATAAGGTAAATTGTAGGCAGCCTGTTATTGATCTTAGGGTTGCATTTTGGCAGCATTGGATATTTCTCCACAGAGTATCACTTAGCGACCCTGACCACACCAGAGCAGCTTAATTTGCTACGATTGCCAATCGCTTTATAGGTAAATAACAAGGTTTCTTTGTCCATTCCCCAATTATTTACGCGACAGTCGAGGCATGCAATGACAAATTAAAAAGACTGTCGAATATTACTAACAGTGTTTTCTTGTGGTTCATATCTGAAATTGGTACACCATCGATCTCGACGTCAAGCTGTAGACTTCTTCTTCTAAGGCGTTTGATAAAGTGTGGCAAGGAGCACTTCTATCAAAACTTATTGTCTTTGGTATCGGTAATAACTTCTCGAGGTTTATATCGAGCTTCCTCAGAGATCGCACTATAAGAGTTGTTATAGATGGGTTCTCCTCAAACGAGTTCAAGATTAACTCAGGGTACCGCAAGGTTCTGTTCTTTCTCCTACTCTATTTCTTATCTTTATAAGTGACCTTCTTCGTTAAACTTCCAATTCTATCTACTCTTGTGCAGATGACAGTAACATTTGCCATTCGTATTCATTCAATCGTAGGACAATCCTCCTTGTGATTGACACTATGAGATAAAACATGAATGAATCATTAAACCGCGATTTAGAAACAATTTCAGAATGGGGTCGTGCGAATAGAGTTAATTTAAATGCGCGGAAAACTCAATGTTGTAGGCTTACGCATAAACGCACGGCAAACCATGTTAATACAAATGAAGGTATTAATGGGTGGTGTATATATTGAGGAAACAGATGCTTTAGGATGGCCCAAATGGGCTCTATTAAATAAATAAGTAAACAAATAAAAAAAAAAAAAGTGGCAGTTCTCCAAATGATCAAACCGAACTGTTGGCTTGTTCTCATTTACCAGCCTGCTGATATCACGGTTCAGTTGGTTGGAGTATCGGTCGATGAATTCTCTGAAGCCACTCCAGTCTTTTTTTATTGTTTTTGTTTTTTGTTGGTTTATGTACGTTCAGAGACAATGAAATTGTTTTTTCGATCCAGTCTATCGATTATGCCAGATTACGCAGTTAATCAGACCAGGGGCCAAATTACCGCATTCGATATCGATCGAAAACTCAGGCTTTTAAGCGAATATTGTGAAGTATACTTTAGGGATGTTGAAAGTTACTACGATGCAAAAAGTTTATTGAAATTTGGTATCTATTTTGATTCGTTTTTAAAAATATATATTGTTCAATTAAACTCTTTTACTATTGTTCATCGTTTGGCAAATAACTGCAAAAAAATATAGTAAACTGTGCATCTTTTGAATAATTTTGATTATCTTTAAAGTATGCTATACAAATGTTTTGAAAATATCATCTATCTTTCGATCGATATCGAATGCCGTAATTTGGCCCCAGGACTTGCAATTGTTATATTGGGAGATTTTGCGTAATTATCCATAATGCGAGTAGGAGTATCGTCATTTAAAGTGAAGAAGGTGGACTCGTCAATCTGTTCTTTGGTCTTCCTAACATATGCAAGCCAAAGATAAATGCTGTCTAGCGTTGTTCTGGAGGAAAATTACTCCTCTGCGATTGACCTATTCAGACCATTTTTCGTTTATGACTGCATTTCGTTTGTCCAGTTGTTGAAAGTAGACATCCGAATTCATGGATAAGTTCCTTGAGAGCGGCCCAAAATATGCGACACCCCCACAAGATGTGAAGATGTTAGTGGTGGCTCATCACGCCTTAATCATGGTTGTTTTGGATGGACGTTATTGCAAACAAAAACATATTAGATTTGTATAAACAACTGTATGAAGTCTTTATTCAGAACTACAGGCCGATCAATATAATTTAATGTTTCAAGTTCATTTCATATAAATGTCTATCACTACTACGTCTTAACTGGTTCATACCCTCTGTCCAATTTTGGCATATTCTCTCAAATTAAAAAAATTCTTATATATTGTCTTCCAGTTACCCTCAAAATATAGCCTACCAGAGTAAATTTGCACGATCTAAGCCCACAGTTGACCAGCCAAATATGAAAATCTTTTTAAGGTTAAAGTCTTTGAAAATTCAATAATCAAATGAAAACTTATCGCTTAATTCATAATCGAGAAATAAAACTATGAAGAGTTTATGATTGAATGTTTCATACCAAATTTTTACAATAAGCTTTTGATAATATTTTTAATAGTTTATGAATTAGGGGGTAAAATTTTAATGTTATTAAACTGTCGTTTCAGACACAGTAAAAAACAAGTAAGAAAGCGCTATAGTCGGTCAAGCCGACCATACGATACCCTTCACCACTAAGGTCAAAGGTGTTATTTTTCCTGTGTAAAGACAAATATTTGCTAAATTTTGCCATCATACAAACATTTTCTCAAAACGTATATATTCAACCTGTTTCCGTCATTTGGACTTATATGAGAGCTAGGGTCAAATGTGGACCGATTATCTCGAAATTTGGCAGATTACAGTTGTTACAAAAATTATGTATGCAAAAAATAAACTCAAAATTTGCATTATCTTTAGATTTACGAGCATTTTAGTGATTTTTTGTCTCATTTAGTGCGTTTTTGAAGAAGAGTTTGTATGAGAGCTATGGTCAAATGTGGACCGATTTCAACGAAATTTGGTACAGTGATTTAAGTTTACATAGGCAGTATCTGTTTTAAATTTCATGAAAAAATATTTATATTTGTGGCCAATATAGCAATTCCGGGAAGTGGGACCTATGGGAGGTACCATAAATAATGGACCGATTTTGACCAATTTCAATAGCCGTGGTCCCATTATCAAAAAAATAATCTGTGCCAAATTTCATCAAATTATCTTTAGAATTGCGACCTGTAGTTTGATTACAAGGTTTGCCGGACCCCCAGCCAGCCAGACGGACGGACGGACATCGCTAAATCGACTCAGAAAGTGATTCTAAGTCTATTGGTATACTAAAAGGTGGGTCTAAGACAAATATTTCTATGCGTTACAAACATCAGCACAAACTTATAATACCCTTTCCACCTATGGTGGTGAAGGGTATAATGAATGTTTTTAAATTGTACCAAGTAGGACGCGGTAGTACCATAGTATCAATCATGTTTAAAATCTATCAAAATAGTACAATTGTACCATGGCTGCCATTCCTGGTCTCGGTTATCATGAAGCGATAGGTGAATCCATTAAACGTAATGGAGCTCACTGGATAGCTATAGAAACGCATCTTAATTCTATAGAATTTGAATGCAAGTACATGTATAATATTTGAAATATGCATATAACACTATTACTTATTTTTAATTTTTTAAATGTAAATATATTTGATCAAAAAATTATACATTAGCCCAGTTCACAATCCGTTGCAAATTGTCTCGCAGTGTACTGACATATGATAAATGAAAAGTTTTTTTTAATGATTTTTACAGAAAGTTTTTCATTTGCTACTTCGATTTGCAAATGCTGCGATGCTAGATTATTTGCACCGAATTGTGAACTAGGTTAATATGTGTATTTGATATGAAAAAGATACATTATTTTTCAAAATAAAATATAAAAATATCAGTGTATTCAGCACATTTAAAATACTTATTTTTATGCAAATATGATTAAAAATTTTCGAAAAATTGTCATGAAGATAAATGCTTGAATATAAATATGGGTATTTCATATATTCTTTTTGAATAATTTTAAATTTTACCATTTTTATACCCACCATCAAAAAGAATGGGGTGTATATTGAGATTGTCATTCCGTTTGTAATTTCCTTAATATTGGCCCAAAAATCAATATATTCTGAATCCTTAGAAATTCTAAGACGATTGAGCGATGTCCGTCTGTCTGTCCGTCTGACTGTCCGTCTGTCTGTCCGTCTATCTGTCTGTCTGTCTGTCTGTTGAAATCAACATAACGCCTAAAAGAAAGGAGCTAGCTCAATGAAACTTAGTGAAAACATTCTTCATCACTGAGAAAATTTTGGTATTGAAATTGGGAAAAATCAGTAAACATTTGATCATAGCTCCCGTATAACCTCGCCTACGCTAATCGCTTATTTGCTAATAAATGACAAACTATAATAGCTATGATGATAAAGTTAGGTATATGGAAGTCTTGCACAAGCCCTAGGCAGCATGTGAAATTTCATCAAAATCGGTTGATATTTAGTCATAGCTCCCATACAAAAAACTTACGGAAACAGGCAAAATTTCACCTAAAATACACTTAAATGTCAATAAATCTAAAACTATGACAGCTATAATCACTAAATTTAGGTCACATGTCAATGCCAATGAGTGTGCAAAATTTTGTCACAATCGGTCACCATTTGACCATAGCTCCCATATAAAAAACTTACGGAAACACAAAAATACAAACAGAAAAGGGGGTTTATGTCCGCCTGTCCGTCAGATAAAAGCTCGATAGCGCTTTACTGAAAAGGGCTACTGTAACAAAATTTTACAAAAGAAAGTCTTATATGAATGCCAACCAGTGTGCAAACTTTTGTTACAATCGGCTACTATTTGACCATAGCTCCCATGTAAAAAAACTTACAGAAACACAAAAATACAATAAGAAAACACGGCTTATGTCCGTCTTTCCGTCAGAGAAAAGTGCGGTAGCTCCTTAACTACAAGAGCTAGAGAGACAAAATTTAGAAATAATATTTTCGATATATTATAGAAATTGTGCGCTAAAAATTTGTAAAATCGGTTCACATTTAGTTAGAGCTCTATATAACCCTGCCCCGGGAATCACATTTGTGCTGACAAATTGAATAAAATTGTAAAATCTATGACTACTACATTCAGAACAGAGAAGTTTTATGCAACTTTCAGTCAGTATGTCAAATTTTATAGAAATCGGTCCATTTTTGACCATAGCTTTCATAAAAAAACCGCCCCGGTAACCACTAAAATGCCAAAAACGCCAGTTAAAAGCTATTAAATTATAAACTATGTCAGCTATGTTCACTAAATTTTGCACAAATAAACTTTATATTAATACCAGCTAGTATGTAAAATTTTGTAACAATCGGTCAACATTTGGCTATAGTTCTTATATATATAACATCCCCTTTTTATATCTACAATCAAAAAGATTTGGAGGTACATTCATTATATTAAGATTGCACCTATGAAATTATATAGGCATCAATCAATGTTCAGCCCAGACTTTATATATGATGAATGCATTAGGAACTCATAACGAAATATATGGACCTGCCGTATTACTATTAGCGTGTTTAGCCTTACTACATATTAATCACAACGAAAAGTATTTAACAACTTATTAATTTAAAACTATACCCGGTTATGTGACAGAATTTTGATCAAAGTAAATACCAGGGAAACCACTAAAATATTTTTAAATGTTGAACTATAAAGCTACGGCAACCGAATTTATTTCAAAGGTTTTACCAACAATACCAATTAGCTTAGCGATTTGTTCAGTTTTTGTCCAGATTTTGAATTAGCTGCACCCTTGTAGATGTATGAGATTTGTTTCTAAATTTAACACAACTTGATGGTGGGTATATAAGATTCGGCACAGCCGAATATAACATTCTTACTTGTTTATTATTTATTAGGACTTTGATAAAACCCATAATAGATCTAAACTTAAAATATATTGAGTGCATAACTTAAAACCAATATTCTTTTTTTTAAGCCCAAAAATTGCAAAATTTTGTGTATAGCCCATATGTATTTAAACACTTATTTATTTAAAAAAACTAAATATTTTTACTATTGTTTAGACTTTCTAGAGGAAATTAAAATCTAAATGAAATTGAGGCAGAGTTTAACCCAAAATAATAAAAATATTAGGTTTTTTTTTATTTTTAAGTCTTAGGAAAATAATACATACTTCTCATATATATTAAATAAAATAAAAAAGCTTATGCAATGCAATAATATTTATTATGGAAATGAATAAAAATAAATGAAAGATAGGTTTTTAAAAATATTTAATTGAGTATAACTCAAATGCAAAGTAAATGAAAAAGATATATATGGGCAAAAATCAAACAGTTTTTACTCCTTTGAAACCGACTTTCAACTCGAATAATTTTTGTACTCTTAGGAGCGACAGGTGTAAATGAGGAGTTTTTGAGCGTAAATTTTTCAAAATACCGGTTTTTCGTGGAGCACACTTGCAAATATGAATGAAAATTTGCAAACTACCGCGTAAACCGAGTTTTTTGCCATTTAGCACCTAAAAGCAAAAGCGCACCAAAAAACCATTGTTTGCTAAAATTTTATAAAGATTTTGAAAATCGTGAAAAAAAAGTGCATATTGGTTTAAATGGTTTTAGAATGCAAACTAAAACAAAATCACATAAGGCATGAAAGCGATGTCATTTATAACCGATTTGCATCAAAAGTTTGTCAAAAATCTCTTTATTAATTGAGAACGCGAAGGTTTTATCTGAAAACATTTCAATGAAACACATCGCGAATTTAGGTCAAAATTGATCAGGAATGGTCTTAAAACTATTTGAAGCGCACGAAAAAATTATAAGGATTAACGATTTTATGGACCAAATAAGAATTTTATATCTTAGAAAGATATGCACTTATTAAAACTTATATTTAAATAAAAAAATCTTTTAAATTAAATTTGTCCATAAGTCAAGGCAGCAGAATTTCACAAGACTTACATTTTGTAAAATTTCGCGAAAATCGCGGTTAAAAAAATCAAAAAATATTGTTAAAAAAGATTTTTTTTTTCACTTTCATAATTGCATTATTTCTTCGTGTTAAGGCATATATAAGCTACCATAATGCCATGAAACGACAGAACACCTGAAAATATATTCAAAATCAACATAAAACTAATAAAAATAAAATAGTTTTTATTTTTTTTGAAATATTTGTTTAAACCGTTATAACTTCTGCGCGCATCGCGTAAAATCATTAACGCGAACGGATTTTACATTCCCTAAGCTCTCTTAATAGAATCCCGAAAAAAATTTAGTGTGCGATCAAAAAATCTTTTTAATTTTTTTTATTTCCGAAAACTAAAACTATTTGATTTTTATCCATATATTTTTTTTTTGAGTTTACAAATATATTTATTCCTAAAAATTTAAATTTTCTCTTGAAATCTTTAATTTTATTTTAATGTTAACATATATATCAGGGTATATTGGGTTTGTGCTGTTTGTAACGCATACATAGTATAAATACTAGTCGATACCTCCTCTGATACTTTTTGGTAAACCGATCCACTCAGAATCACTAAGTCAACTTGACGATGCACAGTGGGGTGGTTTAAAAAAAGAATGGAAATAGGTCCATAACTTCTAAACCATTGAGCTGATTTTAAAAAAATTATGTATTTATGTGGATATAGCAGAAGTGTTGGAGAGCTGAAGCCTATATTTTACCAAAGTAAGGCGCCTCGTACTCATAAATCACTTAAAACGATATATAATTGTCATTTCCCAGCCAATCTGAAAAATTCTACTATATAACAAATATATAGGTCAAGATCTACAAATCTCTCTTACGGCTTTAAAGATATTTGATTTCAGAAAATTTTTAATTTTTTGCCCCATACTGCACCGATTTTTAACTAATATCTGATATATATATCAACATAGTTATATAGACATCGCGATGTCTATCCGAGCATAGGATCTCTATAGAAAATACTAAAGAGTTATCTCATACTTTTTTTAAATAAATTTAGGTCTTTAAATACAAATATTTATACCCACCACCACCATAGGTGGTGAAGAGTACCTCTTTTTACCAGGTACTCCGTTAACGCCATTTTGAATTTACGCGGTTTTGAAATTAAAAAAAATATTCGTATTTGAGTCAAATCAAAAATTTTTGACCCCGTACTAAACCACAACATCTCCAAATCGATGAAATTTTCTTTATAAAAATTTTTAATAGAGAATTTTCGGTATAAAAATTTCTATAGAAAATTTTCGGTATAAAAATTTCTATAGAAAATTTTCGGTATAAAAATTTCTATAGAAAATTTTCGGTATAAAAATTTCTATAGAAAATTTTCGGTATAAAAATTTCTATAGAAAATTTTCGGTATAAAAATTTCTATAGAAAATTTTCGGTATAAAAATTTCTATAGAAAATTTTCGGTATAAAAATTTCTATAGAAAATTTTCGGTAAAAAAATTTTTATTATAGAAAATTTTCGGCTTAAACATTTTTCATATAAAATTGTTGGTATAAAAATTTGTATAGAAAATTTTGGGCTTAAACACTTTGTTAGAAAATTTTTGGTATATACAATTTTTATAGAAAATTTTCGGAATTTAATTTTTATAGAAAATTTTCAGTTTTAACTTATTTTATATACAATTTTTAATATAAACATTTTTTAATAGAAAATATTTGTTAAATTTATACCGAAATTTTTTTACAATTTTTTTTATAGAAAATTAACGGTGTTAAAATTTTTATAGAAAATTTTCGGTACAAAAATTTTTTATAGAAAATTTTTAGTATATAAATTTTTTATAAGAAATTTTCGAAATAAAAATTTTTTATAAGAAATTTTTGGTATAAAATTTTTTATATAAAATTTTTCAGTACAACAATTTTTTATAGAAAATTTTTGGTAGAACAATTTTTTTATAGAAAGTTTCCGGTAGAAACATTTTTTTATAGAAAGTTTCCGGTAGAAACATTTTTTATAGAAAATTTTGATAGAAAAATTTTTTATACAAAATTTTTGGTAGACAAATTTTTTATAGAAAATTTTTGGTGGAAACAATTTTTATAGAAAATTTTCCGTATGAAACATTTTTTATAGAAAATTTTGCATATAAAATTTTTCTATAGAAAAATTTTTTATAGAAAATTTTGGTAGAAAAATTTTTTATAGAAAATTTTTGGTATAAAATTTTTCTATAGAAAATTTTCAGTGTAAAATTTTTTTATAGAAAATTTTCCTTATAAAAATTTTTTATAAAAAATTTTGGTTTTAAAAATTGTTTATAGAAAATTTTCGGTACAAAAATTTTTCTATAGAAAAATTTCGGTGGAAAAATTTTCTATAGAAAATTTTGGTAGAAAAATTTTTTATAGAAAATTCTTGGTATAAAATTTTTCTATAGAAAGTTTTCAGTGTAAAATTTTTTTTATAGAAAATTTTCCATGTTTATGAAAATTTTCCTTATAAAATTTTTTTATAAAAAATTTTCATTTTAAAAATTGTTTATAGAAAATTTTCGGTATAAAAATTTTATGTCTTGCCTATTTTATACCCACCATCAAAAAGAATGGGGGATATATTGAGATTGTCATTCCGTTTGTAATTTCCTTAATATTGGCTCAAAAACCAAAATTGAAATATATACTAAATCCTTATAAAATTCTAAGACGATTGAATGATGTCTGTCTGTCTATCCGTCTGTCTGTCTGTTGTCGGTACGATAAAATCTTAACGAAAGGATATAGGTCACTGATATTTTTCACAAATATTCTTATTTCTTGGAAAGTTTTGGCATTGAAATCCGGCAAAATCAGTTCACATTTGACCATAGCTCCCGTATAACTTCGTCTAGGCTAATCGCTTATTTGTAAATAAATGACAAATTATAACAGCTATGATGACAAAATTTGGTATCTAGAAGTTTTACATAAGCACCAGCATATAAAATTTCATCCAAATCGGTTCACATTTAACCATAGTTCCCACACAAAAAACTTACGGAAACAGCCTTAAGTCCACCTTAAATACACTTAAATGCCAATAAATGATAAACTGTAATAGGTTTGGCTACTAAATTTCTCACAAGGAAGTACTAAGTCAATGGCAACCAATGTGCAAAATCTTGTCACAATCGGTCACCATTTGACCATAGCTCCCATACAAAAAACTTATGGAAACACAAAAATACAAAAAGAAAGGGGGCTTATGTCCGTCTGTCCGTCAGATAAAAATGCGATAGCTCCTTAACTACAAAAGCTAGAGAGACAAAATTGTACAAAATTATTTTTGATATGTAACAGAAGTTGTGTACTGAAAATTTGCGAAATCGGTTCACATTTAGTTAGAGCTCCCATATAACCCGGCCCCGGGAAACACATGAATGCTGATAAATTGAATACAATTGTAATAGCTATGACGATTAAATTTAAAATAGGGAAGTTTTATGCAACTATTGGTTAGTATATCAAATTTTATAGGAATCGGTCCAAATTTGACTTTAGCTTTCATATAAAAAACACTGCCGGAAACCAAAAAAAAATGTAGCAAAGGCCAGATAAAAGCTATTAAATTAGAAACTATGGCTGCTTTGCCCACAAAATTTTGTAAGGATATGTTCTATATAAAAACCCCAGCCAGTGACCGTCCGTCTGGCTGGACTCCAATATAAACGCAACTTTTTTTTGATAGTGGGACCATGGCTATTGAAATTCGTTAAAATCGGTCCATTTTTATGGTACCTCCTATAGGTCCCACTTCCCGAAATTGACATTTTGGCTACAAATATCAATATTTTTTCGTTAAATTTAAAACTAATACTGCTTATGTATACGGAAAACAATGTACAAAATTTTGTTGAATTCGGTCCTTATTTGTCCCATACAAAGTCTTCTATCAAATAGCACTAGATGAGATAAAAACAAGTAAGAAAGTGCTATAGTCGGTCAAGACCGACCATACGATACCCTTCACAATTATGGTCAAATATTTGCTAAATTTTGCCGTCATACAAACATTTTCTCAAAACTTTTATATTTAAGCTGTTTTTGTCATTTTGACTTATATGAGAGCTAGGGTCAAATGTTTACCGAAATTTGGCAAATTGACTACAGTTGTTACAAAAATTATCTATGCAAAAATAAACATTCAAATTCTCAATATTTTTAGATTTACGAGCGTTTTAGTGATTTTTGTCTCATTTAGTGCGTTTTTAAAGAAAAGTTTGTATGGGAGCTATGGTCAAATGTGGACCGCTGTCAACGAAATTTGGTACAGAGATTTTAGTTTACATAAGTAGTATTTGATTTAAATTTCATAAAAAAATATTGATATTTGTAGCTAATATACCAATTCCGGGAAGTGGGACCTATGGGAGGTACCATAAATAATGAACCGATTTTGACGAATTTCAATAGCCATGGTCCCATTATCTAAAAATGATTTGTGCGAAATTTCATCAAATTATCTTCAGAATTGCGACCTGTAGTTTGATTACAAGGTTTACATGGGGGTCCAGCCAGACAGCCAGACGGACGAACGGACAGACGGACATCGCTTAATCGACTCAGAAAGTGATTCTAAGCCTATTGGTATACTAAAAGGTGGGTCTAAGACAAATATTTCCATGCGTTACATACATCAGCACAAACTTATAATACCCTTTCCACCTATGGTGGTGAAGGGTTTAAATACTGCTTATGTAAATTAAAATCACTGTACCAAATTTCGTTAAAATCGGTCTACATTTGACCATAGCTTCCATACAAACTTTTCTTTAAAAACGCACTAAATGAGACAAAAATCACTAAAACGCTCGTAAATCTGAAGATAATGAGAATTTTAAGTTATGTTTTTACATACATAATTTTTGCAACAACTGTAATCAAATATCGAGATAATCGGTCCACATTTGACCCTAGCTCTCATATAAGTCCAAATGTTGGAAGCAGCTTAAATATATAAGTTTTGAGAAAATGTTTGTATGATGGCAAAATTTAGCAATTATTTGTCTTTATACAGGAAAAAAAAAACCCCTGTGACCTGAGTGGTGAAGGGTATCGTATTGTCGGGCTTGACCGACTATAGCACTTTTATACTTGTTTTTATAAAAACTGTAACCAACTTTATAAATTTTGAGATTTCGGTTCACATTTGACCCTAGCTCTTATATAAGTCGCAGTGATGAAAAAAGCTTTCATAAATAAGTCTTGGAAAAATGTTTGTATGATGACAAAATTTAGCAAATATTTGTCTTTTTATTGAGAAAAAATTATATGTGACCTCAGTGGTGAAGGGTATCATATGGTCGGTTTTATTTGAATCTGGGTATTAGGAAATTGGCCCAGTTGGAAAGTGAGTTCAGTAAACAATTTAGTTTACTTTCGTAGCCGGCCTTCATGCTATATTTTTGTATTTATTGTCCAGTGGACAATGTCCACGTATGAAGAAGCTGCGTTAGTCGAATTTAATTTTCCAATATTAAAGACTTGACGTGACTGCTCTAACCTAATATATATTTATATAAATGTAATTATTACGTTTGACCAAGTTTTTATATTTTCTGCCTAAATAAGTTTTTCAATTAATTAAAATTTTACTTTGATAACATCCCAGCAAAACTTTGGTAATGGCAAGTACTCTGATAACTGGTTACCTTGTAACGACTACAATATACCATCCGAATAAATAATAAGTTATTACAGAAGTACTTATTTGTAATTAAGATGGTAATTTAAACTGAATGGCCCCGGTTCAAATCCCACCAAGGGCAACAATTTTTTTTAGTTTTTTTTTTTATTAAAAGAGTCTTTTTAAATGATTTTTGAATTTTAAGAACTTAAATATTATCTTCTGTAAAAAAAATTTGTAAAACTAACTCACGTTAATGAAAAAATACCATCATGAGTCAATTTTGATTATGTAGGGGATGTTGAATACCAAACACGATTCTAATTGGTTTTAACTTGGTAAGCCCAACTTATCTGGGTCATCCTTCATCTCAACTGCGGACACACACCTCCACATGGTATCACTCGGGGAGCTAGTTTAACACCCATTAATATTGTGAGTTAACATGTTCCGAGAGTTGTCCCATAAGATCGATAAAAATGGGTTAGGATTACGGGCTAGTAACCCTCTCTTGAAAAAAAAAATAGAATGAAGAGGATAAAATTAGAATTGAAATGTCCCACTACCTAATGTTAGAGGAGGATGTCCGAAACTTCGATAGAAAGACCAAGTAGAGGAACATTTTTCAAAGCTTGGCCTATAAAATTGGAGAATATTCGCACAAGATCGAAAACCATGGAATTCTAAAATATGCTCGGACTTTGACCTTAACAGGTTGTAACATTTAAGTAAGTAAGAGTCAATCTTATATAAAAACTTATACAAAAAAGAAGATTTAAATTGTTTAAGTTTTAAAATAATTTTAAAAAAGTTTTAAAATAATTACAAAAAATTTTATAAAAATATCTTTCCAAAAATTACAACAAAGCAAAAAAAGCAGGGAAAAACAAAGTCATTTTCACATGATTTTGGATCTAAAAATAAAAATTGTTTATATTAATTATAAGCTGCTAAGTTTTCAACATATGAAGTAGCTCAGTGGAAGAGTCTCTGCCTAGCAGTCGGAGGGTCTGGGTTCGAGCCCCCATGGGATCATAAAAAAATTTTGTATTTCGTTTAAAAATATATGTTTTTAATAAAACAACAACAAAAAAGTTGTTGCTGTTGTTGTTGTTGCTTTCAAATTGCTTACCAAAGTCATTACTTTTCTGCAATTGGTAAGTACTTGCCTCCAATGACATCCCCATGTTAATGTAATAACTTAAACAGCGAATGAGTAAATAGTTCGTGTTCAATAGTTTAACTGTTTAACTCATTATTTGGTAATGAAAAGTTTTACTGGGATCATTTCCGTTTTATCTTAAATTAAAAAAATAATGATTTTACAACAGGTGTTGAAAAGTAAAGTTTTCCAAAAATTGTATTTATTACCTTTATAATATTATGTAATTTTAATTGTTATCTTCAATAATATTTTTGATGTGTAATAAATTTTTATTTTGCTTGAAGGTATAAAATTTATATGAATATTTTTGTGTTCATGTGTAAATAATAAATAGTTTTTTTTTTATTTATAAGTATAAATAAATATTCAATTAAAATTTGATATTTTTGATAAAAACTTCAATTAATTATTTGTAAATTAAGTATAAAATGTATACAACCGGCAGCATAAATTTGCGTACAAATTTAAATACAAGATGTGTTTTTTATAAAAAAAAGTTTTAAAATACATTTAAGCTAATGTTTGATTTATATAACTCAAGCGGCTGACGATTGAGTGAAATTTACATGTATTTTGTTTTTGTAACAATAACAAAACATATGTAAATTTCACTCAATCGTCAGCCACTTGAGTTATATAAACCCCACATAAGAAAAATTATTAGGAACTCACAAATTATAAAATTATTATTTTGAGTGTATGCAAAAGTTTGAGTACAAAAATGAAAATTATTCTATATTTTAACAAGTAAGAGTATTATATTCAGCTGTAAAGAATCTTATATACCCTCCATCACACAGTGGTTTACGGACGCTTTTTTTTGGAAATAATTCTTTAACTTTTGAACGACTGGAGATATTTGAATGAAATTTGACATGGTGATAGTCAAGGAGTATTCGAGTTGGTTTTTAAAAGCACTGGTCCATGAGGGGTCGGGAGAGTGATTGATGGACCTTCAAAGTTGGTCACCTCGGGTGTTCGACTTTTTTAAAAATTCGCCAAAAATCCATTTATGTATGGATTGAAAAGAAATTTTAAACTTAAGTTGTCCTTGAGAAGATCTACAAAAAATACGCTTAAATGTGTAGGTTATCTCCTTTGGATTTCGAGATATTTGGGTAAAAAGGAATTTTTAGGTTGATTTTTTACCTCTTTTTTTAAGCTTTTTTTGATCTGGTGGACGCATCTGAGGACCAAAAATTTTTTAAGAATATTCTTTAAATTTGTAATAAAATTCTGAATAATTTTTGTGCAAGTTAGTTATAGAAATCTTCTTTTGTTTAAAAGTTAAAAATATTCAAAGTTGAAACTTACAAAAAATTTCGCTTTTTTTTTAGTTTTTCCCCAAAAGATAGCTATATTTTTTCACTAATAAAAAAATATTTTCTTAAGAAACATAAAAAGATTTTTAAAGTTTTTAAAAGAAAACATAATGAGAATGCGTATAAAACAAATTTCTTGCTAATTGGACTTTTGGTCCTCGCACATGTCCTCTCCAAAAAATGGCAATTTGTAAAAAAAAAAATTAGTTTAAACAAAAATTTCTCAAAAGGCAAAGCACCGATTTGAAAAAAATTATAATGTTCATATTTTCCAATATATCTGTTATTGATTAGAAAAGTTTTTTCTGAAACGCGCTGCAAATAGAGACAGTGTTGCCATATTTGTAAAAAAACTCATTTTTTGAAACACCTTTTTCCCCAGTTGGGAATTGGGGAATTTTTAAGTTAAAATTGGGAATTTTTTTTAGTCTATTGCTTTTACATCTTATTGGTCTACATTACTACAAAATTTCATTGTAATATCTTTATCCATGTCATTTCCACAGAATATCAAAGATTAAAAATATTTTCCTTAAAAAAGCAGAAAAACAATTTTTTTTTGTTTTACGATACAAAGTGTAAAAAAAGTAACGCACTTAAAAAAAACTTTTACTTAGTGCTAATCTCCTAGTCTTTCCCGATCTAATGATACTAAACATGTATATAAAGCATTAATACCGAGTCTTAAAAAACTCTGAAAACTTTGGCCCCCGTAGCATTTTTACACTGTTTATTTAAATATAAGTGATGAATTTGTGCATATAAAATTAATAATCATACTCAAATATTTCACTATAAGATGACAATGATCCTTCGATAACAAACAAATATTTTTTTATTTTTTTAAAGAAAATATCATGAGGATTTATGAAATATCAAAATGTAAATAATTTGTACTTATATTAAAAGGTGAAATACATTTTATTGAAGTATTTGTAGTTAAAGTTTAAACTTACAGTTTTTATTACATATTTATATAAAAGTAGTTATTTACTTAATTTTTATTTTCAGTAAAATAATCAGTACAATCTATTATATCAAGAACCTCTTCCAGGTGTTCGTTTTCAGAAGTTTTTGTATAACTGCTCCACCATTTCTTTCTTATCGTTGATAGAGCAGGATCAGAAGACAACAAGAGATAATTTATTAGATCCTGATTTTGCGATTTTCTTGAGCATTTTCTGGTATTAAATAGTTGGATATACTTGAAATCTGAATTCCGCGCTTCCTGGGCCTCTTCTGTCAGTTCACCAAGTGGGAGAAGATTTGATTCAATTATTTCACGACCATGTTGAAGGACTTTATGAACTGTTGGTGTAATTTCTTTCCAGTGATACAAATGTCGTATACGAGTTAACGCGTTGAGGGCATAGCAATGAAATTTTTCAGCATTTATTTGATATTTGCTATTTATTGCCGATAATATTACGTAACATTTACGAAGAACTTCCTCATCAATTCCAGTAATCTTTGAAGTTGTTTCATAATTTTCAAAGAATCGCCTGGCCGTATTACCATCGTTTGTACTGCCATATCCTACAAGTGGTTTGTCTATGTTTAGACCCGTCATAATTTTGAATTCTTCCTGAATCCTTTTTTTTCACTGGATCTCATTTCAATCAGTTCCTTATTATTTCTCACGGATTTTAGCTGATTATCAGGTATATTCCTATATTTCAGATCATATGCTATATGTAGCATAAATTCTAAAAATCGGATACGTGCATGTAGGGGCGATATACCAAATTCCAGAACCTCTTGATTAATTGCAGTACTAGCTGATGCATCTTCTGAAGTTTGTAGAAATTCCGATTTCTTCTTTCCGCATAATGAGCATTTCCAAGTTGAATGGGTTTCCGTTATAGCGTTGCTTACTTTTCCATCTATCATTGTCAATTGAAGCTCAAAATTTACATTAATCAAATATCCATGTATGTCTATGCAGACTGGACTCAAATTGTCTATTGAATATTTGATATCATCAACCCAATTTTTTGTGCTTGCTGCATTTTCTTTTAAATATTCGAATCTGATCGGTCTGCAAAATGCCTTTGATCCTGGAGATGTGTTAACCCACACATATTCAGTACGCTCTTTTGATGTGGATGGTTCAGAACGATTCTTTCTTAATCTTAGTGGTACTAGGGATGCCATAAAAACGCTTCTGTAGTCATTTGTGTTCTGATGAGATGTTGATTGTTTGTATTCCGGTAATCCAGATAAACCGTCACATCCCCATTTACATATTAAAGTTAAGTCCTTGTTGTCAAGTTTCTTGGCTTCTTCTTCAGACAATGTAGTAGATATCAGCCTTGATGCCGTATTTTCCAATAATTTTGATAAATCCACAGATGCACTTTCGTCTCCTATCACGTTTGTTGGTATTAAGTTTTTTTTGGTTTTTAATAACGCATTATATCCTGGTAAAATTGAGTGTCCTTTGTCTCGTAATGCCTTACAGAGTTTAATATATTTATTTTTACTCAATTTCAACTCGAGCATAAGAGCAAGTGCTTCTTCCTCCGAAAATTCTGATTGAGAAGAAGGAGTTGGTATACTCTTAATAATTCGCTTAAGACGTTTAGGAGAAGCCTCTGGGAGAATATCTGCTATTTGTTTAGCTTCAGCTGGTTGATTATTTCGTTTGAGCACTTCCTTAAAGGAATCTTTGATTTCAGTATCCGAATGAGTAGAAAGAACTTCGGATAATCGCATCTTTTTAGATCTTTCTCCGAGATCATCATAGTTTTTTAGAGGGGCTCCAGCACCAGAAGTTTTAAGCTCAATTGAGTCCTTCAGCCAGTCTTTAAATTTAGATTCAAATCTTTTTAAACAGTAATTAACCGACTTAATTTTAAGTTCAAATAACTTTACAAATTTTACGACTTTGTCTTCCTCACTATTGAGAATCATGGAGTTAGTTTGACTTTTAGCATATCGCATGATTATTTTAATTTTTTCTGCTCTCGAACTGCTTGGTTGTTCAAAAAGAATATCGCACAACACTTTAAATTCCAATGTTATAGCCATGATGTTTTAACTGTTAATAGCAGTTACATTTAAAACTTTCTTTTTTATATTAAAAAAAAACATTTTTTATATATACCTGTATCCAAAGAATAATAAAGAAATGAATTAATGTATTTTTTACCTCTAAAAATAGGTGCATATATAACTCAACCAATATGTGCGTCTCGTAAAACCTACCTGTATGGAGGTGAGTAACCATATCCTTTCTGACCATTATGAAAAACCCAAGTTGTAACAATTTTTACCTATTGCATTAACTTTCACATTAAAAAACATTTTATAACCTTAACATAATTTTGCAATTTTTTCAAATACACCAATTTTAAATACCGGAAAAATGCCTTTAAATCTTATTTTAAATAAATTGTCACACTGTTACTATAAAAGTACTCTTCTAATTAAACTTTTGCTACAAATTATGGATATATTACCTTTACACTGTTATCAAAATCGGTGCCTTACTCGTACTTACTTATTTAGAATCTTTTACTAAAATTTTATTTTTTAGCTTGGAACAAAAGGCAAAATCGAATAAAATTTTTTTAAGTCATTCTTATAATGTTTTCTTTAAAAAAATAAAAAACTATTTATATCTTTTTGAAGAAAATATTTGTTTATTAGCGAAGGATCATTGTCATCTTAAAAATAGTGAAATATTTGAGTATGATAATTAACTTTATATGCACAAATTCATCACTTATATTTAAATAAACAGTGTAAAAATGCTACGGGGGCCAAAGTTTTCAGAGTTTTTTAAGACTCGGTATTAATGCTTTATATACATGTTTAGTATCATTAGATCGGGAAAGACTAGGAGATTAGCACTAAGTAAAAGTTTTTTTTAAGTGCGTTACTTTTTTTACACTTTGTATCGTAAAACAAAAAAAAATTGTTTTTCTGCTTTTTTAAGGAAAATATTTTTAATCTTTGATATTCTGTGGAAATGACATGGATAAAGATATTACAATGAAATTTTGTAGTAATGTAGACCAATAAGATGTAAAAGCAATAGACTAAAAAAAATTCCCAATTTTAACTTAAAAATTCCCCAATTCCCAACTGGGGAAAAAGGTGTTTCAAAAAATGAGTTTTTTTACAAATATGGCAACACTGTCTCTATTTGCAGCGCGTTTCAGAAAAAACTTTTCTAATCAATAACAGATATATTGGAAAATATGAACATTATAATTTTTTTCAAATCGGTGCTTTGCCTTTTGAGAAATTTTTGTTTAAACTAATTTTTTTTTTTACAAATTGCCATTTTTTGGAGAGGACATGTGCGAGGACCAAAAGTCCAATTAGCAAGAAATTTGTTTTATACGCATTCTCATTATGTTTTCTTTTAAAAACTTTAAAAATCTTTTTATGTTTCTTAAGAAAATATTTTTTTATTAGTGAAAAAATATAGCTATCTTTTGGGGAAAAACTAAAAAAAAAGCGAAATTTTTTGTAAGTTTCAACTTTGAATATTTTTAACTTTTAAACAAAAGAAGATTTCTATAACTAACTTGCACAAAAATTATTCAGAATTTTATTACAAATTTAAAGAATATTCTTAAAAAATTTTTGGTCCTCAGATGCGTCCACCAGATCAAAAAAAGCTTAAAAAAAGAGGTAAAAAATCAACCTAAAAATTCCTTTTTACCCAAATATCTCGAAATCCAAAGGAGATAACCTACACATTTAAGCGTATTTTTTGTAGATCTTCTCAAGGACAACTTAAGTTTAAAATTTCTTTTCAATCCATACATAAATGGATTTTTGGCGAATTTTTAAAAAAGTCGAACACCCGAGGTGACCAACTTTGAAGGTCCATCAATCACTCTCCCGACCCCTCATGGACCAGTGCTTTTAAAAACCAACTCGAATACTCCTTGACTATCACCATGTCAAATTTCATTCAAATATCTCCAGTCGTTCAAAAGTTACAGAATTATTTCCAAAAAAAAGCGTCCGTAAACCACTGTGCATCACATTGTGTTAAATTTAGAAATGTATCACACATATCTACGAGGAGCAGCAAATTCAAATGTGTCCAGAACCTAACATTGATTGAAATCCAGTTTTGTTCTGGAGAGCTATTTTAAAGATTTAAATATCTTTTTTTACCTTATTTTTATACCACCATCAAAAAGAATGGGGGGGTATATTGAGATTGTCATTCCGTTTGTAATTTCCTTAATATTGGCTCAAAAATCAAAAACGATATTATTCTGAATCCTTATGAAATTCTAAGACCATTGAGCTACATATGTCTGTCTGTCCGTCTGTCGATTGAAATCACGATAACGTCTAAGCCAAAAGAGCTAGCTAACTGAAACTTAGCAAAAACATTCTTCATCTATGAGAAAATTTTGGTATTGAAATTGGGCATAATAGGTTAGCATTTGACTATAGCTCCCGTATAACCTCATCTAGGCTAATCGTTTATTTGCTAATAAATGACAAATTATAACAGTTATGATAACAAAATTTGGTATCTAGAAGTTTTACATATATGTAAAACTTATAAGCACTAGGCAGCATCGAAATCGGTTCACATTTAGCCATAGCTCCCATACCAAAAACTTACGGAAACAGCCTAAATTTCACCTAAAATGCACTTAAATGCCAATAAACAGATATAACCACTAAATTTAGCACAAGAAAGTCTTATATCAATACCAGCCAGTGTGAAAAATTTTGTTACGATCGGTCCCATATAATAAACTTACGAAAACACAAAAATGCAAAAAGAAAAGGGGATTTATGTCCGTCTGTTCGATATAGCTCCTTAACTACAAGAGCAAGTAAGACTAAATTAAGCACAAGGAAGTCCAATGTCAATGCGAGCCAGCGCGCAAAATTTTGTCACAATCGTTCACCATTTGACCACAGCTCCCATATAAAAAACTTATGGAAACACAAAAATACATAAAGAAAAGGTTGTTTATGTCCGTCAGATAAAAGCACGATAGCGCCTTAACAAAAAGAGCTAGAGGGACAAAATTTTACAAAAGTATTTTGGATATCTTACAAAAGATGTGTGTTGAAAATGGACAATATCGGTTTAAATTTAGTTAGAGCTCCCATATAACCCCGCCCCGGGAAACACATTAATGCTGATAAATTGAATACAATTGTAATAGCTATGACGATTAAATTTAAAATACGGAATTTTTATGCAATTTTTGATCAGTCTATCAAATTTTATAGGAACCAGTCCATATTTGACTTTAGCTTTCATATAAAAAACACTCACGGAAACCAACAATTTTAGCAAAGGCCAGTTAAAAGCTACTAAATTAGAAACTATGACAGCTATGGCCACTAAATTTTGCAAGAGTAAGCTCTATGTACCAGCCAGCCAGTGTGTAAAATTTTGTTACAATCGGTCAACATTTGGCTATAATCCTTAAATATATATAACATTCCCTTTTTATATCTACAATCAAAAAGATTTGGAGGTACATTCATTATATTAAGATTCCACCTATGAAATTAGATGGGCATCAATCAATGTTCAGTCCAGACTTTATATATGATGAATGCATTAGGAACTCATATATGGACCTGCCGTATTACTATTAACGTGTTTAGCCTAACTACATATTAAGTGCAACGAAAAGTATTTAGCAACTTATTAACGTAAAACTATACCCGGTTATGAGACCGAATTTTGATCAAAGTAAATCCTGGGGAAACCACTAAAATATTTTTAAATGTTGAACTATAAAGCTACGACAACCGAATTTAGTCCAAAGGTTTTACCAACAATAGCAATTAGCTTAGCGATTTTTTAGTTTTGGTCCAGATTTTGAATTAGCTGCACCCTGTTTCTGAATTCAACACGACTTGATGGTGGGTATATAAGATTCGGCACAGCCGAATATAACACTCTTACTTGTTATTTAAAAAATTGATTTATAACTAGTTTATTAAAATACAAATATTTTTTGCGAGTTTTTATAATATTAAAGTATTTTTAAGATAAATTTTAGCAAAATTTAATGACTTGAAAGATAAATGCACAGAGTTCAATATAAATATTAGCTAAAAGCCTTTAAAAGACTATAAACAATAACAACTCAATCAGTAAAAACATCATCAACATCATAATATTTCATAGACTATAGAGCAAAAGATGGGAAATCTTTAAAAGTTATAAAAATTTATGGAAGTAAAAGGGTGATTTTTCAAGAGAAGTAAATTTAAAAAAATACAGTTGACTTGTATTTAGCCTCAAGATGGTAATGGGTACTGAAATTATTAGTAAGAGTCACATATTCGGCTGTGCCAAATCTTATATACCCACCATCAAGTTGTGTTAAATTCAGAAACATATCTCATATACATATCTACAAGGGTGCAGCTAATTTAAATCTGGACCAAAACTGAAAAAATCGCTAAGCTAATTGGTATTGTTGGTAAAACCTTTGGACTAAATTCGGTTGCCGTAGCTTTATAGTTCAATATCTAAAAATATTTTAGTGGTTTCCCACGTATTTACTTTGATCAAAATTCTGTCTTATAACCGGGTATAGTTTTACGTTAATAAGTTGTTAAATTCGTTGTGATTAATATGTAGTTAGGCTAAACACGTTAATAGTAATACGGCAGGTCCATATATTTCGTTAGGAGATCCTAAGTCATTCATCATATATAAAGTCTGGGCTGAACATTGATTAATGCCTATCTTATTTCATAGGTGCAATCTTAATATAATGAATGTACCTCCAAATCTTTTTGATTGTAGATCTAAAAAGGGGGATGTTATATATATAAGAATTATAGCCAAATGTTGACCGATTGTAACAAAATTTTACACACTGGCTGGTACATATATAGAGCTTACTCTTGCAAAATTTAGGGGCCATAGCTATCATAGTTTCTAATTCAATGGCTTTTAACTGGACTTTGCTAAAATTTTTGGTTTCCGTGAGTGTTTTTTATATGAAAGCTAAAGTCAAATATGGACTGATTCCTATAAAATTTGATAAACTGATAAAAAATTGCATAAAACTTCTCTTTTTTTTAATTTAATCATCATGGGAGCTCTAACTAAATTTGAACCAATTTTGTCCATTTTCAACACACATCTTTTTAAAGATATCCAAAATAGTTTTGTAAAATTTTGTCTCTCTAGCTCTTTTCGTTAAGGCGCTATCGTGCTTTTATCTGACTGATAGACGGGCATAAGCAACCTTTTCTTTATGTATTTTTGTATTTCCATAAGTTTTTTATATGGGAGCTATAGTCAGATGGTGACCAATTGTGACAAAATTTTTCACACTGCCTGGCATTGACATAAGACTACCCTGTGCTTAATTTAGTCTTACTAGCTTTTATAGTTAAGGAGCTATCATGATTTTATCTGACGGACAGACGGGCATAAATGCCCTTTTCTTTTTGAATTTTTGTATTTTCGTAAGTTTTTTATATGGGAGCTAGGTCAAATGGTGACCGATTGCGACACTGGCTGGCATTGATATAAGACTTTCCTGTGCTAAATTTAGTGGTTATATCTGTTATACTTTAAGATTTATTGGCATTTAAGTGTATTTTAGATGAAATTTAGGCTGTTTTCATAAGTTTTTTTGTATGGGAGCTATGGCTAAATATGAACCGCTTTTGATGAAATTTTATATGCTGCCTAGTGCTTATGTAAAACTTCTAGATGCCAAATTTTGTCATCATAACTGTTATAATTTGTCATTTATTAGCAAATAAGCGATTATCCTAGACGAGGTTATACGGAAGCTATGGTCAAATGTAAACCGATTTTTCCCAATTTCAATATCAAAATTTTCTCAGAGATGAACAATATTGTTAAGAGGTTGTGGGTTCGAATCCGGACTCAGGTTCATATCATAAATTTTAATTTTTTAATTTTTATAATTTTTATGATTTTTTAAATTAGATTAATAATTTTTAAGAATATTGAAAAAACTATGTGACACTTAGCAGTGTGGAATGCTGCATTTTCTGTCCCGCTACGGACTTCATCAGCACACTGTGTCACCAACTGTTAGATGCCAGTAGTTAAGATCATCTATTTAACTGAATTCTTAAGCAAATTTGAAAACGAGAATTATATTAACACTCATTTCTTTTTCACCTATGACCATATGATCGATTCAGTTAAACGAACTTATCCACCATAGTTTTTTCCTTTATGTTTTGTATTCCTATCCTTTATTAATCTACATTTACTTTGTACTTTAACCAACTGTCAGCTGGTGACACAGTGTGCTGATGAAGTCCGTAGCGGGACAGAAAATGCAGCATTCCACACTGCTAAGTGTCACATAGTTTTTTCAGTATTCTTAAAAATTTATAATCTAATTTAAAAAATCATAAAAATTATAAAAATTAAAAAATTAAAATTTATGATATGAACCTGAGCCCGGATTCGAACCCACAACCTCTTAACATAAATTCTTGGTTCAACTAAAAATTAATTTCTTTCGATGAAGAATATTTTTACTAAGTTTTAGTCAGCTAGCTCCTTTCGTTTAGGCGTTATCGTGATTTCAACAGACAGACAGACGTACATCGCTCAATCGTCTTAGAATTTCATAGGGATTCAGAATTTATATTGTTTTTGGTTTTTGAGCCAATATTAAGGAAATTACAAACGGAATGACAATCTCAACATACTCCCCATTGTTTTTAATGGTGGGTATAACAATATCCTAAAAAAACACCCTGTCAACATATAAGTTTATATAACTCTACAACTATTTACAATAGGGTGGTTTCCTTTAACTGTAATTGAGTTTTAAAACTTGAGCTAAAGTTACACTTTTAAAATATTTGAGTCAACTTGCATACGAACTTTAAACGAATTCGGTTCTTAAATTTGGTAAATGCATATGTACACTCAGGGAAAAAACGTGCTGATAATAAGATTTTCTGCTTGAAATCGAAACTTTTTCTGCTTGAAAGTAGAGTAAATACGAAAAATCTTATTTTGAGAATAAAATCTTATTTTTTTAAGATTCTTTGTAAGATCGCAATCTTAAAAAAAATCTAAGCACAGGATCGATAACTAAGAATGTGTTCTTATTAATTAAGATTAAATTCTTAATTTTTAAGAATGCACTCTTAATTAATAAGAACATAATCTTAAATAATAAGAACGCATTCTTAATTATCGATCTTGTTCTTAGAACTTTTTCAAGATTGCGATCTTACAAACAATCTTGAAAAATAAGATTTTATTCTTAAAATAAGATTTTTCGCATTTACTCTACTTTCAAGCAGAAAAAGTTTCGATTTCAAGCAGAAAATCTTATTTTAAGCACATTTTTCTTATTATAATATTCATATTTGGTGATAAAATAAAACACATTTTTTATTTTTTTTTTACCCCTTTCGAGGAATGTAATAGTATTCCTATATTTTAAAATTTTTATTTATTTATTTTAGATTATAGGTAGTTAGTAAAAAATTTTATCCTAAAAATACCTTGACTTCATCTTCCGTTGGAAAAGGTGTGCATATTTCTGTCAATATATCTTGGAAATCGTGAGGATGAAGTGTGAGATCCTTTTTTAGAATTTGATGTACTATAATCTGGATCAGCTCATCACGATAGTTATTGTTAAAATCTTTGCGTGAAGCATAAAATTCTAGGATGTTTTTGCCACTTACTGATTCATTCAATAATGAAGCTAAATCCTATATAAATAAACGAAAATATTTTATGTTTTGTACACATTTTAATGTGTTAATTAATTATCTAATACTTTTACCTTGTCAAACACTTTTTTGTTAACTTCCACATTTACAGAAGACGATGAAGTGGAAGTTACATCTGGACATTTTTGTAGCCCCTGACCTACCTTCGACGGCATCGAAAGTGTATATTCATCAATTTCAAACTAAAGGACAAAACTGTTAGTGGTTTAATTTACTTTCCAAATAAAATGTTTATTTTTCAGACAAAAAATTTTTCACTGCTTTCATATACTGCAGACTTCTGAAAGATACATTTGAGCCTGAAACAAATTAAACTAATATAATTTTTTATAAAGAAATTTACTTATGTATTTATAAATATGATGAAAAACTTACGCTGCAGGTACGGAAAAACGCATTCCAGATCGAATTATTTCAAAAGATTTTTCAGCAACGCGTCATCGTCCAAGAAATCTCATGAAATTTCTTGTGAAGGGCAGTTCATTTCATACTCCCCATCACACACCGGAACTAAATTGCCATCTATTGGAATATTTAAAAGGATCACTTCATTCGGATTAAGGTTTTCCATTTACATTTCTTATTAAATTTATATTTTTTCTCAAAAAATTAGTTTTTCACTTTTTCGCAACTACTTTGGTCGGCGTATTACAATTTATGGCAAAATACTGAGAAATTTCCCTAAAACAAGCACACAAATCTACAAAATCAAGAATACGATCATAAGATTAGAACTTACAATCTTCAAAATAAGAATAAAATCCTGAAATCAAGATCACAATCTTGAAATAAAGAATACGATCTAAAATTAAGATTTAAAATCTTATAATAAGATTAAAATCTTAAAAGCAAACAAATTACATGTTTATTTTTAGATTGTATTCTCATAACTAAGAATTTATTCTTAAATTTAGGAATATAAATCTTACTGGCTATATTTTCAAGATTGAAAATTCAAGATTTCGCAATCTTATATTGTAGATTTTTTTTTTCTTGAAATCAGATCGTCATTTTTCTCTTAGTGTATTGTTAATACTGCTTGAAAAATGTTTCACACTGTAAGATTTCATGCCCACTATTGTACTATTTTGAGTCTGGTTTCTACAAAAATACTATATGCATGTATATTTTTCATACCACATCGCCCTAGGTGGCATGGGTCCTAAAGATTCCTATGCTAAAAATGATAGAGACACCCTAATATATATAAAAGTTTATATCGATGTTATGTTCAAACATCCAGAATGTTTAAATTTAATCAACTCACTAACAATAGACAATAGACTACTCTATAATGTTGTACTATATATTTATGAGTATGTATGGGATTATTATTTTGTCTTTATCAAGATCCAAGAGTTCATTCAAGTGAAAAAACTTTAAGACAATATTATTTAATATACAAAATTGAAAATGTCTGTAGAGGGTGTTAGGCGATAGTTTAAATTCTTATTGATATTGTTGCATTTAATATTTTAGCAATATACTTTTTTGCGTACGTACTCGTATATTACCCGGATGTTAATGTTTCCTTAACGGTATTAATAAGAAGTTACATAATGGGTGTTTTTTTTAGAGGTATAGAACTTCGAATTGAAATAAAACACAAGAAAATCGTTTTAATGTCCATCAATTTGGCTTTATTGGAAGGATAATTTTATGCCATTAATGTTTAAATATGATTTCGGGCATGTGGCCGCCGCGGTTGGCTCGAATAAAGCCAATTTTACAGGTCCAATTTTCAACTACTTTTTCGAGCATATGGGGCCGTATGTTGCCAATAACGCCACGAATGTTGGCTTCCAAGTCCCCTAACGTTTCTGGTTTGTTGGCGTAGACGAGCGACTTCACATATCCCCAAAGAAAATAATCCAGTGGTGTCAAATCGCACGATCTTGGTGGCCAATTGACAGGTCCATTCCGCGAAATTATGCGCTCATCGAATGTTTCCTTCAATAAATCAATTGTGACGTGCGCTGTGTGGCATGTAGCGCCGTCTTGTTGGAACCACAACTCATCACTAAGAGAAAAATGACGATCTGATTTCAAGAAAAAAAATCTACAATATAAGATTGCGAAATCTTGAAATTTCAATCTTGAAAATATAGCCAGTAAGATTTATATTCTTAAATTTAAGAATAAATTCTTAGTTATGAGAACACAATCTAAAAATAAACATGTAATTTGTTTGCTTTTAAGATTTTAATCTTATTATAAGATTTTAAATCTTAATTTTAGATCGTATTCTTTATTTTAAGATTGTGATCTTGATTTCAAGATTTTATTCTTATTTTGAAGATTGTAAGTTCTAATCTTAAGATCGTATTCTTGATTTTGTAGATTTGTGTGCTTGTTTAAGGGAAATTTCTCAGTATTTTGTCATAAATTGTAATCTGCCGACCAAAGTAGTTGCGAAAAAGTGAAAAACTAAATTTTTGAGAAAAAATATAAATTTAATAAGAAATATAAATGGAAAACCTTAATCCGGATGAAGTGATCCTTTTAAATATTCCAATAGAAGGCAATTTAGTTCGGGTATGTGATGGGGAGTATGAATTGAACTGCCCTTCACAAGAAATTTCATCAGATTTCTCGGACGATGACGCGTTGCTTATAAATCTTTTGAAAGAATTCGATCTGGAATGCGTTTTTCCGTACCTGCAGCGTAAGTTTTTCATCATATTTATAAATGCATAAGTAAATTTCTTTATAAAAATTATATTGATTTAATTTGTTTCAGGCTCAAATGTAACTTTTAGAAGTCTGCAGTTTGAAATTGATGAAGATACACTTTCGATGCCGTCGAAGGTAGGTCAGTGGCTACAAAAATGTCCGGTTGTAACTTCCACTCCATCGTCTTCTGTAAATGTGGAAGTTAACAAAAAAGTGTTTGACAAGGTAAAAGTATTAGATATTTAATTACTTAATAAATTAAAATATGTACAAAACATAAAATATTTTCGTTTATTTATATAGGATTTAGCTTCATTATTGAATGAATCAGTAAGTGATAAAAGCATCCTAGAATTTTATGCTTCACACAAAGATTTAAAGAATAACTACCGTGATTGAGCTGATCCAGATTTTAGTACATCAAATTCTAAAAAAGGATCTCGCACTTCATCCTCACGATTTCCAAGATATATTGACAGAAATATGCATACTTTTTCCAACGGAAGATGAAGTCAAGTTATTTTTAGAATACTAACTATCTATAATCTAAAATAAATCAAAATTTTAAAATATAGGAATACTATTACATTCCTCGAAAGGGGGAAAAAAATAATAAAAAATGTGTTTTATTTTATCACCAAATACTAATATTATAATAAGAAAAAACGTGCTGATAATAAGATTTTCTGCTTGAAATCGAAACTTTTTCTGCTTGAAAGTAGAAAAAGTAGCGTTCTTATTATTTAAGATTATGTTCTTATTAATTAAGAGTGCATTCTTAAAAATTAAGAATTTAATCTTAATTAATAAGAACACATTCGTAGTTTTCGATCCTGTGCTTAGATTTTTTTTAAGATTGCGATCTTACAAAGAATCTTAAAAAATTAAGATTTTATTCTCAAAATAAGATTTTTCGTATTTACTCTACTTTCAAGCAGAAAAAGTTTCGATTTCAAGCAGAAAATCTTATTATCAGCACGTTTTTTCCCTGAGTGATCCACATTCATGCCATCCAATTGGGGAACAAAATAGTCGGCTATCATGGCTCTATACCGGTCTCCATTTATGGTAACTGACTCTCCAGCATTATTTCGGAAGAAGTATGGCCCAATGACTCCACCAGCCCATAGAGCACACCAAACAGTCAGTTTTTGTGGATGTTATGGCGTCTCAAGGGTCTCATGTGGATTCTCTTCACTCCAAATGCGGCAATTTTGCTTGTTGACGTAGCCATTCAACCAAAAATGAGCCTCATCACTGAACAAAATTTTGCGATGAAAATCAGCATCGAGATCAATCTCATTTTCGGCCCATACACCAAAATCACGACGCATTGCATGGTCTCGCGGCTTTAATTCTTGCACAAGCTGGATCTTGTAAGGTCGCAAGCCAAGATCTTTGCGCAAAATCTTCCATAAAGTTGATGGACAAAGCTCCAATTGCTGTGCACAGTAGCGAATCGATTCATTCGGGTCCTCTTCAACACTTTGCTCTACAGCGGCAATTGTTTCTTCGGTGCGCACTGTTCGACGTCGCTGCGGATGCGTATTATCACATAGAGTAAACGTAGTGCGAAAACGATCCATGGTTAACCGAATTAATTGCTCTGATGGACGATTATGTCGACCATAAAATGGACGGAGCTTGCGGTAAACTTCGCGAACTGAACCATTATTTTCGAAATAAATTTGCACGATTTGCAAGCGTTGTTCTTTTGTCAACCTGTTCATGATGAAATGGCAAACCAAACTAAATATAAATCACTTGACAGCTGACAAAATGGCCGCCAGTTAAAAAAGTGATGCCAACTTAAAGTTCTATACCTCAATAAAAAACACCCGATATTAACACAATTACTTGCAACAATTTTTAGCACATATTTATTTACAGCAGGATTTCCACTACTTCGTATAATATGGAAGTTTCAAGATTTGTTCAAGTTGGAAATATTAAGATATTCCCAGTAAAAAATAGGATCATCCAAAGAGTACTCTCGGAGCGAGTAATGGATTACTCCATAAAACTCAGGAACTCATAGGATTTTTAAAATAGCATGTCCGCAGACACGAGTACTCCTTTCAAGCTCCTTATGGAGTACTCCCTTTAGTCTTGAAATTGACGACAGAGGGAGTAATCGTTTTTGTCTCCTAAAGGAGCATAAAGGAAGTAAACATTCATATAAAATACAAATTTGGTTATTTGTTACAAAAATAAGAAAATATTAATTTTTATTTATGTATAATGGAAACGTGCCTTCAAGGGCTCTGGAATATTTTTTGTTATGTCAAAGAAAAAAACGAACTGATGCATCCCTCGTTGATCCATTTGGAGTATTAAGTGAGGCATAAACAACAAAACAAAATAAAAAGTTTCGATAGCTCGCTTATTACTCCTAATGGATGAACAAGTCTTTACTCTTTTGTTGCTCGATTATGGATTAATCCATATATTTTTTACTGGGTTATTACTTAATTTTGACTAAATATGTTATGCTATTTAATGTCTTCACAAGGGCCGCCCCTATCGAAACAATTATTTCAATATATTTACAATTTTGGCGAAAGAAAAATTGTATTTAGATTTTTTCAAGACAAAAGAGTGTTCCGAATGAAATATGCATATAAGGGTGGAGCGAAAAACAACTTTTATTGAAATTCAATATGCCTGACTTAAAATGATGCTCTACATCCTAAAGTGCTCAGAAAAAAAATGTTGTCGTCCTAGATCAATGTGCGGACCCATTTGTTTGGGAAAAAAATTGGAGTTTTTTCGGTATTTGGTAAATTTCAACCAATAAAAATATGTTTTTGGCAAAACAATTTTGTCGTCCTAGGTCAATGTGCGGACCCATTTGTTTGGGAAAAAAAATTGGAGTTATTTCGGTATTTGGTAAATTTCAACCAATAAAAATATGTTTTTGGCAAAACAATTTTTTCGTCCTAGGTCAATGTGCGGACCCATTTGTTTGGGAAAAAATTGGAGTTTTTTCGGTATTTTGTAAATTTCAACTAATAAAAATATGTTTTTCGCAAAACTCATAATTAGATATAGAAGACAACTAAATCAATTATTAGAGTCATAAAAACTAAAAACCCATGTAGTAAGTTATCGCAATTTGCCCCCGAAAATTCGTGTACTTTTTCAACACGCCTAAGGATATGCAGCAAAAAAATAGACTTAAGAGTATACAAATCATAAAGTAAGACATTCCTTATTATCTAAAGGCTAAAAAGTACTAAATGGTTGAAATTTTTCTTTATACTGAAAAATGGTACTTTTTAAAAAGACCATCTCAAAACTCACTTTTTAACTTTTAGAAAATTTTATTAGAAAAATATTCAAAAATTCAAAATTAATTATATTTTAATAAATTTCAAGTATTTAGTGCTTACAAGCTTTAAGATGATAAGGCTAAGTTTTTTGCTGCATATCCTTAGGCGTGTTGAAATGGACACGAATTTTCTGGGGCAAATTGCAATAACATAAAAAGTATTAAAACTTTTTGGCCTATATATCCTCTATAGTATTGGGGCCTTAAAAAAAAATAATAATAATAAAAAGTATTGCATGGTTTTTTAGTTTCTATGACTCGAATGAAAGCTGATTTAGTTTTCTTCTATATCTAATTATGCGTTTTGCCAAAAACATATCTTTTTTGGTTGACATTTAACAAAAACCGAAAAAACTCCCATTTAAAATGGGTCCTAGAAATAAATGTTTAGGAAGACAAAATTTTTTTCGAGCACCTTAAGATGTAGAGCATCGATTTTTAACCCAGTCGTATTGAATTTAAATAAAAGTTGTTTTTCATTCCACCCTAATGCATATACTATTTTGGGAAAACTTTTTCTATGGTTAAGAAAAAAATAATTAAAGCTTTTCAAAAAAAATCTATCATGGATTTTAAAAAAATAACAAAAGATTTTAAAGTTGACCCTCGATATGTTTCAAACGTCATTAAACCGTATAAGAAAGACCAGAGCATTGTAAGAAATAACAACATTGGTAATTCAAAAGAAGTCGAGCAACTCATTTAAAGAGCGTGTTAGGGCGTCCTGTGCTGAAGACATACAAAGTTCAAAAATTTCCAGATTGGAATTCGGTACAGAACTTAGAAGCAAAAAAATGAGAAACAAAATTTACGATAGATTTGATAAAAAATGGATGGATGGTGTGATGGATGATACAGTGCCTACATATTTTTGGACCGATTTTCCATCATGCCTCTATGGAAAAAAGGTGCTTGAGTGGTATTCAAACAATAATGTCAGTTTTGTACTACAAGAGGCAAATTCACCTAACTCTCTTGGACTTCAGTCTGTGGAAAGGTACTGGGCTCTTGTAAAAAAGGAATTGAATAACATAGCAAAGGTGTCACAGAAAATGTCCGATCTTAAGCGTATGTGGATATCACGGGGGCTCAAATCGTTTCCAGAGATGGAACCCTGGAAATCTACTCGGACAGATCCAAATCGGTATGTGGTGTGGGTGGGGGCTTATTTATCCCACTTTTAGGGAAAAAGTAAAATTCAAGCTCTCAAAACAATGTAGTATTCTTCAAGCTAAAATCTCAGCTATTAATTGACTGAGAAAGTGGCTCACGTACCACCGAATATACTCTTGCGATATTCGTTTCTGTACGGATAGTCTTGCCGTTGTTCATCCTTTATCATCGTTCTACACTACATCCGTTGTTATCCGTGAATGTTGGGCATCCCTAAATGAGATGGTGAGACATAGTTTCATCAATATAGAAACCTTCGTCGGCTGATGCACATCAACTTTGCTTAAAATCATTACATAATCAAATATGTGTGCATAGTTTAAGATTCAATTTAATCGACTCTTGTATAACAACTTTGCCAAAGATCATAGCATGATAAAATGCACAGTTTACGATTTAAGTCATTTTGAGTAATATTCAGTGGCGCCATCTGTCGGAAATTGTTGGCTCTTTGCTGAGGAAAACCAAACTCCAATACTTAATCTGATAGCTAAGTTTTGGGCTTAGTTTTGAGGCAATAACTCAGCCGGAAACTAGTTAAACATGGTAAAAAGCTCATTGGAAGAAGTAGTTCTAATAGCACCAGTTATCGTTAGAGCAGAAGCTCTTAGGATTTTAACAAAAGTGCCTTGCTGATTAGCAAGTCACCATCTTGTTTGGTGACATATATGAGTATAGACATGACAGCCATGTCGAAGAACCAGGCAGAATACACAGGGGAAACGACCCAAGTGTTGCCTAAGGCTTTTCTACACGAATACAGTGCAATAGCTGCTTTATGATAATCCATTATCATATTTGGCTGTTTGGCCACAGGTACATATCAGGGAACTATAGAGTTAGTAAGATTCATCTCGTCGAGAGATCTCCTGCAACCAAAGGCTATATTGAATTCAGAGTTTATGGAGATTAATCCCATCGTTGTGTGGGCATTACATCTATTAATGAACGGAGTTTTGGCCTGAAAACGCTATAGCTCTACCAGCTAACTACAGCCATTTTTGCATTTCAGTAATGCTGGGGCTATAATACAGAATCTTCTTCAGAAAGGATTTCAGAGCCCCCAATAAGACAAGTTTAACTGGTTGGATTTTGTACCTTATGGACAATAGAAACAGCTAAGTCTTCGTAATATGTAACGCAAGATGTCAACTTGGTTCTGACTACTATTTGCTATAAAGTTTACCGTTTTTGAGGATTTAGTAAGGTCCATACAGCTGATATGGCTTTCTGAGCTATGATACTGTCAGTTATACAAAGTCAAAAGATGTTCTTAGTAGCAGAATCACCTTTAAGAAAATATTACAAGTTTAGTACAAGTTTTGGCATACTTCGACTTATGACGAGTTGATAATCTCTATCCTAACAACATAAGATTTACGCAAAAATAAATCTTCAAAAACCTTTTCAGACATATAACATGTGACCCTCGTTATTTCTATCCAAAAACACCAAAATGTCAGGTAACATATGAACTTATGCCACACTACGCAAATCATGGGTATATTGTCCCTTCTCTCGTTTCTGGTGGCTTGAAACAAACATATTTGAGAAACCGCAAATATATAAACTCATACCAATTACATGCTTACATATACCAAATATGTGTGTATTTGTACAAATATTATACCAAAAACAAAAGGAACGTGTAAATAACCATGTTTGAGCGTTTTTGTATGACTGAATTCGTGTTATATTTATGGATGTTACTGTGTAAAGTTTGTGCTTTTTGCTACAAGTGACCTGTTGTCACAAATCATATAAGGGCTTCTACCATATACTCCGTTTATATAGAACACACGCACATACTGTATAATATTTGTTTTGTTTGGTTTCATGTGTATGTATATTATAGTGTTAGTGGTCTTATCAAAGGCTGACTTAAAAGTACCTTTTAAAAACATAGTTTTCTAGAGTATTACTAGTATTGACTGGACTATTAAGTGTCCCAACTAGACTAGTAGTCTCGGCTAGACTATTAATAGCCTTCACTAGACTATTAAAAGTCTCGATTAGACTATTAATAGTCTCGACTAGACTATTAGTAGTCTCGACTGGACAATTAATAGTCGCGACTGGACTATTAATAATCTCTACTAGACTATTAGTAATTTCGACTGGAATATTAATAGTCTCGACTAGACTATTATTAGTCTCGACTAGACTATTAACAGTCTCCACTAGACTATTAATAGTCTTGACTAGACTATTAATAGTCTCGACTATACTATTAATAGTCTTGATTAGACTATTAATAGTCTCGACTTTACTATAAATAGTCTCGATAAGACTATAAATAGTCTCGACTGGACTATAAATGGTCTCGACTAGACTATTAATAATCTCGACTAGACTATTAATAGTCTCGAGTAGACTACTAATAGTCTCGACTATACTATTAATAGTCTTGACTGGATTATTCATAGTCTAGACTAGACTATTAGTAGTCTCGAGTAGAATATTAGTAGTCTCCACTAGACTATTATCAGTTTCGACTAGACTATTAATAGTCGCGACTAGTCTATTAATAGTCTCGACTTGACTATTAGTACTTTTGACTAGGCTATTAATAGTCGCAACTCGACTATTAATAGTCTCGGCTAGACTATTAATAATCTTGTCTAGACTATTAATAGTCTCGACTAGACTATTCATAGTTTCGACTAGACTAGACTATTAATAATCTCCACTAGACTATAAGTAGTCTCGACTAGACTATTAATTGTCTCGACTAGACTACTAAGAGTCTCGACTATACTATTAATTGTCCCGACTAGACTGTTAATAGTCTCGACTAGACTATTAAAAGTCTCGACTAGACTATCAATAGTATCGCCTAAGCTATTAATAGTCTCGTCTAGACCATTAATAGTCTCGACTAGACTATTAATAGCCTCGACTATACTATTAATTGTCTCGACTTAACTATTAATAGTCTAGACTAGACTATTAATAATCTCAACTAGACTATTAATAGTCTCGACTAGACTATTAATTGTCTCGACTAGACTACTAAGAGTCTCGACTATACTAGTACTTGTCTCGACTAGACTGTTAATAGTATCGACTAGACTATTAATAGTCTCGACTAGCTATCAATAGTATCGTCTAAACTATTAATAGTCTCGTCTAGACCATTAATAGTCTCGACTTGACTATTAATAGTCTCGACTAGACTTTTAATAGTCTCGACTAGACTTTTAATAGTCTCGACTAGACTATTAATTGTCTCGACTAGACTATTAATAGTCTCGACTAGACTGATAATAGTCTCGACTAGACTATTAATAGTCTCGACTAGACTATTAATAGTATCGTCTAAACTATTAATAGTCTCGTCTAGGCCATTAATAGTCTCGACTAGACTATTAATAGTCTCGACTAGACTATTAGTAGTCTCGACTAGACTATTAATAGTCTCGACTAGACTATTAATGGTCTCGACTAGACTATTAATAGTCTCGAGTAGACTATTAATAGTATCGTCTAAACTATTAATAGTCTCGCCTAGGCCATTAATAGTATCGTCTAGGCCATTAATAGTCTCGACTAGACTATTAATAGTCTCGACTAGACTATTAATAGTCTCGACTAGACTATTAATAGTCTCGACTAGACTATTAATAGTCTCGACTAGACTATTAATTGTCTGGACTAGACTACTAAGAGTCTCGACTATACTATTAATTGTCTCGACTAGACAATTAACAGTCTCTACTAGACTATTAATTGTCTCGACTAGACTACTAAGAGTCTCGACTAGACTATTAATAGTCTCGACTAGACTATTAATAGTATCTACTAGACTATTGATAGTATCGACTAAACTATTAATTGTCTCGACTAGACTATTAATAGTCTCTACTAGACTACTAATTGTCTCGACTAGACTATTAATAGTCTCGACTAGACTTTTAATAGTCTCGACTAGACTATTAATTGTCTCGACTAGACTATTAATAGTCTCGACTAGACTATTAATAGTCTTGACTGGATTATTCATAGTCTAGACTAGACTATTAGTAGTCTCGAGTAGAATATTAGTAGTCTCCACTAGACTATTATCAGTTTCGACTAGACTATTAATAGTCGCGACTAGTCTATTAATAGTCTCGACTTGACTATTAGTACTTTTGACTAGGCTATTAATAGTCGCAACTCGACTATTAATAGTCTCGGCTAGACTATTAATAATCTTGTCTAGACTATTAATAGTCTCGACTAGACTATTCACAGTCTCGACTAGACTATTCATAGTTTCGACTAGACTAGACTATTAATAATCTCCACTAGACTATAAGTAGTCTCGACTAGACTATTAATTGTCTCGACTAGACTACTAAGAGTCTCGACTATACTATTAATTGTCCCGACTAGACTGTTAATAGTCTCGACTAGACTATTAAAAGTCTCGACTAGACTATCAATAGTATCGCCTAAGCTATTAATAGTCTCGTCTACACCATTAAAAGTCTCGACTAGACTATTAATAGCCTCGACTAGACTTTTAATAGTCTCGACTAGACTTTTAATAGTCTCGACTAGACTATTAATTGTCTCGACTAGACTATTAATAGTCTCGACTAGACTGTTAATAGTCTCGACTAGACTATTAATAGTCTCGACTAGACTATTAATAGTATCGTCTAAACTATTAATAGTCTCGTCTAGGCCATTAATAGTCTCGACTAGACTATTAATAGTCTCGACTAGACTATTAGTAGTCTCGACTAGACTATTAATAGTCTCGACTAGACTATTAATAGTCTCTACTAGACTATTAATAGTCTCGACTAGACTATTAATAGTATCGTCTAAACTATTAATAGTCTCGCCTAGGCCATTAATAGTCTCGTCTAGGCCATTAATAGTCTCGTCTAGGCCATTAATAGTCTCGACTGGACTATTAATAGTCTCGACTAGACTATTAATAGTCTCGACTAGACTATTAATAGTCTCGACTAGACTATTAATTGTCTGGACTAGACTACTAAGAGTCTCGACTATACTATTAATTGTCTCGACTAGACAATTAACAGTCTCTACTAGACTATTAATTGTCTCGACTTAACTATTAATAGTCTAGACTAGACTATTAATAATGTCAACTAGACTATTAATAGTCTCGACTGGACTATTAATTGTCTCGACTAGACTACTAAGAGTCTCGACTATACTAGTACTTGTCTCGACTAGACTGTTAATAGTATCGACTAGACTATTAATAGTCACGACTAGCTATCAATAGTATCGTCTAAACTATTAATAGTCTCGTCTAGACCATTAATAGTCTCGACTTGACTATTAATAGTCTCGACTAGACTTTTAATAGTCTCGACTAGACTTTTAATAGTCTCGACTAGACTATTAATTGTCTCGACTAGACTATTAATAGTCTCGACTAGACTGTTAATAGTCTCGACTAGACTATTAATAGTCTCGACTAGACTATTAATAGTATCGTCTAAACTATTAATAGTCTCGTCTAGGCCATTAATAGTCTCGACTAGACTATTAATAGTCTCGACTAGACTATTAGTAGTCTCGACTAGACTATTAATAGTCTCGACTAGACTATTAATAGTCTCTACTAGACTATTAATAGTCTCGACTAGACTATTAATAGTATCGTCTAAACTATTAATAGTCTCGCCTAGGCCATTAATAGTCTCGTCTAGGCCATTAATAGTCTCGTCTAGGCCATTAATAGTCTCGACTAGACTATTAATAGTCTCGACTAGACTATTAATAGTCTCGACTAGACTATTAATAGTCTCGACTAGACTATTAATTGTCTGGACTAGACTACTAAGAGTCTCGACTATACTATTAATTGTCTCGACTAGACAATTAACAGTCTCTACTAGACTATTAATTGTCTCGACTAGACTACTAAGAGTCTCGACTAGACTATTAATAGTCTCGACTAGACTATTAATAGTATCTACTAGACTATTGATAGTATCGACTAGACTATTAATTGTCTCGACTAGACTATTAATAGTCTCTACTAGACTATTAATTGTCTCGACTAGACTATTAATAGTCTCGACTAGACTTTTAATAGTCTCAACTAGACTATTAATTGTCTCGACTAGACTATTAATAGTCTCGACTAGACTATTAATAGTCTCTACTAGACTATTAATAGTCTCTACTAGACTATTAATAGTCTCTACTAGACTATTAATAGTCTCGACTAGATTATTAATAGTATCGTCTAAACTATTAATAGTCTCGTCTAGGCCATTAATAGTCTCGACTATACTATTAATAGTTTCGTCTAGACCATTAAAAGTCTCGACTAAACTGTTAGTAGTTTCGACTAGACTATTAGTAGTCTCGACTAGACTTTAAAGAGTCTCGACTAGACTATTAATAGTCTAAACTAGACTATTAGTAGCCCCGACTGGACTTATAATAGTCTCGACTAGACTATTACTATTAATAGACTAGTCAACTAGTAGTATCGACTATACTGTAGAATAGTCTCGACTAGATCCGACTAGACTATTAATGTACTTACTAGCACATGTAGTATTTTTCAAACTTTGTATATGAAAATTTTGTTAATAGAAATTTTTTAGATCTTCCACCTATATTTAGTTCGTTTTCAGGGCATGAGTTATTATTTTCTAACTTGAATAACAAACTGTTATTGAGGTTTATGATACCTAAATATTCACTAGAATACGAGACTTTCTAACTGAACAGCTTGATTTAATGTAACCTCGACGGAACGTGGTAATATGTTAGAGTTCCAAAAAAAATATATATACATATAGGTTATTACTTGCCATACATTTGTTATAAGCCAAATTCTTTTTGCTGCATTTCTTTTTCTGTATTCCCTCTTAAATCCATGAAGCGTAAACGAGGAAATGGAATAATATACAATGGAAAACGTATACGAATACATATACAATAGAATACCTATACAATGGAATACAAATACATACATACATTCGGTATTATACATATAAACATTTTTCCTTTGGCTAAAGTATAAAGTTCTTAATTTTAGATTTTCTCGTCTCATTGCCATTTAGAAAACCTGGTGTTTTATGATGCTCAAAAAGCATCAACATTTTCAAATATGGTTGATAGGCGCCATTTACCATTACTGATTACCTCGACAGGTATTAAATAAATAAATGAATAAAATAACTTGACTCGTGATGAGTTTGGCTGCACAGCAAATGCATGAGTAGATATAGTTATGTTAAATATGAATATAGAATGTATTTTGGGAATAGATAATCAGCATCTTACCTAATATTATCTCATTTAGAAGCTATTTCACTCAGCAATGACTCCACGGGCAGGGGAATCGCCGACAAAATAGAAAAGTATGGCTTTTTCTTTTACAAAAGATATAATGGGTGTTTTTTTTAGAGGTATAAAACTTCGAATTGAAATAAAACACAAGAAAATCGTTTTAATGTCCATCAATTTGGCTTTATTGGAAGGATAATTTTATGCCATTAATGTTTAAATATGATTTCGGGCATGTGGCCGCCCCGGCTGGGTCGAATAAAGCCAATTCTACAGGTTCAATTTTCAACTACTTTTTCGAGCATATGGGGCCGTATGTTGGCAATAACGCCACGAATGTTGGCTTCCAAGTCCCCTAACGTTTCTGGTTTGTTGGCGTAGACGAGCGACTTCACATATCCCCAAAGAAAATAATCCAGTGGTGTCAAATTGCACGATCTTGGTGGCCAATTGACAGGTCCATTCCGCGAAATTATGCGCTCATTGAATGTTTCCTTCAATAAATCAATTGTGACGTGCGCTGTGTGGCATGTAGCGCCGTCTTGTTGGAACCACAACTCATCCACATTCATGCCACCCAATTGGGGAACAAAATAGTCGGTTATCATGGCTCTATACCGGTCTCCATTTATGGTAACTGACTCTCCAGCATTATTTCGGAAGAAGTATGACCCAATGACTCCACCAGCCCATAGAGCACACCAAACAGTCAGTTTTTGTGGATGTAATGGCGTCTCAAGGGTCTCATGTGGATTCTCTTCACTCCAAATGCGGCAATTTTGCTTGTTGACGTAGCCATTCAACCAAAAATGAGCCTCATCACTGAACAAAATTTTGCGATGAAAATCAGCATCGAGATCAATCTCATTTTCGGCCCATACACCAAAATCACGACGCATTGCATGGTCTCGCGGCTTTAATTCTTGCACAAGCTGGATCTTGTAAGGTCGCAAGCCAAGATCTTTGCGCAAAATCTTCCATAAAGTTGATGGACAAAGCTCCAATTGCCTCTTCGACACTTTGCTTTACAGCGGCAATTGTTTCTTCGGTGCGCACTGTTCGACGTCGCTGCGGATGCGTATTATCACATAGAGTAAACGTAGTGCGAAAACGATCCATGGTTAACCGAATTAATTGCTCAGATGGACGATTATGTCGACCATAAAATGGACGGAGCTTGCGGTAAACTTCGCGAACTGAACCATTATTTTCGAAATAAATTTGCACGATTTGCAAGCGTTGTTCTTTTGTCAACCTGTTCATGATGAAATGGCAAACCAAACTAAATATTAATCACTTGACAGCTGACAAAATGGCCGCCAGTTAAAAAAGTGATGCCAACTTAAAGTTCTATACCTCAATAAAAAACACCCGATATTTATTCAGCTAGTCAAATTAAATGCATGAAACTTTATTTGTGCAAAAACCTAAACAAATTAGTTTTTAACATCTATATTGAAGACACCTCCGAAGCTGACTACAACAGGGTGAACAGTAGGTTGTCTAAAGAAAGTCCAAGGGATTGGACAATATTCATAAAACAAATGCACGATACAGACTTTGCCCAGAACCGTTGCTGACTTTACTGCACCAAGTTAAATTACTTATATTTCAAGAAAATTAATCTTTAGAACATTCAAATCGATTGGCTAATCTTCATTAGTGAACTACTATAGATGGCAGATGCACTTTATATGGAGAATTATACCGTTAGATATCTCTTCTATCACCTGTAGCAAAAGTTTTAGAATCTCTACTGTTACCGACCCTGAAGGAATATTTCCCTCTCGCTGAACATCAGAATGGCTTCAGGGAACACTATAGTACCACAACAGCTTTGAACATGATAGCTACACAGATCGTAAATGGCCTCCATCAGCAACGACCGTGTCAGCGCACCATAGTTGCGGCTTTAGATTTATCTAAAGCTTTTGACAGAGTTGATCACACTACGCTGATAACTGACATCACGAGCTCATCTCTATCAGAGGCGAAAAATCCAGCTACCGCAAGATACAAATGGGCGTGCCATAAGAAGGAGTACTTCCAATCCTCTTCAACATTTATTTTGCGAATCTACCCCCTCCACACCCTGACGTCTCATTGGTATTGTATGCTGATGACTGCACAGTGCATTCATCTGGTATTAATATCGACGACAAAAGCGACAAACTTACTCAATACCTGGCCACCATAGCAGACTTTTTTTAGGAGCGCAAATTAAAGTTATCATCTTCAAAGTCTTCAGTGTCACTTTTTACCTTTTGGACCAGGGAAGCGAAGGTGGAACCCAAAAATTCTGGGGATGCGCAACGCAAAAAATCTAGGGCTAGTTTTCGACAGCCTCTTTCACTTTTTTTGCACACCACCTACATCTACCAAAAGGTAAAATCCTGAAATAAGGTCCTAAAAGCATTAGCTGGCACCTCATGGGGTATGGACAAGGAGGTAATTGTTGCGACATATAATTGGTCGCTTACTCTTTAACTATGCAGCCCCAGTTTGGAACTCTTTCATTAGTGACACCCAATGGCGAAACTTGCAAACATCCCAAAATAATGCACTCTGAATTGGAACCGGATGTGTCAAAATGACCAATGTGGATCATTTTCATTAGGAAACTAGTTTACTGATAGCTTTTGATGTCATCAGCCTAATCCTAGCCATTAGATACTTAAAATGGTATCGTGCGGACATCCAAAACATCATTCCGTCGTGCGCTGACTAATTGTCCATATCGAATGCGCAGAAAACATTGCATTAATTGGCGATCACCGATGCCACAAACGCAAAGTAAATACTCTGGATACTTTAAATGTTAAAATTAAATTAAAAAGAACTTACGTGACTGCAGTCGTAGATGCAATCTTAATATACTGAATGTACCTTCAAAACTTTTTGATTGTAGATATAAAAAGGGGATGTTATATATATAAGAACTATAGCCAAATGTTGACCGATTGTTACAAATATACTGGCTGGCATTAATCTTATATTCTTAAACGAGCAATAATTGTATATATATATATATATATATATATATATATATATATATATATATATATATATATATATATATATATATATATATAGAATGGCTATCGCGAAAACGGCTCTAACGATTTTGATAAAATTTGGACAGTGGGTATCTTTTTTGATGTATAGGTCGAAGAAGAAGGGACTTTTGGAACTTTTACCTCTAAGAGGGTAAAAACGGGTAAAAAGGGGAAAAAATCGAAAACGCTATGTCTCCTAAAGTAATAGGTATAGAAACAAAATTAAAATTACGTTTTAAACAGCTTTGAAAATAAGCGGACAGGTGTTTGGTACTTTTTTGAAACTATGTCCGATAGGGGGTAAAAAAGGGTGAAAATAGTTTTTTTGGCACCTTTTTGACCCACTCTTATATTTTAAACTAAAGAATATAGAAAGAAACTTGGTACTGCAATCAATAGATGTAAAAAAACATGAAACACGTATTTGGTACTTTTTTGATTTTGGAGCCAAAATGGGTAAAAAAGGGATAAAATGATAACTTAACATCTCCAAAGTAATATGAATAGGAACATTATACATTATGTTAAATGTGTTTTAAAAAAATGTACCGAATTCAATTGGCACCAAAAAAGTACCAAATATACATATGGAACTTTTAGAAATTAGGGAATAAAAAGGGGGAAAAATTAGTATTATTTTAAACAATTGAATGTTTGTCTGTATGTATGTTCTTTATAGAATAGTAAACTGTGAATTTGATTGTGTTATGCTCTTTAGCGAAGATGTTGCGGATAAGCCGGCGAAGGTTTTAAAGTTGATAAGACTAATTTCCGACAGATGGCGCCACTGAAAATTACTAAAAATTAATTAAATCGTAAACTGTACATTTGATCATGCTATGATCTTAAGCAAAGTTGTAGCGCATGAGCCGACGAAGGCTTTTTAGTTGGTATGAATAATTTCCGACAGGTGGCGCTACAGAAACTTACTCAAAGTCAATTTAATCGTAATCTGTACATTTAATCATGCTACAATCTTTAGCAAAGTTGTTGCACATGAGCCGACGAAGGTTTCTTAGTTGGTATGAAGAAATTTCGACAGGTGGCGCTACTGAAATTTACTCAAAGTCAATTTAATCGTATGCTGTACATTTAATCATGCTATAATCTTCAGCAAAGTTGTTACGGATAAGCCGAAGAAGGTTTATGAATTGGAATAAGCAAAGTCCGACAGGTGGCGCCACAGAAAACTACTCAAAATGAATTAAATCGTAAACTGTGCATTTGATCAGACTATAATCTTTAGCAAAGTTGTTGCGCATGAGTCGACAGAGGTTTCTGTTGATATGAATAATTTCCAAAATTATTCAAAATGAGTTAAACTGTAAACTATGCAAACTATGTGTTGTTCGGACAAAATAAATCAAATAATTCAAAATTAACTGAATATTTCTACAATGTCTTTCCTCTAAATTTATTTTAGCACTTTATAATATAAAATATATAAAAACTTTAAAATTTTCCTCAAAATGCTTATCATAAAGCTCCGAGCAAGGCTCGGTCTACCAGGTACTATAAAGTTTATTTGTGCAAAACTTAGTGGCCATAGCTGACATAGTTTATAATTTAATAGCTTTTAACTGGCGTTTGTGGCATTTTAGTGGTTACCGGGAGCGGTTTTTATATAAAAGCTATGGTCAAAAATGAACCAGTTCCTATAAAATTTGACATACTGACTGAAAGTTGCATAAAATTTCTCTGTGCTAAATTTAGTAGTCATAGATTTTACAACTTCATTCAATTTATAGCATAAATGTGATTCCCGGGGCAGGGTTATATGGGAGCTCTAACTAAATGTGAACCGATTTTACCCATTTTCAGCACACAATTTACATAACATATCTAAAATACTCTTGCTAAATTTTATCTCTCTAGCTCTTATAGTTAAGAAGCAATCGCTCTTTACTCTGACGGAAAGACGGACAGAAACCGTCTTTTCTTTTTATATTTTTGTGTTTCCGTAAGTTTTTTATATGGGAGCTATGGTCAAATAGTAACAGATTATAGCAAAATTTTGCACACTGGCTGGCATTCACATAAAACTTTCTTTTGTAAAATTTTGTTGCTGTAGCCCTTTTCGTTAAGGCGCTATCGTGCTTTTATCTGACGGACATACGGACATAAACCCCCTTTTCTTTTGGTATTTTTGTGTTTCCGTAAGTTTTTTATATGGGAGCTATGGTCAAATGGTGACCGATTGTGACAAAATTTTGTACACTGGTTGGCATTGATATAAGTTTTAAATTTAGTGGTTATGTCTGTTATAGTTTCATTGGCATTTAAGTGTATTTTAGGTGAAATTTTGGCTGTTTCCGTAAGTTTTTTGTATGGGAGCTATGACTAAATGTGAACCGATTTTGATGAAATTGTATATGCTGCCTAGAGCTTATGCAAGACTTCTATATACCAAATTTTGTCATCATAGCTATTATAGTTTGTTATTCATTAGCAAATAAGCGATTACAGTAGGCGAGGTTATACGGGAGCTATGGTCAAATATTAACCGATTTTGCCCAATTTCAATACCAAAATTTTTTAAGGGATGAATAATATTTTTACTAAGTTTTAGTGAGCTAGATCCTTTCGTTTAGGCGCTATCGTGATTTCAACAGAAAGACAGACAGACAGACAGACGGACATCGCTCAATCGTCTTAGAATTTCATAAGGATTCAGAATATATCGGGTGGTTAAATTTCAAGGGCCGATGTTGATTTTGAATAAAACACAAACTATTTAGGAAATTATTGTAATTTTATTATGATATATTCGTATTACTTAATTTTGTATGGAACAAAATATAGGCCAAATGGGCGCCGCGACTACGGCGGCGCACCTCCATCCAAATTTTCGATGACCCTGAGGCATAATGGAGGTTCTATGCCATTAATGTGCCGAATTATCTCATCCTTTAGCTCTTGAATTGTTGCTGGCTTATCGACGTACACCTTTTCTTTCAAAAAACCCCAAAGAAAAAAGTCCAACGGTGTCAAATTACATGATCTTGGCGGCCAATTGACATTTCCATTACGTGAGATAACACGGCCATTGAATTTGTTGCGCAAAACAGCCATTGTTTCGTTAGCTGTGTGGCAAGTGGCACCGTCCTGCTGAAACCATATCGTCCACATCCATATCTTCCAATTCGGGCCATAAAAATTTCGTTATTATCTCACGATAGCGAACACCATTCACAGTAACTGCCTGACCGGCCTCATTTTGGAAAAAATACGGCCCGATGATGCCGCCAGCCCATAAACCGCACCAAACAGTCACTCTTTGTGGGTGCATTGGTTTTTCGACAATCACTCTTGGATTCTCATTCGGCCAAATGCGGCAATTCTGTTTATTGACGAATCCACTAAGGTGAAAATGTGCCTCATCACTGAAGATGATTTTCTTCGAAAACTGTTGCCATTTCTTGCCACCATTCTGCCCATTCACGACGTTTGGAATGGTCAAGAGGCTTTAGTTCTTGAGCCAATTGCACCTTGTAAGCGTGTAAATGCAAGTCTTTATGCATAATGTTCATCAACGACGAGCGTGAGAGGTGCAATTGTTGGGCACGACGACGAGTTGAGGTGGACGGCTCTTCAGCCAGACTATCGAGAACAGCAGCAATATTTTCTGCAGTACGAGCTGTACGAGCATGCACTGGTGTTCTCACATCTTCTACAGACCCGGTTTGCTCGAATTTTTCCACGATTTTTGCGATTGTACGCACATTTTGACGATCAAATTGACCAAAAAAAATCACAAAGTGCACAATATGCACTTTGATTCGAACGCCCATTTTCATAATAAGTCTGGATAACTTTAACACGTTGTTGGATTGTGTATCTCTCCATGGTTCAAATTGAGTAAGTCTGAAATAGAGAAATGTCAAATAAAATTCGGAAAAAAAACTTGGCGTTTAGGTGTGGTTCACATTGAACATCGGCCCTTACAATTTAACCACCCATATCGTTTTTGATTTTTGAGCCAATGTTAAGGAAATTACAAACGGAATGACAATCTCTTTTTGATGGTGGGTATAAAAATATGCTACTCGCGTTTGCCGATGACATTGATATCAAGGGACGCACATTGCCCAAAGTGACAGCCGCCCTTTCAAGTTTTGAGAAGGAATCAATTTGTATGGGTCTAGTTATCAATAAATCGAAAACAAAACTACAAGCAAACAGTCCACTAGAATTGGAACACATATGATTGTGGACAACTATTGCTTCGAGGTGGTTTAAGAATTTGTATACCTTGATAACGCTGTAAAAACTTTACAAAACGCTTATACTAAAAGCGCTGAATCATGGGCACTAGCGCAAGCAGATGAAGGTATTCTTGGAATTTTTGAGAGGAAGATTCTACGAAATATTTATGGACCTAGCAGCGTCAATAATGAATATCGACACCGATTTAATCATGAGCTTTATGAGTTATACGCTGACGTTATTTTGGAGATCTGGCAATCTAGCCAGTTAACATAGGTATTGGATGGCTTAAGGGCTTTTTAAAGCTATATGAGAGGTTTAGCTGTATAAGCTTATGGTATTCTAGCTTTTGTGGTAACACAATGGACTTCATGAATTCAATTACCCGTCTGACATTACCCCAACTTCTACTAGGTCACCAAATTTTAGCTACTAATGGGAACCAGTCGTTAATCCAGCCAGGGTCATCTGACAAAATCTCCAATCAACACTTGAAATTTTCAACTAATTTGGTAGAAACTAAATCCATTTCCTATTTAGTGTCAATATCACATCTATTTCCCTTGGCACCCTACCCTTACGTCACTTCACTTTACATGGTTATGTCATTAGAAATTATTAATACCTAACTTTCACATTAACTTTTCAAACAAACAACTTACAATTGTATAGCGAATACTTCAGACAAACAGTAAACGGTTTATTTATAAGAATCCTCTATTGAGACTTAAATATTGTAGTTAAGTTCATTGTTTGAAAATTTAATTAACTAAATTATACACTAAGTATTACCTTCAATTGTTTAGAAAATCATATGGATTAAATAATTTACAACGATTAATTTGTAATATCATTAAATCTTAGCTTAATACTTACGTAGATTTAAAATTCGTATGTACTATTTAATGTGCCCAGTAGGTCCAGAAAAAATCAGGTGGTCTCGAAACTAAAACGAATTTATTCTATGATTATATCTGTTTTTGACTCCCTTTCTATCTGATATGTTCACAAAGATAATTTACTAAGACAAGTGCAATTTTTTCAGTAATCACCAATAGCACAACATGACTGATTAAATGTTTAGAAGAGAATAATAAATATTGTTTATTTTTATGTAAAAGTCGTTGGTCTCATGTAACTCACACTTTTTCCGAAATTAATTTCTTTGCAATTCCAATGAATTTAACGAAAATACCCCACACAATTTAAGGTAATTTTATCAAAATTAGCGGTTATTTAAATAATTTTCTAAAACACCCTAACTTATTCCTAAAAATAAATATTTTTTAGAAGCCCTATCTCGCCAAATTATTTATCGTTGCATCGACAAATAACACAAAACTTTCGAATCTTAAAGCTTTCGGTTATATGTATAATGATTTCTTATATTAAACTTTTGACGACAACATTTTTCGAATAGAAAACTTTCAATATTAAAAGCTTTCCTATAAATTTTACAACCTAAAACTTTGTACTAAAAACATTCCACATCAAAATCTTTCCAATAAAATGCTTATTTTTCAAAACTTTCGTTGTCGAAAGGTTTTCTATAATAAAATTTTGATATCAAAAGACATAAAACATTTGTCTTAGAAATATTTCAGATAAATTCTTTTTATATAAAAAATTTCAATATCAAAAGCTTTTTCTATAGATAACTTTCTTATATAAAGCTTTCTAAAAACTATTTCTAAACTTTCGATGTCGAAAGGACTCCTATAAAAAAACATTCGATATATAAAACATTGCTATAAAAAGCTTTCAATATCAAAGCTTTAATATAAAAAGCTTTTAACTAAAAACATTACATATCGAAAGCTTTCCGAAAAAAAATTTTTATATAAAACTTTCAATGTCGAAAGGTTTCCTTTAATATAAAAACAGATTTCTATAAACAAATTTTTTATAAAAAACCCTTGTCGTCCAAATATTTCATATTTTTATATAGAACAATTTCAATATCAAAAGCTTTTTCTATAGATAACTTTAATATATAAAGCTTTCTAAAAACTATTTCTAAACTTTCGATGTCAAAAGGATTCCTATAAAAAAAAAACATTCGATACATAAAACATTCCTATAAAAAGCTTTCAATATTAAAGCTTTCATATAAAAAGCTTTTAACTAAAAACATTCCATATCGAAAGCTTTCCGAAAAAAAAATTTATATAAAACTTTCAATGTCGAAAGGTTTCCTATAATAAACTTTTGATATTAAAAAATTTTCTATAAAAAATTTCTATAAATAGATTTTTTATATAAAACATTTGTCGAAACTTTTTACATAGAACAATTTCAATATCAAAAGCTTTTCCTATAGATAACTTTAATATCTAAAGCTTTCTTAAAACTATTTCTAAACTTTCGATGTCAAAGTGTTCATATAGGTAACTTTTGACATAAAAAGCTTTCAACTAAAAACATTCCATTTTGAAAGCTTACCCGAAAAAAAAAGATTTTCTATATAAAACTTTCAATATCGAAAGGTTTCCATAATAAACTTTTGGTATTGAAAGATTTTCTATAGAAAACATTCGATATCAAAAGATTTTTTATATAAAACTTCTGTCGTCAAAATATTTCAGATAGAAACTTTTTGTATAGAAAATTTTCAATATCAAAAGCTTTTCCTTTAGATAACTTTAACATCTAAAGCATTATAAAAACTACTTCTAAACTTTCTATGTTGAAAAGATTCCTATAAAAAACATTCCTACAAAAAATTTCAATATTAAAGCTTTCGTATAGGTAACTATTAATATCAAAGTTTTCAACTAAAACATTCCATATCGAAGGCTTTCGGAAAAAAAAAGATTTTCTATATAAAACTTTTAATGTCGAAAGGTTTCCTACGATAAACTTTTGATATTAAAAGATTTTCTATAGAAAACTCTCGATATCAAAAGATTTGACTTTTGTTGTCAAAATATTTCAGATAGAAACTTTTTATATAGAAAAATTTCAATATCAAAAGCTTTTCCTATAGATAACTTTAACATCTAAAGCATTCTAAAAACTACTTCTAAACTTTCTGTGTTGAAAAGATTCCTATAAAAAACATTCGACATATAAAATTTTCCTATAAAAAATTTCAATATTATAGCTTTAGTATAAAAAGTTTTCAACTAAAACATTCCATTCGAAAAAACAAAGATTTTCTATATAAAACTTTCAATGTCGAAAGGTTTCCTATAATGTACTTTTAATATAAAAGATTTTCTATAGAAAACTTTCGATATCAAAAAATTGCATATATAAAACTTTTGTCGTCAAAATATTTCACATAGAAACTTTTTACATAGAAATAAATTCAATATGAAAAGCTTTTTCCATAGATAACTTTAATATCTAAAGCTTTCCAAAAACTATTTCTAAACTTTCAAAGTCGAAAGGACTCCTATAAAAAGCATTCAATATTTAATTCTTTCATATCAAAAAATTTCGTATATAAAACTTTTGTCGTCAAAATAGAAACTTTTTATATAGAAACTTTAATATACATATAAATCTTTCTAAAAACTATTTCTAAGCTTTCGAAGTCGAAAGGATTCGATATATAAATCTTTCATATAAAAAGCTTTCAATATCAAAGCTTTCATATAGATAACTATATAAAAGACATTCCTTATCGAAAGCCTTACGGAAAAAAGATTTTCTATATATAACTTTCAATGTCGAAAGGTTTTCTATAATACATTTTTGTTATTTAAAAGTTTTCTGTAGAGAACATTCGATATCAAAGGATGTGTTATATAAAACATAAATATGTTGTCAAAATATTTCGGGTTGAAAAACTTTTATATCAACAGATTTCCTAAAGGTTATATTTAGTATCCAAAGCTTTTTTGCTTAAAACATTCCATATCAAGAGCTTTCCAATATTAAAATGCCAATATCTAACAATTTCTTATATAATCTTTCGACTTCGAAATGCTTCCTAATAATGAACTTTCGATATTGAATTTTTTTTAAATAAAATTTTTAATTTCATAAAAATATCCAAAGCTTTCTATTAAAAACAAAGAAAATTTTTAATTTCATAAAACTTTGAACATTTCATAAAACTTTGAATATCGAAAGATTTCATATAGAAAACATTCCAAGTCAAACTTTCAGCATCGAAAGCTTTTCTATAGAAACAATAACGAAAGCTTTAATATAGAAAACTTTTAATATCGAAAGATCTCTCATTCGCTATCGAAAGCTTTCCTTCAGAAAACATTCGCTATATAAAGCTTTTCTTTATATAATTTGTTCTGATCACTACAGAAAAAAGCCCTAAGTTATTTTTATGCTCTGGAATGAGAATACAAAAAGATTAATCTTTTTAAAAAGATAAAAAAAGCCTTTATATATTTTAAATTTAAATAAAGTTTTGAGAACCAAATTCCAAAGTTTTGAGAATAACTGTTTTTGTCAATAACTGTTTAAAATCAATTTCTATCTTCTTCTGTAAAGTTTTAAATATGCGGTCCTAAGCCCTACATGAGACCAACGATATAAGTGCCCGAAGGCGGAGTTTTTAAGAAGACTGCTCCAGATATTTCCGTATTCCTACCTATTCTTGAAATCCCAGATTAGTCTTCATTGTTGTGTGGCCTATATTAAATGATAGGGGCTTTAAAATGATTCCCAACTCGATACTTTTGCAGACGTCTATTTAATTTGAAACTGCTGAGAACATACAGTCAATTGTGCCATCATATTATGTGAATTTATGATATTCTTGCTGATATCCCCGCAGCTTGATACCTATGCAGTTATGTAAAAAATTGTAATATTAAACAATTACGCGGTTTGAACTGTTGGGGTATTTAGAAATGCAGACAAATTAAATTTTACTTGAGCGCTTAGCTCAACAAAATATACTTTACTTTATAATTGATTTGAGTATTGCGTGACATTTGATATAAACTTTATGTGTATAAATAGTCTAAATAATAACAGACATATGTATGTACAAATGTATGTATATAATGTATAATGGGGCAGGATTAACAATATTTGGTTATAAATCTTGAGCTTGTAAACATCAAGAAAAAATTGAGCTTAAGATTTAACTAGGGGCTTTCCAGATCATATTGAAATGGTTCCATTAATAACACTGCTCTGCAGCCAAATCCTTCTTTTAATAAAACTATGTGGACTACATGGATTTTGATGCGCTTAACTCAGATCCGTTGTCGGTTTTTTCCATCAGATCTGGATTTTTTTTATGGGCGTGGCAAAATTTTCCCCTTAAATTAGTCAGGTACGGAGACCTATTTCGTCCTAACTCGAGAACGACTCATCCGATTTTCAAAATTAAAACACTTAAAGATGCATAACAAAATTGCATTTATTTTAGTCTAATTTAATTTTTCTGTATCTCTTATCGTTTTGGAGTTATTTAGAAATTAATGGAGAAAATTTTTTTTCGTGCAAAATTCGTAATTTTTTTTGAGGTTAAAAATGTAATTAAAAAAAATATAAAGTAAAATTCTAACATTTTAAAGATTTTTCTAAGAGCTACATATCTTAAGAATAAAATAAGCTATAAACCATAAAAATCGTTTTTTTTTCTCCATTAATTTCTAAATAACTCCAAAACGATAAGAGATACAGAAAAAAATTTTGTTATGCATCTTCAAGTGTTTCAATTTTGAAAATCGGATGAATCCTTCTCGAGTTAGGACGAAATAGGTCTCCGTACGGGACTAATTTAAGGGGAAATATTTGCCATGCCCATAAAAAAAATCCTGATCTGATGGGAAAAAACCGACAACGGATCTGAGTTTAGCGCATCAAGATCCATATAGTCCGCATAGTTTTATAAAAAGGAAAGACAAAAAATTAATTTTTGCAGAGCAGTGTAACCAAAGTAGGATAGTTCTGATGCAAAAAGGGTCAGCCGTTTTAACAATTATCGTCAAATTGAAAAAAAAAATACTTTTGCATTTACTTTTGTAATAAGAATTTAAGTTCATGGAATGTCAAGACTACTTCTTGCCTATAAATATGTTACATAGTACGAAAAAAAACTTTTGACTATCCCCATTGTGCAATGTATACCTTACAACTGTACGTATATATTCATATATATCAAACAATACACATGTTTATAAGTATATATGTATGCATTGTATACATCTGAATGTAATATGTATAATTTCATTTACTTTCATGTAGAGAAAGAAAGAGAAAGACTTACATCATGTTACGTGATATTAATCAATTAAAACGCACACATTTATCCCCACAGACCGAACTCTCAGTTGTATCGCGGTCATAATATGATTTAAAATTTATACTGATTTTAAATCACAATTTCTTACATAAATATTATTTAAATTTAAAGAAAGATTTAACGAAATTGTCTGAGAAAATTTGTAAAAGTTTTTCAATTGTTTCTTCTTGTGTTATTTTTTTGGGTATTTGGCCCAAAGGCAGTTTAAAATTTTAAATTAAATTAACGAGTTTAGGATTTTGAAGGAGTATTGACCAAAAAAAAACTTTTTGAATTACGTTGGATGTTATACCTAGTCAGTGAAGAGCCTTAAGTACCAAAAATGAAAAGACTGTCAGAAGTAAAAAGTCATTATTTACACTAACGTTCAGTCGATATTCTGCTGATAGTCGACTGACAAGAAAAGGGTTATCAGCGAGTCGTATAAAATTCCTCTTAAAAAGGAAAGAAACCTTCCACAGCGTATATTAGGTATTTGTATGATAATCTCAAGTCTTGTTACCTCGTCATTTCGACAGTATCTCCTTCTGGTCCAGTACTCATATAAGTTAGATACCTAACCACATATTGAACTATCTCGCTGATATTTAATACAGTACAAGACAAGAACAGACTGCATAAACCTATAGTTAAATAATCACTTTTTAAAGACTATATGACTCCATAATCTTATATTCTTAAACGAGCAATAATTGTATATATATATATATATATATATATATATATATATATATAGAATGATTATCTCGAAAACGACTCTAACGATTTTGATAAAATTTGGACAGTGGGTATCTTTTTTGATGTATAGGTCGAAGAAGAACGAACTTTTGCCTCTAAGAGGGTAAAAACGGGTAAAAAGGGAAAAAATCGAAAACGCTATATCTCCTAAAGTAATAGGTATAGAAACAAAATTAAAATTACGTTTTAAACAACTATGAAAATAAGTGGACAGGTGTTTGGTACTTTTTTGAAACTATGTTCGATAGGGGGTAAAAAAGGGTGAAAATAGTTTTTTTGGTACGTTTTTAACCCACTCTTATATTTCAAACTAAAGAATATAGAAAGAAACTTTGTACTACAATCAATAGATGTAAAAACAAGTAAGAGTGGTATATTCGGCTTTGCCGAATCTTGGATACCCTTCACCAATGGTGTTGCAAAAGTACTTAATGTAATTCCAAGCAAAATTTGGTTATACTAGTATTATATGCAAAGAGTCTTTAAAATTAAGAGTCGGAAAAAGAAAAGCTTTTCGGTGGCGTCATCATCTAGAATAGTTATGCACCCAAAGGTTAGGTTGGGCAGGTGGCTGATGTCTAGGGAAGCTTCACTTGGGGTTTTAAGTGGTCCCTTTGTGAAAGATAATGATTACTAGACTACAAGTAGAGAATGCATATTTAAGCCAGCAAGTTGCTTCGAAATAAAATAGACACATATTTTACGAACATTTAATAAAGTTCGATAGACCAGATAAACCATGCAGAAAAGATGCTTCAAATGTAGATGCCCTTACATTTGCAATAGCACATCGATTTGATGAAGTTTAAGTATTCTGGCATGCAACCCAAAAACACAGTGCCCAGTGAGGGTTGTGCACTTTAATTCGTACGAATTATCCAACTAGTAAAAGTTTTTGATTAGTTATGTAAAACTCTGAAGTTATCGGACTGATTTAGGTCAAAGCTTTAACAATAATAAGCTTTAAAATTATAGGGTATACACTCTTAGTTTTAGATACATACGTGAAATATATAGCTTTTGAATGGATGGATATCAGCTTTGTCGGAAAAGTTATTAAAGATTTACTTATTTATCTGAAGTTAGTTAATTAATTAAAATGAACACTTCATCATTCGAACATTCGAAAGAACAATACATCCCAAATATTATGGGATGTATTGTTCTTTCGATCTGTCCGATGGATGTTTGGAAAGTTTTGCTCTAGTTCCTTGTGCAATTTTAATGTGATTTAATTTATCAGCATTAAATCGATTCCCGGTCGGGGTTATATGGGAGATTTCACTAAATGTGAATAGAGCTCGCCCATTTTCAATATCGAACTTTTCAAGAGATCAGAAACACTTTTGTCAAATATTGTCCCTCTAGGAAGTTTATTTTAGGCGCTATCGCCCTGAATATCAATATTGTACAACGTCTTTATACTAAATGTCAGCATCGTATCTAAGGCGAAGTTATAAGGGATCAATTGTCAAACGTGAACGGATTTCTCCCAATTGCAATTAAAAAATTTAAATTTTCGTTGATATGTGAGATACTTACATACATATGTAGGTTTTGAACGGATATCATGTAGTTAGCTGCATTTTTGTACTTCCTAGGAAGATTACCTATAATTTGATATATAATACATTCTCAAATGTTATCATAATGTTCAAAAGTCAGACACAAAATTAAGATTAATGCAGAGTGTATGTCTGCTAAAATCAGATTTGTGGAGCTCCTGGATTTTACACAAAATTTTAGGATATTGGGCCACCCTGAATTTTATCATTGTCGATCAAAACACCATCGCTTAAACGCTAAATTATATCTACCACAAATTACCGAATGCATCAGGATTTAGGTAATCTCCTGCGAAGGACGCTATTAAAATTCATCAAAATAAACACCTGAGATATCGACAAAACAGGAACTCCAAAAACTTGACTACAACAGAAAAAATTACAGACAGGTAGACGGACGGACGGACGGAGGTCGCGAAATCGATTCTCCTGCCGATTCAAAGTTGATCGGTACAGTTTGAATGGTATTCGTAATCAGATTTGTGGAGTATAGATTTTAGAAAATCCTCACACAAAGAACGATGTCAAATTTCATCACAATCGGTCCATAAACACCTGAGATATCGCTGAAACAATACTTACGAAATGTAAACAAAATTTCTTAGACACGTACTTTGGGCAATTTGCTGTACATCAAATGTAGTGTTATTGCGATATCTCAATTGTTTATGGACCGCTTTTGATAAAATTTAATAACGTGCTTTGCGGGTGAATTTCCTAAAATCTGATATAAAATTTTTGTAGGTCCGTGCTAAAGGAGGATGGTTTTTCCTATTTCTGCATTTCATTTTTTCAACAAATATTCTCTAATGCGTACTTTGGGCAATTTGCGATACATCAAATTCAGTGTTTTGACGATATCTCAGTTGTTTATGAACCGATTTTGATAAAATTTCACAGAGTGCGTTGGGAAGCTATTTCCTACAATCTGATATATAACATATTATCACATGTACACCAGGAGTATCTTTTTTCTCTTGTTATTTAAAAGTGTGTTTCAATCAAAAATTTTAAAATTTTCGTCTAATTTTTGGTATTTTTTCGATATTTTCAGTGTTTATAAACCGATTTTAATGAAATTTAATAGCGTTCATTGCGGGAGAATTTCCTAAAATCTGATATATAATTTATGTAAGAACATCCTCCAGGGGCTTCAGAAACTTGATTTCAACAGACAGACAGACAGACAGACGGACGGATGGACAGACAGACAGACAGACGGACATCGCTTAATCGATTCTCCTCCCGATTCTGAGTCGATCGGTATAATTTTTATGGGGTCTACGATCACTAATAAAAAAATTACAAACGGAATCACAAACTTATAATACCCTTTCACCTATTGGTGAAGGGTATAAAAACATGAAACACGTATTTGGTACTTTTTTGATTTTGGAGCCGAAATGGGTAAAAAGGGGATAAAATGATAACTTAACATCTCCAAAGTAATATGATAGGAACATTATACATTATGTTAAATGCGTTTCAATAAAATGTACCGAATTCAATTGGCACCAAAAACTTACCAAATATGCATATGGAACTTTTAGAAATTAGGGAATAAAAAGGGGGAAAAATTAGTATTATTTTAAACAAATGAATGTTTGTCTGTATGTATGTATGTTCTTTATAGAATAGTAAACTATGAATTTGATCATGTTATGCTCTTTAGCAAAGATGTTGCGGATAAGCCGGCGAAGGTTTTTACATTGATAATTTCCAACAGATGGCGCCACTGAAAATTACTAAAAATTAATAAAATCGTAAACTGTACATTTGATCATGCTATGATCTTTAGCAAAGTTGTAGCGCATGAGCCGGCGAAGGCTTTTTAGTTGGTATGAATAATTTCCGACAGGTGGCGCTACAGAAACTTACTCAAAGTCAATTTAATCGTAATCTGTACATTTAATCATGCTACAATCTTTAGCAAAGTTGTTGCACATGAGCCAACGAAGGTTTCTTAGTTGGTATGAAGAAATTTCGACAGGTGGCGCCACTGAAATTTACTCAAAGTCAATTTAATCGTAAGCTGTACATTTAATCATGCTATAATCTTCAGCAAAGTTGTTACGGATAAGCCGAAGAAGGTTTATGAATTGGAATGAGCAAAGTCCGACAGGTGGCGCCACAGAAAATTACTCAAAGTGGATTAAATCGTAAACTGTGCATTTCATCATGTTATAATCATAAGTAAAGTTGTTACGAATAAGCAGACAAAGGCTTCTTATGTGGTACGAACAACTTCAGGTGGCGCCACTTAAAACTACTCAAAATGAATTAAATCGTAAACTGTACATTTGATCAGACTATAATCTTTAGCAAAGTTGTTGCGCATGAGTCGACGGAGGTTTCTGTTGGTATGAATAATTTCCAAAATTATTAAAATGAGTTAAACTGTAAACTATGCAAACTATGTGTTGGTCGGACAAAATAAATAAAATAATTCAAAATTAACTGAATATTTGTACAATGCCTTTCCTCTAAATTTATTTTAGCACTTTATAAAATAAAATATATAAAAACTTTAAAATTTGCCTCAAAATGCTAATCATAAAGCTCCGAGCAAGGCTCGGTCAACCAGGTACTGTCTCTATTAAGCTACATAAAGACCTACGACTAAAGACCTACGATTGAAGTTTTCGATTTTATATAGACCAAGATTATTATTTTTGACCAGAATAAAACCAATTATCAAAATTTTGAACTATATAAAGACCTACAATAGAAATTTAAGATTATAAAAACCCTAATATTGAAATTTTTACTTTATTCAGAAATACGATTGCAGTTTTTGGCCCCAATAAAACTTACAATTGCAATTTTTGACTATATAAAGTTACGATTGTAATTTTGGACCAGAGTAAAAAAAAAACTCTACTATATCAAGACCTAGAATTGAAATTTTTGATTATATAAAACCCTATACTGGAAATGTTGGACTACGATTGAAATTTTGGACTATAGAAAGACAATTATACAAAGATCTATGACCGAAATTTTGTAAAAATATAAAACCCTACGAATAAAATTTTTACTATAGAAAGGCCTACGATTAAAATGTTGGAATATATAAGAAACTAAGATTGATATATATAGTGAACCGCCATGGTATAGCAGGTTAGTTATCCGCCTAGCATACCAGAGGTCCCAAGTTCGGTCCCCGGTTAGACCCACTTAAAAAAAATAAATATACAAAAAAAAAGCGGCGGTTCACCTTATAACTCAGTTATGGTTATTGAGTATTAGGTGTCGTAAAACTTCTCTAACTAATGCATTTGCCGTTCGGAGCCGGAGTTAAAACGTATGTACACTCTTTCAATGGTCTAAAAATAAAATTGGATGCAGCTCATTGTCTTAGAGAAGTACCCCTTGTACCAATTGGAATGTTGTCGGGGAATTACGTATACATATGTATATAAGATTGATATGAAGCAATACCTTACAATTGCAATTTTGTACTATAGAAAGGCCTGGGATTAAAATTTTAGATTATATAATACTCTAAGATTGATATAAAGCAATACCTTACAATTATAATTTTGTACTATAGAAAGGCCTACGATTAAAATTAGATTATATAAAACATTACGATTAATATAATGCAATATTTTACTATTGCAATTTTGTACTATATAAAGACCTATGATTGAAATTTTGGATTACATAAAACCATACGAATAAAATGCCAGAAACTCTCATCTCTACTATAAAAGCCTGACGAACTGTGATCATGGTAGAGTTATAATTGAGACGCGTATAATAGAACAGTGAGACTAAGAATATTTGTAATGAAATTTTGTGAAGTGTGTTGAGGTGATTAACTCTAAAATTAATAAAAATATAACTTTGTAAAAACGATCTAAATTGTTTTAAGTTTGTTTTCGGTTGTTTGCAAAACAAAAATTTCTTAAAAGTTTTTAAAGAACGTAACAGTATTTAACAAGTCATTAATGTAAAACTATACCCGGTTATGAGACCGAATTTTGTTCAAAGTAAATACTAGGGAATCCACTTATATATTTCTAAATTTTGAACTATAAAGCTACTGCAACCGAATTTATTTTAATGATTTTACCAACAATACCAAATGGCGTATTTTTTTCGAATTTTGTCCACATTTTAAGTTAGCTGCACCCTCGTTAATATGTGAGATATCTTTCCTAAATTAATACAATTTAATATAATGATGAGTATATAAGATTCGACACAGCCTAATATAACCGAAATATTCTAATTTTACCATTTTATAGTAATAGTTTTTACCAGGAGTGGTTTTCTATCCCGACATCCTAGCCCACATTTTAGTAATTCTCATGGGAGAACTCTCCGCACTTGTTAGCTCACTACTTTGACGGGTGTTAAGGTAGCTAACCAGGTGATGCCACGAGGAGGTCAGTAACCACAGTTGAGATGAGGGATTGTCATTTATCTTAAATTTTTATAAAAAACTTCTACTATATTCGCAATCCTATAATTACAAATATAACTTAACAGCAATCTCTAGGTCCAATGCTCCACTAGAAGTCATGTATAACAGAAGAAGAATAAGAATCTCGGAATTATATATAAACAAATAAGAAAGCGCTATAGTCGGTCAAGACCGACCATACGATACCCTTCACCACTAAGGTCAAAGGTCTTATTTTTCCTGTATAAAGACAAATATTTGCTAAATTTTGGCATCATACAAACATTTTCTCAAAACTTATATATTTAACCTGTTTCCGTCATTTGGACTTATATGAGAGCTGGACCGAAAATTATGTATGCAAAAAATAAACTCAAGATTTTCATTATCTTTAGATTTGCGAGCGTTTTAGTGATTTTTTGTCTCATTTAGTGCGTTTTTAAAGAAGAGTTTGTATGGGAGCTATGGTCAAATGTGGACCGATTTCAACGAAATAGGGTCCAGTGATTTTGGTTTACATAAGCAGTATTTTTTTTTTAAATTTCATGAAAAAATATTGATATTTGTGGCCAATATATCAATTCCGGGAAGTGGGACCTATGGGAGGTACCATAAATAATTGACCGATTTTGACCAATTTCAACAGCCATGGTCCCATTATTAAAGCAATGATCTGTGCCAAATTTCATCAAATTATCTTTAGAATTGCGACATGTAGTTTGATTACAAAGTTTACATGGGGGTCCAGCCAGCCAGACGGACGGATGGACGGACATCGCTAAATCGACTCAAGAAGTGATTCTAAGCCTATTATTACACTAAAAGGTGGGTCTAAGACAAATATTTCTATGCGTTACATACATCAGCACAAACTTATAATACCCTTTCCACCTATGGTGGTGAAGGGTATAACTAGTATGGAAATTTTTAAAGTCTTTTTAGAGCTCATCACTGCAATGCACTGTTATTATATTGCGATATCATAACCCAAAGTTTTATTTTCTAATCCTCTTGTGTTTTCTAAAACAATCCTTTCTCTTTTGTTTCCTTAAAAAAAACCCAAAACATCCTTTTTTGTTTGCATATTTAGATTTTATGCAAATCTAAACTCATTCCTTTAACTAAAACTTTAGTTATTCGATAATAAAAATAAAAACTCGAAAAATCCTATAAGACACAAAAAAAAAGAAAAGAAATCTAATTTTCAAAATATAACATTTCCGTAAGTTTTAAAAACCCCCCTAAAAGTATGCACTAAAGTCAAAAGTTATTGGCTTGTTTGGCCAAAGATGTATTCGTATGCGTGTTTATGGTAAAACAAGTAAGAGAATTTTCATTTCTAAATCATATTTTTATGTTATTAAAGCACAAAAGCACTTATGCAAAAAAAAAAGCTGCCAAAACAAAGAAAAGTTTGTGTAAATCTTCCATCGCAATTTCTTTTACTTAACTTAAAACTAACTAAAAACATGTTTAGTTTTGGTACGTAACGAAAACCAATTTTTGAAAAAAACAGAAAATTTTAAAGTACACAAAAAATTTGCATAAAACTTGTAGAAAAATAGAACGGAAGTGTCTAGGAAACTTGAAGCTCTATAAAATAAAAAAAAAACTTTAATAAAAATCTAAACTAACAACACCAAAAAAAATATGACTTGTTCCAAATAAAATCGTTTCAGCAGCAACTGGAAGAACCTGGTACACATGAGCGTGCGAGAAAAGTAAAATGAAAACGGAAACGTATCAAATGTTTTTCAACGCAAAACGAAAAAGTGTTCCAATTATTTTTTGAACCATAAATTTAAATGAAACTATTTAATAATAACGTTTGTTTGTTTGTTTGGAAATTTAAATAGCCAATGTTTGCAGTACAATTAGTTTTAATAGTAGATGTACAAATTTAGGGGCGTTTGGTCTTGAAAACTGTGTCGGACTAGTGTTGGTCGAAAATTAGCTAAGCTCTGCTCTGTGGACTTTTGACAAAACGTCTTCTTTCTAAATCCACAACATTTCAGTAGAGCGAAAAAACAGTTAAAAAGACTAATCTTATATTCTTAAACGAGCAATAATTGTATTTATATATATATATATATATATATATATATATATATATATATATATATATATATATAGAATGACTATCTCGAAAACGGCTCTAACGATTTTCATAAAATTTGGACAGTGGGTATCTTTTTTGATGTATAGGTCGAAGAAGAAGGGACTTTTGGAACCTTTGCCTCTAAGAGGGTAAAAAGGGGAAAAAATCGAAAACGCTATATCTCCTTAAGTAATAGGTATAGAAACAAAATTTAAATTACGTTTTAAACAGCTATGAAAATAAATGGACAGGTGTTTGGTACTTTTTTGAAACTATGTCCGATAAGGGGTAAAAAAGGGTGAAAAGAGTTTTTTTGGTACTTTTTTAACCCACTCTTATATTTTAAACTAAGGAATATAGAAAGAAACTTTGTACTGCAATCAATAGATATGAAAGAAATATTGAACACGTATTTGGTACTTTTTTGAGTTTGTGGCCAAAATGTGTAAAAAAGGGATAAACTGATAACTTAACATCTACAAAAGTAATATGAATAGCAGTTAACTGCTTTCTAATAAAATGTACCGAATTCAATTGGTACCAAAGAAGTACCAATTATGCATATGGAAGTTTTTGAAATTAGGGGATAAAAAGGGGAAAAATATTAGTAATGTTATAACTTTAAAACAAATGAATGTTTGTCTGTATGTATGTTCTTTATAGAATAGTAAACTGTGAATTTGATCATGTTATGCTCTTCAGCAAAGATGTTGCGGATAAGCCGGCGGAGGTTTTTAAGTTGGTAAACCGAATTTCCGACAGATGGCGCCACTGAAAATTACTAAAAATTAATTAAATCGTAAACTGTACATGAGCATGAGCGCATGAGCCGGCGAATGCTTTTTAATTGGTGTGAATAATTTCCGACAGGTGGCGCTACTGAAAATAACTCAAAGTCAACTTAATCGTAAGCTGTACATATAATCATGCTATAATCTTTAGCAATGTTGTTGCATATGAACCGACGAAGGTTTCTTAGTTGGTATGAAGAAATTTCGACAGGTGGCGCCACTGAAATTTACTTAAAGTTAATTTAATCGTAAACTGTACATTTAATCATGCTATAATTTTTAGCAAAGTTATTGCGGATAATACGACGAAGGTTTATTAATTGGAATGACCAAAGTCCGACGAAAATTACTCAAAATGAATTAAATCGTAAATACAGACTATAAGTGAATTAAATCATAAACTGTGAATTTGATCATGTTATGATCATAATAAGCAAAGTTGTTACGCATAAGCAGATGAAGGTTTCATAGTGGTATGAACGACTTCAGGCGGCGCCACTGAAAACTACTCAAAATGAATTAAATCGTAAACTGTGCATTTGATCAGACTATAATCTTAAGCAAAGTTGTTGCGCATGAGTCGACGGATGTTTCTATTGGTATGACCAATTTTCAAAATTATTTAAAATGAGTTAAACTGTAACTGTATAAAATAAAATATATAAAAACTTTAAAATTTGCCTCAAAATGCTTATCATAAAGCCCTGAGCAATGCTCGGTCAACCAGGTACTAGAAAAGTTATTGCTAAGAAAATTAAAGAAATTTCGAACTTGGATAATATACACAAATACTCAATAAACAATATGCGACCTTTTTTTCCCTTCTAAAAGCAATCGTTTTCTTTTTAAAAGGTTGAAATGACTTATACCACTTTCAAAATGAACGTGATGATAAACTAGATTTTTATATCTTATGACTTAAACCACTTTCAAAACCAAGGGCTCATATATTTTTTGAATATCTAAGTCAGCACTTAGATACTTTCGATCTTAAGTGTGATGTGATCTTGTGTAATGGTTAAGTTTTGGGTTTTGATGTCTTCTGACACATATAGTAAAATTGTATGGCCAACATTTTTGTAGAATATTTCATCCCCACTCTTCCCCTTTTTCGAGGTGTTTTTACATTTTGTTAGAATAAGGCCACAAAACTCAGTTATGGAGGGAAGTTAGAGGGTTAATAGGTTCTACGAAAATATCTGCCGTGTTATTTTATATAAAGTTGCTAAACATACCATGCACCTAAGAAGTAAGGAAAATAAAATTTTAATTATTATAATTATAAATAGACTGACTTATACCACTATCAAAATGAACAGTAGGGCGTCTCGAAAAAATAAAGTTCGCCGTACACCATCGAATATAAAGCATTGCTATGAGGTAGTTTCGAAAAATTTTTTTTTAATTTTTTTCGTTGCACATTGGGGTCGCCAAAATACATTTTTCGTTATATCTTCGCCATTTATAGTCGGATCTCGAAGTGTGATATATCGATGTTTTTGCCTCGAGGAGGCCAACATTTTTCTTTAATAATCATTATTCTCAGGTATCCGGTTCTAGTATTTATCTATTAGACCCCTGTTCCTACCACCCTAATGTACCACCCTAATATCAGAAAATTAAAGCTCTTAAAAAATCGTTCAACTTTTACTAAGGAAGTTTTTCGATTTTTCAAACCGATCTATTAGAAACAAGGAATTTCTTATTTTGCCGCACATAGGGATCGCCAAAATACATTTTTCGTTATATCTTCGCCATTTACTGTCGGATCTTAAAGTGTAATATATCGATGTATTTGTCTAACGAAGGCCAATGTTTTGCGATATTAATCATTATACATTCTTCTACATAGTACCTACCCAAGATATCTTAACTCATACAACAAGAATTATAAAAATTTACTTCGCGCGATTTTTTTTTACAAAAAACAGTTTTCACAGCCATTTTTTTACAAAACTAAATTTTCGCCTGCGGCGCTTCTCCCATTTGTTAATAGAATGATGTTCTCTACAAACAAAACTCGTATTGAAATGAAAACTGACGAGGTCATGTTCGAAGATTTTTAATATTTGGAAGAAGATCGGGACAGATTCCTCAAGAAGTACATGCATTTTAAAACTGCTGCAAATCGCGTTCCAAATAATGAAGCATTGACTGACCCTGTATGTCGGCAAACAATGCAAGTAGTTTTCTAAAAAAAAAAACAATTTAAAAAATAAAACTAAAAAAACTCATTTTTTGGGTCTTATTTAATTTTTTTGGGGATTATTTCATTGGGGTTTATTTCCTATTCTAACTTAATTTTAGTAAAAATTTTTAAAGTGATTTCTAAAATTGGGTGTTATTTCGTTAAAATTAGGTATTATTTCGCCAAAAATTGGGTGTTTTTTCATATCTTATTTCCTAGAAGTTATTTCTTTTTTTGCTGCTAATATAATTGGGGTTTATTTCATTTTCGTAATTGGGCGTTATTTCATTGGGGGTTATTTCATGTCGCCCATGATTGCAACCCGTAGCGACCGAGCTCTAAAGTTTAATAAAAAATGGTGTTTTGGTCTGATATTTTGGCTTGATCCAAAACTAATTAAAATGCAACAAATAAAGTAAATATGAGTAAAACTAAATAAATATCAATACAAACTTTTATTTAAATATTTACAAATTATAATAATAATGAATTAGGGTAACTTCTCTTTAGTGTAGTTTTTTACAGTCTGGATACAAATTTCTATGTTCCTGAACACAACGCAACAAAAACTGTTTTTGCTCTTCTTCAGCCGTGATAAGACCATTAAAATCTTGCATTAATTTAACAGCTCTTTCAGCAGTGTCATTTACGACCTTCAAACGACTTAATCATCTTCTAGCTTCCAAAAAAGCAGGATTGTCACCCCACGAAGATATGTCTTCCCGAAGAAAACTGTCATCGATCTGTAGTCAAGATAGAAATCGTTTGCTTCTTTGAGTCACAAAATCATCCAGCGTCATATCTGAAATAAAGAAAAAACCATTAAAATAAGCAAAAACTAAACCACAAAACTTTGAAAAAGAAACAAGAAAATATTAAGTACTTACCAAACAAATTTTGCGTAATTTCTTCCTTCGATGGGACATAGCGTTTAGAGGAATCTGAACTTTCGTCTCTGTTTAAATTATTAATTATTTTTGTCTTGCTTTTGGCATCAACTTCTTCATCAAAAGTGATAAAATAACTGTTTCTTCACACAAATACCATAAATGATGAATAAACTTGCTTATGGATGCCTTGGAACTTGTCGCGTCTACCTTTTCATATTCTTTTAGAGCTTTCAAAAAGGACAAGTCTTGGTTAGGTTCTTTAACTGCCATTGTACATTCGAGCCAAGGTTTGGTATACAAGGTGACGATAAATAAACAAACATCTTGTAGAGCATTTTTGTCCTTTGCAGTAATTTTAAGTTGCGATTGAAGCAAACATATTTTTATAGAATAGATTGCTCTCGCCATCCATCGCGCTTGATGAAAAGCTCCGGGGGGCCTGAGTTTTAGTTTATTCTCTGTGTCTCCTCCTAAGAACACAACGCATAGTTCAACCAATTTGCGGTAATCGTCTCTAACAAAAGATTTTTCCAGTTCAGTCTTATAAAAAGTTAACAAAGATGTAATGTTTGTCTTAGCAATATGTGCTTTAACGAAATTTAGAGGTTATCAGTGTTAATATTTTTCCAATTATCTCTTAACTTTTTGAAAATTGGAATATCTGGGCTACTTGTAATATGTTTTACCTTGGTTTCAAAAACAGCTTTAAGGACCAACTCATAAACATGATGACGACAAGCAAAAAGCAGCAATTCCCTTTCTAAAGTCTGCTCCAGAATAGCACAAGCTCCACTTAAATGGCCAGTATTGGAAGCTGTTGTATCGCAGCACATTATCTGTACTTTGTCATGGAGGGTCCAGTCAAAGAGAGCAGTTGAAATGGCTTCAGCTTGATGTTTTCCAGAAGAACTCTCTAATTTCTATCGTCAAATGAACTTCGTACATATAATCCAGGTAATAGTTTTCCATCCCAATGAACTGTGACTACGTCAGGCAAATTATTCTTTAAGTCAGTTTTTATTGCTTCTGCCCTGGATTTTCTCGCTTGAGTACGAATTCGCTGAATCGAGGATTTGTTTATAGGGAAATCATCGCTGTTTAGACCAAGCGCTTCTACAACCGCATGGAGAATGTAAACTGAGTCCCTCCGAATTCTCAAGACATTCCAAGTTATCTATCGAAGAAGTAGATGCAACAGCCAATAACTCCCTTTGTTTTACCTTTATTTCTTCTTCTTCCAATCGTCTTTGCCTAACTCGTTCTTCTTTCTCCGCCAATTTTTTGTCAATTCCACCTAAGCATCCCGGTCGACTTGGCTCTCTCTGTTTCCTTAAGAAATCTTTGTCTTCCTCTATCTTCATTCTGTCAAAGGCATCTGCATGTGCAATATCAAATAAGTTATCAAGGTCTTTTACAAAATTATTTTCACGATTCTTGAAAGTCAACTGAGTTTCCTTACAGTTTTTTTGCAGCTCCCTCCAAACATGATATAAATCAACAAGTTTCTTCACGCAGTTAGGGATTGCCTTCGTAGGAATTCTGGCTTTTTCCCAAAATATAATGCACTCTCTTATAAGAAGATTCGCACTTTCACTAATAGTCAGCTTGACTTCACGAATATTGTAAAATAAAACGGTGAGAACTTGTCGATTAGGTGGTACTTTTGCACCATTTATCTGGTGGCTTGGCAGTCCGATAAGGAAAATATTTTGTTTATCACTTCGTAATTCGACTGACATTTTTTTAATAATAAAACCGCACTTTATGAAACACACTATTGGAATAGCAAATTACCATCGAAAAAAGACATAAATTTGCCAGCTGAGTAAAAAAGGGAATTACCTTTTTAGATAGACGTATATAATATATGTAAAAGCTCATTTTCTTGAAAGGAATGAATACGAAAGCTGCATCATGATATAATAATCAAAGCTGTCTTAACAATATTTTGTCATGATATCAAAATCACTTCTATAAAATCTATATAGTTATGTATAGTTATTTTGACCAAATTGAGGAAATTTATACATACATATGTATTAACTAAATAATTAAAAAAAGGAGTAAAAAAATGTATTTTGGAACAGCGAAGCGGACCAGGTTCTGCTAGTTTCATATTAAATATAAATAAACATTATTAAAAATTACTAAAATAAAAAAACACAACAGTAAAATGTTAAAAAATATTGAAAATTGAATAAAATACGTACAAATTATAATGACTTATACCAATATTGACCAAAAATTACCCATACTTACAACAATTAACTTTGTCGCAAGTCGGCACGGGTTATCATTCTAATATCAAAGTAAATTTTTTTCTGGAGCCTTCTATGATTATTTCGAAACTTTTTAGCGGGTATGCGCAAAAAAATATTGAGGTCCAAAAATAAGGGACACCCTAACATACATATTACCTAGTAAAGCTTACTTCTTAAAGAGTTTGTTTATAAATTACTTAAAACGGATTTATGAATCTAAGGTACCCTATTTTGAGGTCTGTGATTGTCCGACCTAGTAAAACATATGTTTTGCAAGTTCAAAACTTGATCTCCCTAACACTTACACGCAACGGTTAATTTCTTTTTCTGCCGTCCCAGTGTTTGACGACTTTTTACTATAAATTTAACGATTTTGCATCCATTTCATCTGGCAACTTGTTTCTTTCTTTTTGCCTTTGCCCACCTATACAACTATAGTTTTGTCTTGTGCACAACTTGTCTTGTAACACAACTAAAATCATTCATAATATTTCGTAAACACTCTAGCATTCACTATTAAAAAATGAATGATTGAATGTTTTCCTATTGTATTGGTTTGCATTTAGAAACACAAGCAATGCATGCAGTAAATTTCATTATACTCTTATTTTGTGAATATGCATTGTTTCGTCTCATTAAAATATTGCAAATTGACGGCAAGCTTTCATTTATGTGTGAATACATTCAAAGCAAGAAAACAGCCATTCAATCTCTTCTCTGATACATATTATATCGAGTTTATTTTCATGGTAAACTGCTAATCTCTTCAGATTATGTAATTTTATTAGGATTTGATACGAAATAGCTGATAAAGTCGATTTTTTTAAATGACTGACTTATACCACTTTCACAATCAAGGGCTCATATCCTAATTGAAGGACAGAATAAATACGAATTATTATGTCCAACAAATGTCAGTTATTATGTCCAGCAGATATCAACAGAAACACATAAACATTTTTCGGTTTTATATTTTCTTTATTTCTCACAAAAAGAAAAAAGAAATGATCTACGAACTTTTGGAGGCATATTTTTATACCCACCATCAAAAAGAATGGGGGATATATTAAGATTGTCATTCTATTTGTAATTTCCTTAATATTGGCCCAAAAACCAAAATTGAGTTTATTCTGAATCCTTATGAAATTGTAAGACGATTGAGCGATGTCCGTCTGTCTGTTGTCGGCACAATAAAACCTTAACGAAAGAATATAGGTCATTGAAATTTAAGAGAAATATTCGTCATTTCTTGGAAAATTTTGCTATTGAAATCGGGCAAAATTGGTTCACATTTGATCATAGGTCCTGTATAACCTCGTCAAGGCTAATTGCTTATTTATTAATAAATGACAAATTATAACAGTTATGATGACAAGATTTGGTATCTAGAAGTTTTACATAAGCACTAGGCAGTGTATAAAATTTCATCGAAATCGGTTCACATTTAGCCATAGCTCCCATACAAAAAACTTACGAAAACAGCCTAATTTTCACCTTAAATACACTTAAATGCCAATAAATCTAAAAGTATAATAGATATAACTACTAAATTTGGCACAAGAAAGTCTTATGTCAATGCAAGCCAGAGCCAGAGGGACAAAATTCGACATAAGTATTTTGGATATCTTGAAAAAGATGTGTGTTGAAAATAGACCAAATCGGTTCAAATTTAGTTAGAGCTCCCATATAACCCCGCCCCGGGAAACACATTAATGCTGATACATTGAATACAATTATAATAGCTATGACTATTCAATTTAAAAGAGGGAAGTTTTATGCAATTTTTGATCAGTTTATCAAATTTTATAGGAATCAGTCCATATTTGACTTTAGCTTTCATATAAAAAACACTCACGGAAACCAACAATTTTAGCAAAGGCCAGCTAAAAGCTATTAAATTAGAAACTATGACAGCTATGGCCACTAAATTTTGCAAGAATAAGCTCTATGTATATACCAGCCAGTGTGTAAAATTTTATTACAATCGGTCAACATTTGGCTATAATCCTTATATATATATAACATTCCCTTTTTATATCTAAAATCAAAAAGATTTGGAGGTACATTCATTATATTAAGATTCCACCTTTGAAATTAGATAGGCATCAATCAATGTTCAGCCCAGACTTTATATATGATGAATGCATTAGGAACTCATAACGAAATATATGGACCTGCCGTATTACTATTAACGTGTTTAGCCTAACTACATATTAAACACAACGAAAAGTATTTAGCAACTTATTAATATAAAACCCGGTTATGAGACCGAATTTTGATCAAAGTAAATACTAGGGAAACCACTAAAATATTTTTAAACGTTGAACTATAAAGCTACGGCAACTGAATTTAGTCCAAAGGTTTCACCAACAATACCAATTAGCTTGACGATTTTTTCAGTTTTGGTCCAGATTTTGAATTAGCTGCACCCTTGTAGATATATGAGATATGTTTCTAAATTTAACACAACTTGATGGTGGGTATATAAGATTCGGCACAGCCGAATATAACACTCTTACTTGTTATAATGGGTGTTTTTTTTAGAGGTATAGAACTTCGAATTGAAATAAAACACAAGAAAATCGTTTTAATGTCCATCAATTTGGCTTTATTGGAAGGATAATTTTATGCCATTAATGTTTAAATATGATTTAAGTTTTATAGTTTTCGAGCATATGGGGCCGTATGTTGGCAATAACGCCACGAATGTTGGCTTCCAAGTCCCCTAACGTTTCTGGTTTGTTGGCGTAGACGAGCGACTTCACATATCCCCAAAGAAAATAATCCAGTGGTGTCAAATCACACGATCTTGGTGGCCAATTGACAGGTCCATTCCGCGAAATTATGCGCTCATCGAATGTTTCCTTCAATAAATCAATTGTGACGTGCGCTGTGTGGCATGTAGCGCCGTCTTGTTGGAACCACAGCTCATCCACATTCATGCCATCCAATTGGGGAACAAAATAGTCGGTTATCATGGCTCTATACCGGTCTCCATTTATGGTAACTGACTCTCCAGCATTATTTCGGAAGAAGTATGGCCCAATGACTCCACCAGTCCATAGAGCACACCAAACAGTCAGTTTTTGTGGATGTAATGGCGTCTCAGGGGTCTCATGTGGATTCTCTTCACTCCAAATGCGGCAATTTTGCTTGTTGACGTAGCCATTCAACCAAAAATGAGCCTCATCACTGAACAAAATTTTGCGATGAAAATCAGCATCGAGATCAATCTCATTTTCGGCCCATACACCAAAATCACGACGCATTGCATGGTCTCGCGGCTTTAATTCTTGCACAAGCTGGATCTTGTAAGGTCGCAAGCCAAGATCTTTGCGCAAAATCTTCCATAAAGTTGATGGACAAAGCTCCAATTGCTGTGCACGGTGGCGAATCGATTCATTCGGGTCCTCTTCAACACTTTGCTCTACAGCGGCAATTGTTTCTTCGGTGCGCACTGTTCGACGTCGCTGCGGATACGTATTATCACATAGAGTAAACGTAGTGCGAAAACGATCCGTGGTTAACCGAATTAATTGCTCTGATGGACGATTATGTCGACCATAAAATGGACGGAGCTTGCGGTAAACTTCGCGAACTGAACCATTATTTTCGAAATAAATTTGCACGATTTGCAAGCGTTGTTCTTTTGTCAACCTGTTCATGATGAAATGGCAAACCAAACTAAATATTAATCACTTGACAGCTGACAAAATGGCCGCCAGTTAAAAAAGTGATGCCAACTTAAAGTTCTATACCTCAATAAAAAACACCCGATACCTACAATCAAAAATGTTCGGAGGTACAAGCAGCATATTATGATTTCACCAATGTCCAGACGTGATTTTAGGAAAACCACTTACATACTTTTAAATGTTGAACTATAAAGCTCCTGCAACCGAATTTAGTCCAAATATTTTACTAACAATACCAACTAGCGTAACAACTTTTTTCGAATTTGGTCCACATTTTGAATTAGCTGCTCCCTCGTAGATATATGAGAGATATTTCTAAATTTAACACAACTTGATGGTGGATATATAAGATTCGGCACAGTCGAATATAACACTCTTACTTGTTATTATCGTGCTTCGTGAGTACAGCCATGCCAAAACATTGATTTTGCTAACGCTTCGCAACCAACACATTTCTCAAACTATGTCAATGAGCTTTGATATAAATACAATGTGATCGAATCAGTCAGTGTTTTCTTATATGTATTTTTTAAACGCACAGAAATATTGGTATATCAATAGACTTGAAATCACTTCCTGTGTCCGTTGGGACGGACGACTGGCTGGCTAGACCCCAAGTAAACCTTGTTATCAAAGTACAGGTCGCAGTTCTAAAGATAATTTGATACAATTTGGCACAGATTATTATTATTTTCTTTTTTTTTTTGATAGTGCGACCATTGCTATTGAAATTCGTCAAAATCGGTTTATTATTTATGGTACCCCCCATAGGTCCCACATCCCGGAATTGATATTTTCGCCACAAATATCAATATTTTTTGCTGAAATTTAAAAATCATTTTTGCTAAATTTCGTTGAAATCAGTCTCCCATACAAACTTTTCAAAACGCACTAAATGAGACAAAAATCACTTAAACGCTCGTAAGTCTGAAGTTAATGACAATTTTAAGCTTATTTTAATTTTCGTCAAAACTGTAATCAATTTGCTAAATTTCAAGAAAATCGGTTCATATTTGACCCTAGCTCTCATATAAGTCCAAATGACACAATTAGCAAATATTTGTCTTTATACACGAAAAAACATTTTTGACCCTAGTGGTGAAGAGTATCATACAATCAGGATTGACCGACTATAGCACTTTCTTACTTGTCTTTAACAGTAATTGTTGGAGAAAAGAGAAGACTGAATCACCCCCACCATACAAGGAGGCAATACAAACAACGCTGGGTTAAAGCTACCCTGTCGGACATTCAGTTAACTTTACATTTACTTAAAGCTAACTATTTCTCAAGTAGTTGTGACTGACACTTGTATTACTTCTCTATGTAATTTACTAACTATTTTAACATGGCGATGTCCTAGGAGGTAGTCAATTGTCCATCTCTGCATTACTCTTAATTTACTAAAAGTTAGATATCTACCAGTTAACTTGAAGTTAACATTTTGTAGCTAGAAATAACGTCTATTTCAAATAAAAATGAAAAATAAATTTTTTAAAGTCGGCCCGGATTTGAACCGAAAGTCTCACGACTGCTAACCGCAGACAATTCCACTGTACCACTTCAAATGTTGAAAACTTAGCTGCTTATAATTTATTTACACAACTCCTTTTTTTCGATTTAAAAACAGGAATTGTATAAATAAATTATAAGCTGCATCGTTTCCAACAATGAAGTGGCACAACGGTAGAGTCTCCGCCTAACAGTCATGAGGACGTGGGTTCAAATCCAGTCAGAATTGTTTTGTTTTTTTAATAAAATAAAAGTTTTTAAATAAAACAAATAAAAACAAAAAATTTTAAATAAAACAAAGAAACAAAAAATTTTAAATAAAAAAAGTTTTTGTCGGGATTCGAACCGACGACCTTATGATTGCTAGGCGGAGACTATTCCGCTGTGCCACTTCATATGTTGAAAGTATCGCAGCTTTTAATTTATTTATACAATTCCTATTTTTAAATCCAAATTATATGGCAATAACTGTTTTTTTTTTTGCTTTGTTGATGTTTTTTAGAAAAATATTTCTATTATTTCTAAAAAACATACTGCTCAGTGTTTTTATACACTTTATGTAATGTAAATTCTGCATTGCATTGTAGTTGACTTTAAGATAGTCGATACATGTTAACTTAAAGCTAACTTTTTTGTAGTTAACTACTCATTTGACGACAGGGTAGTATACAATTGATGGAGTATTCATAGAACCATCATCACTAACACAAAACATTGAATATCTATTATATTTTCTAGGAAAACACCAAATTTAATAATGGTATCTTCATTTGTAATAAAGGGTAAATAATTTTATGAAAGTATACATGTGTACAAAAATTTTGTTAGCAGATTTTTTTCAATTTCTCAAAAAATAAATAAATAAATAATCCACATCATCAAATTATTTATGTAAATTTTTCATAAAAACAGCAAATGAAAAAAAAACTTGAATAAATTGCTTTATGTTAATTTTAATAAATAAATACGGTTTTTTCATAATCAACAAAAAAGGGTTTGTATTTGGCAATCCATCATAAGATGAAAACATTGTTGACGTTAAGGGATTAAAATGTTGCCTTAAGCTAAGAAGGACGTAACACGTTTTTTCAGCATTTTCGATTAAATGGTGGACATTTTACGAATTATTTTGGCGTTTTAATAAATTTGATGTTGGTTAATTGCTACAATATTATAACGATTTGCATAATTTATGAACTTTTTTAACAAAAGTTTAAATCTTCTTTCGGTTAAGTTCACAAAATTCTACAGTTAAATTTATTGTCAATTTAATTACTTTTAACATAAGTCCTTTATTACCTATTTTAGCAAAAGCAAAATTGATTATTTGATTTGGGCTTTGAAGTTTTCTTTCGTCCAGGCTAGACACTCGATTAATATTAATATTTTGGAAAAAAATGTTTATTCATAATTTCTTTTATGTGTTAATTTTTGTTGCCTAATCCCAAACAAATTACCAAACCAGACATTTTATAAAAGTTTCTTGGAATTTGTTAGAACTTTGGCACACAAATAAAATAGTATAAAATCCTAAGTTAAAGAACTTTGATTGAATGAGTTGTCAAAACAGTGGGAGATGTTTAAAATGATACATTTTTTTAAGAGAAAATTTAAAGAGTCTTAAAGTAATTTAAAGCAGAAAAATTTTTTACTAAAAAATTTTCTTACCGAAATATTTTTTTACCGAAAAATTTTCTATAGAAACATTTTTTACAGAAAAATTTTTTTAACGAAAAAATTTTTTACCGAAAATTTTTCTATAGAAAAAATTTTTTACCGAAAAATTTTCTATAGAAAAATTTTTTTACCGAAAAATTTTCTATAGAAAAATTTTTTTTACCGAAAAATTTCTATAGAAACATTTTTTTACCGAAAAATTGTTCATAGAAAAATTTTTTTAGCAAAGAATTTTCTATAGAAAATTTTATTTTAGCGAAAAATTTTCTATAGAAAATTTTATTTTAGCGAAAAATTTTCTATAGAAAATTTTATTTTAGCGAAAAATTTTCTATAAAATTTTATTTTAGCGAAAAATTTTCTATAGAAAATTTTATTTTAGCGAAAAATTTTCTATAGAAAATTTTATTTTAGCGAAAAATTTTCTATAGAAAATTTTATTTTAGCGAAAAATTTTCTATAGAAAATTTTATTTTAGCGAAAAATTTTCTATAGAAAATTTTTTTTACCGAAAAATTTTCTATAGAGAATTTTATTTTACCAAAAAATTTTCTATAGAAAATTTTATTTTACCGAAAAATTTTCTATAGAGAATTTTATTTTACCAAAAAATTTTCTATAGAAAATTTTTTTTACCGAAAAATTTTCTATAGAAAATTTTTTTTACCGAAAAATTTTCTATAGAAAATTTTTTTTACCGAAAAATTTTCTATAGAAAATTTTTTTTACCGAAAAATTTTCTATAGAAAATTTTTTTTACCGAAAAATTTTCTATAGAAAATTTTTTTTACCGAAAAATTTTCTATAGAAAATTTTTTTTACCGAAAAATTTTCTATAGAAAATTTTTTTTACCGAAAAATTTTCTATAGAAAATTTTTTTTACCGAAAAATTTTCTATAGAAAATTTTTTTTACCGAAAAATTTTCTATAGAAAATTTTATTTTAGCGAAAAATTTTCTATAGAAAATTTTATTTTAGCGAAAAATTTTCTATAGAAAATTTTATTTTAGCGAAAAATTTTCTATAGAAAATTTTATTTTAGCGAAAAATTTTCTATAGAAAATTTTATTTTAGCGGAAAATTTTCTATAGAAAATTTTATTTTAGCGAAAAATTTTCTATAGAAAATTTTATTTTAGCGAAAAATTTTCTATAGAAAATTTTATTTTAGCGAAAAATTTTCTATAGAAAATTTTATTTTAGCGAAAAATTTTCTATAGAAAATTTTATTTTAGCGAAAAATTTTCTATAGAAAATTTTATTTTAGCGAAAAATTTTCTATAGAAAATTTTATTTTAGCGAAAAATTTTCTATAGAAAATTTTATTTTAGCGAAAAATTTTCTATAGAAAATTTTATTTTAGCGGAAAATTTTCTATAGAAAATTTTATTTTAGCGAAAAATTTTCTATAGAAAATTTTATTTTAGCGAAAAATTTTCTATAGAAAATTTTATTTTAGCGAAAAATTTTCTATAGAAAATTTTATTTTAGCGAAAAATTTTCTATAGAAAATTTTATTTTAGCGAAAAATTTTCTATAGAAAATTTTATTTTAGCGAAAAATTTTCTATAGAAAATTTTATTTTAGCGAAAAATTTTCTATAGAAAATTTTATTTTAGCGAAAAATTTTCTATAGAAAATTTTATTTTAGCGAAAAATTTTCTATAGAAAATTTTATTTTAGCGAAAAATTTTCTATAGAAAATTTTATTTTAGCGAAAAATTTTCTATAGAAAATTTTATTTTAGCGAAAAATTTTCTATAGAAAATTTTATTTTAGCGAAAAATTTTCTATAGAAAATTTTATTTTAGCGAAAAATTTTCTATAAAATTTTATTTTAGCGAAAAATTTTCTATAGAAAATTTTATTTTAGCGAAAAATTTTCTATAGAAAATTTTATTTTAGCGAAAAATTTTCTATAGAAAATTTTATTTTAGCGAAAAATTTTCTATAGAAAATTTTATTTTAGCGAAAAATTTTCTATAGAAAATTTTTTTTACCGAAAAATTTTCTATAGAGAATTTTATTTTACCAAAAAATTTTCTATAGAAAATTTTATTTTACCGAAAAATTTTCTATAGAGAATTTTATTTTACCAAAAAATTTTCTATAGAAAATTTTTTTTACCGAAAAATTTTCTATAGAAAATTTTTTTTACCGAAAAATTTTCTATAGAAAATTTTTTTTACCGAAAAATTTTCTATAGAAAATTTTTTTTACCGAAAAATTTTCTATAGAAAATTTTTTTTACCGAAAAATTTTCTATAGAAAATTTTTTTTACCGAAAAATTTTCTATAGAAAATTTTTTTTACCGAAAAATTTTCTATAGAAAATTTTTTTTACCGAAAAATTTTCTATAGAAAATTTTTTTTACCGAAAAATTTTCTATAGAAAATTTTTTTTACCGAAAAATTTTCTATAGAAAATTTTTTTTACCGAAAAATTTTCTATAGAAAATTTTTTTTACCGAAAAATTTTCTATAGAAAATTTTTTTTACCGAAAAATTTTCTATAGAAAATTTTTTTTACCGAAAAATTTTCTATAGAAAATTTTTTTTACCGAAAAATTTTCTATAGAAAATTTTATTTTAGCGAAAAATTTTCTATAGAAAATTTTATTTTAGCGAAAAATTTTCTATAGAAAATTTTATTTTAGCGAAAAATTTTCTATAGAAAATTTTATTTTAGCGAAAAATTTTCTATAGAAAATTTTATTTTAGCGGAAAATTTTCTATAGAAAATTTTATTTTAGCGAAAAATTTTCTATAGAAAATTTTATTTTAGCGAAAAATTTTCTATAGAAAATTTTATTTTAGCGAAAAATTTTCTATAGAAAATTTTATTTTAGCGAAAAATTTTCTATAGAAAATTTTATTTTAGCGAAAAATTTTCTATAGAAAATTTTATTTTAGCGAAAAATTTTCTATAGAAAATTTTATTTTAGCGAAAAATTTTCTATAGAAAATTTTATTTTAGCGAAAAATTTTCTATAGAAAATTTTATTTTAGCGGAAAATTTTCTATAGAAAATTTTATTTTAGCGAAAAATTTTCTATAGAAAATTTTATTTTAGCGAAAAATTTTCTATAGAAAATTTTATTTTAGCGAAAAATTTTCTATAGAAAATTTTATTTTAGCGAAAAATTTTCTATAGAAAATTTTATTTTAGCGAAAAATTTTCTATAGAAAATTTTATTTTAGCGAAAAATTTTCTATAGAAAATTTTATTTTAGCGAAAAATTTTCTATAGAAAATTTTTTTACCGAAAAATTTTCTATAGAAATTTTTTTTTACCGAAAAATTTTCTATAGAAAATTTTTTTTACCGAAAAATTTTCTATAGAAAATTTTTTTTACCGAAAAATTTTCTATAGAAAATTTTTTTTACCGAAAAATTTTCTATAGAAAATTTTTTTTACCGAAAAATTTTCTATAGAAAATTTTTTTTACCGAAAAATTTTCTATAGAAAATTTTTTTTACCGAAAAATTTTCTATAGAAAATTTTTTTTACCGAAAAATTTTCTATAGAAAATTTTTTTTACCGAAAAATTTTCTATAGAAAATTTTTTTTACCGAAAAATTTTCTATAGAAAATTTTTTTTACCGAAAAATTTTCTATAGAAAATTTTTTTTACCGAAAAATTTTCTATAGAAAATTTTTTTTACCGAAAAATTTTCTATAGAAAATTTTTTTTACCGAAAAATTTTCTATAGAAAATTTTTTTTACCGAAAAATTTTCTATAGAAAATTTTTTTTACCGAAAAATTTTCTATAGAAAATTTTTTTACTGAAAAATTTTCTATAGAAAATTTTTTTTACCGAAAAATTTTCTATAGAAAATTTTTTTACCGAAAAATTTTCTATAGAAAATTTTTTTTACCGAAAAATTTTCTATAGAAAATTTTTTTTACCGAAAAATTTTCTATAGAAAATTTTTTTTACCGAAAAATTTTCTATAGAAAATTTTTTTTACCGAAAAATTTTCTATAGAAAATTTTTTTTACCGAAAAATTTTCTATAGAAAATTTTTTTTACCGAAAAATTTTCTATAGAAATTTTTTTTTACCGAAAAATTTTCTATAGAAATTTTTTTTTACCGAAAAATTTTCTATAGAAAATTTTTTTTACCGAAAAATTTTCTATAGAAAATTTTTTTTACCGAAAAATTTTCTATAGAAAATTTTTTTTACCGAAAAATTTTCTATAGAAAATTTTTTTTACCGAAAAATTTTCTATAGAAAATTTTTTTTACCGAAAAATTTTCTATAGAAAATTTTTTTTACCGAAAAATTTTCTATAGAAAATTTTTTTTACCGAAAAATTTTCTATAGAAAATTTTTTTACCGAAAAATTTTCTATAGAACATTTTTTTTACCAAAAAATTTTCTATAGAAAATTTTTTTTACCGAAAAATTTTCTACAGAAAATTTTTTTTACCGAAAAATTTTCTACAGAAAATTTTTTTTACCGAAAAATTTTCTATAGAAAATTTTTTTTACCGAAAAATTGTCTATAGAAAATTTTTTTTACCGAAAAATTGTCTATAGAAAATTTTTTTTACCGAAAAATTTTCTATAGAAAATTTTTTTTACCGAAAAATTTTCTATAGAAAATTTTTTTTTACCGAAAAATTTTCTATAGAAAATTTTTTTTAGCGAAAAAATTTCTATAGAAAAATTTTTTTAACCCTAACACTCCTGACACGGGTACCTGGGTACCCGAACGAACTTTAAAGTCAAATATCTCTTTAACGATAAATGATACAAAGTTGAGGTTTTGTAAGTTCCTAAAACTATTTATTTTCTAAAGATTTTTGTTTCTCTAAGCTTTCCAAAGTTTTTGGCTTAGGCTGTGGATTCACCGAAAGTCAAATATTCCTTACCCTCCTGATAAGGGTACCCGGGTATCAGTACGAAAATTAAGGCATTATATATATAAAAAAGTAATGGATATGATTCTATTTTTTATTTTAGTTTAAAATGTGTGCATTTAATTAATAATTTGACAACTTAACTTTGCACTTTTATAATAGATAAACTTCAGAAAATTACAATTCTGTTAAGCGTGAAGCAATAATTTGGTTGTGTGTATTACATATTGGCCTTTGGCAACCATCATGCACTTTATGTGTTTTGAGATTTGATTTCAGATTAATAGCCATGCAAAGGTAACAATTTCAAAGCTGTTATATCTTCTGAATTCTTCTAGTAAACATTTAATGTTAATTCCATTTTCTGTAAAGAACTATTCAAATTATCCTCTGCAGTTAGTCTAAATATATTTCGCGGAATATTTTAATCGTAACTGAAAAATTAGTATTCACGGGTACCCGGGTACCCTTATCAGGAGTCTACGTATAAAAATGTTATCAGTACGGTTAGGGTTAACTAAAAATTTTCTATAGAAAAATTTTTTTAGCGAAAAATTTTCTATAGAAAATGTTACGGTAAAAAAATGTTTCTATAGAAAATTTTTCGGTAAAAAAAAATGTTTCTGTAGAATATTTTTCGGTAAAAAAATGTTTCTATAGAAAATTTGTCGGTAAAAATATGTTTCTATAGAAAATTTGTCGGTAAAAAAATGTTTCTATAGAAAATTTTTCGGTAAAAAAATGTTTCTATGGAAAATTTTTCGGTAAAAAAATGTTTCTATAGAAAATTTTTCGGTAAAAAAATGTTTCAATAGAAAATTTTTGGGTAAAAAAATGTTTCTATAGAAAATTCTTCGGTAAAAAAATGTTTCTATAGAAAATTTTTCGGTAAAAAAATGTTTCTATAGAAAATTTTTCGGTAAAAAAATGTTTCTATAGAAAATTTTTCGGTAAAAAAATGTTTCTATAGAAAATTTTTCGGTAAAAAAATGTTTCAATAGAAAATTTTTGGGTAAAAAAATGTTTCTATAGAAAATTCTTCGGTAAAAAAATGTTTCTATAGAAAATTTTTCGGTAAAAAATGTTTCTATAGAAAATTTTTCGGTAAAAAAATGTTTCTATAGAAAATTTTTCGGTAAAAAAATGTTTCTATAGAAAATTTTTCGGTAAAAAAATGTTTCAATAGAAAATTTTTGGGTAAAAAAATGTTTCTATAGAAAATTCTTCGGTAAAAAAATGTTTCTATAGAAAATTTTTCGGTAAAAAAATGTTTCTATAGAAAATTTTTCGGTAAAAAAATGTTTCTATAGAAAATTTTTCGGTAAAAAAATGTTTCTATAGAAAATTTTTCGGTAAAAAAATGTTTCTATAGAAAATTTTTCGGTAAAAAAATGTTTCTATAGAAAATTTTTCGGTAAAAAAATGTTTCTATAGAAAATTTTTCGGTAAAAAAATGTTTCTATAGAAAATTCTTCGGTAAAAAAATGTTTCTATAGAAAATTTTTCGGTAAAAAAATGTTTCTATAGAAAATTTTTCGGTAAAAAAATTTTTCTATAGAAAAAAATTTTTCTATAGAAAAAAATTTTTCTATAGAAAATTTTTCTCAAAAAAAAATTTTCGGTAAAAAAAAGTTTCTATAGAAAATTTTTCGGCAAAAAAAATTTCTATAGAATTTTTCGGTAAAAAAGTTTTTCTATAGAAAATATTTCGGTAATAAAATTTTTCTATAGAAAATTTTTCGTTAAAAAATTTTTCTATAGAAAATTTTTCGTTAAAAAAATTTTTCTATAGAAAATTTTTCATTAAAAAAATTTTTCTATAGAAAATTTTTCGTTAAAAAATTTTTCTATACAAATTTTTTCGTTAAAAAAATTTTTCTATAGAAAATTTTTCGTTAAAAAAATTATTCTTTAGAAAATTTTTCTATAAAAAAATTTTTTTATCGACAAATTTTCTATGGTCTTTGCTTAAAGTACACTCAGTAATAAAGAGTCTCCTAATACTTAAACGAATAATTGATACAGATAAACATGTTTAAGTACTTGTCCCCCAATTTTCTTTTAATTCTTATATTATTTTCAATTTAAATTTATAAATGCAACGTAAATTGCTCAATCTCTTTTTCAATTATCTTTAAAAACTTTTCATTAACAGGTAAATCTAAATTACCTGATACCATGTCCATGGTAAAATAATTATTTTAAATTTAACCCTTCTGTTTTTTGTACACTTCAATTTAATTATACTATTTTTTATACCAGCACCCTCTCAATATTTTGCTAAAAGATGTATCGACAATTTCTGTTGAAGAATTTTTAACCATGACATAGTTAGAAAATAAATTGTTCTATTTAATTGTTTTTCTACCATGATTTACCATTAACACGTTCACGCTAATTAAAAGTAACACCGTGTAAATATAGACAGAAACAGTTACGTAGAATATTTACATCCCAGCAAAAATGGGGGAGAAATCAAAAGTTTACTTAGAAAAAATTTTAAAGTCTAGACATTTTCCAGATAATTTCAAAACTCTCAATAGAGATTTTGAAAACCACTTAGATAAATTAATTTTATGATGTCGAAAAAATTTTATTTCCAAGGAGATTAGCTCTTATATAAGTCAAATTCAAACCTATGATTCTTTAGAAGTAATGAGACTAAAATAAATAAATAGTTATAAATAAATAGTTATATTTTACCTACTTTTTCGTTGGGATTACTCATAGCAAAATGTTATAAATGTTTGTGAAAAATATGATAATAAAATTAAAATAGGGAAAATTAAATGGAAAATATTCTCTTGTTTCCGCCAATTTCTTAGTAATCGTAGTAAAGTAAACCTGCTCTAAATAGTTACTTATTTTTTCATAAGTTCGGAGAAGTTGTAGTAAGCAATAAAAGTGTTGCCAACATTTTAATAAATTTAACCTCTTATATGAAACACAAATTTGTATTAATTCTGTGATGCCAAATATAATGCACAGGGCCTCTAGCCTCTGGCCTAGGTTATTTTCAAAATCAGACTGACATATTGCAAAATTTATTACTATAACACGAAACCTAGCAAAAAGCTTATGACTATGTTTCCTATTTAAATATCGTAGATTTAGTTGGCTAGCACTTCGACTACTAAGCATCAATATAACAAATTGTGCCTGGGTACTACACCATTTTCAATTGAAATTGAGAAATATTCAATTGAAATTGAGAAATTTTCAATTGAAATTGAGAATTTTCAATTGAAAATGAGAAATTTTCATTTGAAATTGAGAATTTTTATTTGAAATTGAGAATTTTCAATTAAAAATGAGAAATTTTGAATTGAAATTGAGAAAACCTTAATTGGAAATGAGAAACATTCAATTGAAATTGAGAATTTTTCAAATGAAGATGAAAATTTTGGAATTGAAATTGAGAAATTTTCAATTGAAATTGAGAATTTTTAAATTTAAATTGAGAATTTTTCACTTGAAATTGAGAAATTTTAAATTTAAGTTGAGAATTTTTCAATTGAAATTGAGAAAACCCCAAATGAAATTTCAATTTAGGTTTTCTCAATTTCAATTGAAAATTTCTCATTTTCAATTGAAAATTTCTCATTTTCAATTGAAAATTTCTCAATTTCAATTAAAAAATCAACCTCATTTTCAATTGGGCTTTTCTCAATTTCAATTGAAAAATTCTCAATTTAAATTTAAAAATTCTCAATTTCAATTGAATATTTCTCATTTTCAATTGGAATTTTCTCAATTTCAATTTACAAATTCTCATTTTCAATTGAAAAATTCTCAATTTCAATTGAAAATTTCTCAATTTCAATTGAAAATTTCTCAATTTCAATTGAAAATTTCTCATTTTCAACTGAAAATTCTCATTTTCAATTGAATATTTCTCAATTGAAAGGTCTCAATTTCAATTGAAAAATTCTCAATTTCAATTGAAAATTCTCAATTCCAATTGAATATTTCTCAATTTCAATTGAAAATTTTCAATTTAAACTGAAAATTTCTCAATTACAATTGAAAATGGTAGTCATACACCAATAAATTTTATCCGCCCATCTCCTAAGATTTTTGAGAAAAGGACAAAAGTGCATTAAGACTTTTCTTTTTCGTTTTTTCGACATATTAGACATAAAAAAATTTTCTACTGAAACATTTGTAAATATTTTGAATCTGGGAAATATGTGGTATAAAGCAGTATTTTTTCTTAATTTTTTTAACTGATTTTAGTATATAAATATCGGCTTTAAAGTAATAGCTAATTTTTTTATAATTAACAGAACCCCTGTTAAGTGCTTAACATAGCTCTGTTATTGATTTGGGTTTGCGTCTTGGAAAGTTAAATTTTAAAATGTAACTGCACACACATAACTTTTGGAGTCTTAATTTTACCAAAAAAAAAATTTGAGCCATTTTAGTCCCCATGACTGCTTAAGGTTAAAATCAAGTTTTTAAAAAATAGCATAATCCTGGTATTAAGTAGTTACTTTTAACTCTTTTTTTTTTGTTCGAGATTCGATACAAAATTAAAAATATTTCGTAATTTTACTATGAAAAATTAAAAAAATTAATTTTGACCTTTGACCGGAGATTAAATTAACAAAGATTTCTAAATATACTGAGCATTATTTTGCATAAATAGTTTTATTAAAATTAAACAGTATTAAAATATGACAATCATTTGTTTAAAATAATGACAAAAAAATTACATTTTGGCGAAAATCTTCTAATTCAAATCTCTAGTGCGGCGAAACTATTCAAGGAATTTACGTCAGGTATCATAGACCATAGTCCAGACTTTAGTCAAAGCCTTATTATACTCACCGTCAAAAATAATGAGGGTATTTCCCTTAATATTGGCTCAAAAAATTGAAGTCTATTCTGAATCCTTATGAATTTCTAAGACGATTGAGCGATGTCCCTCTGTCTGTCCGTCTGTCTGTTGTCGGCACGATAAAACCTTAACGAAAGAATATAGGTCACTGAAAATTGGCACAAATATTCTTCATTTTTTGGAAAATTTTGTTATTAAAATCGGGCAAAATCACATTTGACCATAGCTCCCGTATAACCTCGTCTAGGCTAATCGCTTATTAGCTAATTAATTTCAAATTATAACAGCAATGATGACAAAATTTGATATCTAAAAGTTTTACATAAGCAGTAGGCAGCATCTTAAATTTCATCGAAATCGGTTCACATTTAACCATAGCTTATATACAAAAAAACTTACGAAAACAGCCAAAATTCCACCTGTAATACACTTAAATGCCAATAAATGATAAACTATAATAGCTTTGGCCACTAAATTTAGCGCAAGGAAGTCCTATGTAAATACCAGCCAGTGTGCAAAATTTTTTCACGATCGGTCACCATTTGACCATAGCTCCCATATAAAAAACTTACGAAAACACAAAAAGAAAAGGGGATTTATGTCCGTCTGTCCGTTAGATAAAAGAGCGATAGCGCCTTAACGAAATGGGCTACAGCCACAAAATTCTACAAAAGAAAGTCTAATGTGAATGCCAGCTAGTGTGCAAAATTTTGTTACAATCGGTCACGATTTGACCATAACTCCCATATAAAAAACTTATGGAAACACAAAAATACAAAAAGAAAAGACGGTTTATGTCCATCTGAACGTCAGATAAAAGCGCGATAGCTCCTTAACTACAAGGGCTAGAGAGACAATATTGTACAAAAGTATTTTTGATGTGTAACAGAAGCTGTATACTGAAAATGGGCGAAATCGTTTTACATTTAGTTAGAGCTCCCATATAACCCCGATCCGGGAAGCACATGAATGCTGATAAATTGAATACAATTGTAAAAGCTATGACGACTAAATTTAGAATGGAGAAGTTTCATGCAACTATTGGTCAGTACATAAAACTTTATAGGAATCGGTTCATATTTGACTATAGCTTTCATATAAAAAACACTCCCGCATACCAAAAAAAAATGATACTAGGGAAACCACTTACATACATTTAAATGTTGAACTATAGAGCTCCTGCAACCGAATTTAGTCCAAATATTTTGCTAACATTACCAAATAGCGTAACAACTTTTTTCGAATTTGGTCCACATTTTGAATTAGCTGCACCCTTGAAGATATTGAGAGATATTTATAAATTTAGCACAACTTGATGGTGGGTATATAAGATTCGGCACAGCCGAATATAACACTCTTACTTGTTCCACACTTTAGTTGAGATAATAACTCCATTTTTATAACCTTCACCACCATAGGTGGAAAAAATATTTTGGGTTTGTGATGATGTTTGTAATGCATAGAAATATTGGTCTGAGATCCACTTTTTAGTATACCGATCGTCTCAGAATCACTCCCAGAGTTTAGAGTTTTTGGTTCCTTACAGCCACAAATTTAGAGGTATTTTAAAAATATTCAGCACAAATATTTCTTATCATAACGTTAATCAGTGTACCTAATTTTGTAGGAATAGGTTCATATTTGACCATACCTCCCATACAAGATACATTCTCAATAATAGTTTAAATATCCATAAAAGCACAAATACGCTAATAAATCTAAAGATAAATGCATTTTATTACTAGAAATTTCCACAGATAAATATTTTGTGATTATACAACAATCTCCGAAATTTGGTAGCAATCGATCCACAATTGACCCTAGCTCCCATATCAGGCCCTTAGCCGGAAATGACATAAATCTACTTAAATATCGAAATTTTGAAAAAAAACACATAGAATATGTATGTATTTGGTTATGTCCCTTAGACTTATTAAATGGTTGGTCCATATTTGACCTTAGAACTGAAGAGTATCATTAAGTCGGAAAAAACGCTAAAAAAATCTAAAGGTAAATGCATTTTACTACTAAAACTTTTCACAGATAAAGATTTTGTAAATATAAACCAATCTCCGAAATGTGGAAACAATCGATTCACAATTGACCCTAGGTCCCATATCAGGCTCTTAGCCGGAAATGACATAAATCTATTTAAATCTCGAAATTTTGAAAAAAAAAAAATATAGTATGTATAAGAATTTAGTTATGTCTCTTAGACTTGTTAAATTGTTGGTCCATATTTGACCTTAGAACTGAAGCTATGTTAAGCTTGAACGACTATAGCTTTTCTTATTTATATATTGCTAAAAAAAACGCTAACTTGGCATTACAGCAACTTAAATAATCAGTACATGTTACCATCGCGATAGGACTGATTCATTTTGTACTACAAATCTTGGCCACTAAAACTAATTTTCAATAAATTGTGGTAACTTTATACTACAAGTAGCAAAAGCATGTAAATAGGTCAGTCAGGCCATTGACAATGATATAAAATTAAATATTTACATTTAAATGAACAACATAAATATCTCAAACCATAAAATGGTTTAAAATATGACAATTTTCAACAGCACATAGAAATTTTCAGAACGACATTTGGCATATTTGGCATATTTGGCCTACCTTTAAGTAGCAGCCAAAAGTTTGAGTACTGAAGTCCTTGAGCTATAGCTATTTATAAATTCACACCACGTTATGATGATGGCAGATAAAATTTCATAACATAAATACGCTTTCTTCTTTATTATTTGCTCATTATTATTTTCTTCTCATAATGCCATACAATTTTAGCGTTAAGCCTTTTTCATCTAGTATTTCATGATGATGTCACTAACGGCTGCCTTTTCACAGGACCTAGGAAGGACAACAAGTAAAATAAAAGAAATACATTCGTAAGAATATTAACAAATAAATTATGTTTCTGAGTGCCAGGAGATGAAGATGTCATAAATTCTCCATTATACGATGCTATTGTTCAGGCTTTAAGTTGGGGGGCAGGGGAAATAAGAACAATGCTAAAGTGTTGGTGGGTTATTAAAGTAGGTTTAATAAGAGAATCCGTTTTTACTGCAGCTATTTTATCAACTATTATTACTGTTACTTTCTTCTTTTATTATGTTAAGGAAGGTCGCTAGAGCATGGCACAATATATATATATTTTTCCAATACTAAGAAATTAAATTCATTTCTCTTTACAAATCATAGGGATTAATTTTCAAGGATTTTATAAATTACAAATGATTCGTGAAGAGAATAAAGCAAAAGATCATGGATTAAAGATGATGTCCAAAACTGAAATGTAATTAATTTTAGAATAAAACAATGAATTTGTAAATTTCTATTTATACAAATGTAAATGTTACGTTTCTGGTTTTTAGTGTAAATTGAATAGAAACAAGCAAGAAAAGCTAAAGTCGGTCGAGCCCGACTATATAACACACTTCACTACTAAGGTCAAATATGGATCAACGATTCAATAAGTTTCGCTTAAGTCTAAGAGACATATAAACGTATACTATGTGCTATTTTTTCAAAATTTTCAGATTTAAGTAGATTTATGTCATTTTCGGCTAAGAGCCTAATATGGGAGCTAGAGTCAATAATTGTGGATCGATTGTTACCAAATTTCGGTTATTGGTTTATATTGACAAAATATTTATCTGTAATTTTCATACCCACCATCAAAAAATGTAAATGTTACATTTCTGGCATTTAGTGCAAATTGAAAAGAAACAAGTAAGAAAAGCTATAGTCGGTCAAGCCCGGCTATATAACACCCTTCACTACTAAGGTCAAATATGCCCCAATAATTAAACAAGTTTTCCTTAAGTCTTCGAGACATACATACATATACTATGTGCTATTTTTTCAAAATTTCGAGATTTATGTAATTCCGGCTAAGTTTCTAATATAGGAGCTAGGGTCAATTGTAGACCGATTGTTACCAAATTTTGGTTATTGGTTCATATTTATAAAATATTTATCTGTAGTTTAAGTAATCAAGTGGATTTATCTTTAGAGTTATTTACGTTTTTGTGCTTTTAACTATATATAACGTCTTTTGAGAATGTGTCTTGTATGGGAGGTATGGTCAAATATGGGCCGATTTCTACAAAATTAGAAACACTGATTAAGGTTATGATAAGCAATATTTGTGCTGAATATTATTAAAATATAATTAAATATGTGGTTGTAAAGGACCAAAAACTCTATTCCGGGAAGGCATCCCTATGGGAGGTACCCGAAATAGTAATCTGATTTCACCCACTAAGAATGGAGATCGTCCCTGGACCAAAGTATGAGCCTGTGCCAAATTTCATCAAATTATCTTTAATGTTACGACCTGTAGAATGATAACAAACTTACATGGATAATCGGCCAGGCAGCCAGCCGGGCTGACATCGTTAAATTAACTCAGTGAGTGTTTCTAAGTCGATTGGTATACTAAAACGTGGGTCTCAGACCAATATTTCTATGCGTTGCAAACATCAGCAAAAACCCAATATACCCTTTCCACCTATAACAAGTAAGAAAAGCTATAGTCGTCAAGCCTGACTATATGATTCCCTTCACTACTAAGGTCAAATATGGACCAACAATTCAACAAGTTTTGCTTAAATCCAAGAGACAAACACATATATACTATGTACTATTTTTTTTTTAATTTTAAGATTTAAGTAGATTTTTGTTATTTCCGGCTAAGGGTCTGATATGGGGGCTAGAGTCAGTTGCGGATCGATTGTTACCAAATTTCGGTTATTGATTTATATTGACAAAATATTACAATTTTTGTAATAAAATGCATTTATCTTTAAATTTATATGCGTTTTTGCGCTTTTCTGGGCATTTAAAAGACTTTTGAGAATGGGTCTTGTATGGGAGGTATGGTCAAATATGAATCGATTTCTGCAAAATTAGGTTATCATAAGCAATGTTTGTACTGAATATTATTAAAATACAGCTAAATTCGTGGTTGTAAAGAAACAAAAACTCTATTCCGGAAACGCGTCCCTGTGGGAGGTACACGAAATAGTAATTCGATTTTGCCAAAAAAGTATAGTGATCGTCCTTGGACTAAAGTATGAGCTGGACGGATATCGTTAAAATAACTCAGGGAGTGATTGGTCGATTGGTATACTAAAAGGCGGGTCTTAGACCAATATTTCTATACGTGACAAACATTATAAAAGTCTTCATCCCAAGAAAAAACTTTTTACGAGCAGTGCCTTCATGCTAAAGTTCTTACTGCTTCTATGGGTAGTAAAAGCCACTGGTAATTCGTTAAAAGGGCGAAGGAAAATGGTACTTCTTTAATTTCTACTCTTTTAAGAAATGACTTAGCATTAATTAATATATTTCAAAACAGATATGAATACTAATATTAAACAATTTTAGATTCCTATATTTTTTTAGATATTTTCGATCCAAAAAATTTTCTGTAGAAAAATTTTTGATAAAAAATTTTTTCATAGAAAATTTTTGATAGAAAATTTTTTCATAGAAAAATTTTTGATAAAAAAATTTTCCATAAGATAATTTTTGATAAAAAATTTTGCATAGATAATTTTCATAGCAAATTTTTTATTAAAAAATTTTCCATAGAAAAATTTTTATTAAAAAATTTTCGATAGAAAAATTTTTGATAAAAACATTTTCCATAGAAAAATTTTTATAGAAAAAATTTTTATATAAAAATTTTTGATAAAAAAAAAAAATTTTATAGAAAAATTTTTGATAAAAAAATTTTATAGAAAAATTTCTGATAAAAACAACAATTTTATAGAAAAATTTTTGATAAAAAAATTTTTTATAGAAAAATTTTTGATAAAAAAAATTTTTATAGAAAAATTTTTGATAAAAAAAATTTTTATAGAAAAATTTTTGATAAAAAAAATTTTTATAGAAAAATTTTTGATAAAAAGGGAACAATTTTTAATAAAAAAAATCTATATAAAAAATTTTTGATAAAGAAATTTTCTCTAGAAAAATTTTCATAAAAAATATAGAAAAGTTGTTGATTGAATTGATTTTTTTTTTAATTTTCTATTAAAAAATTTTCTATAGAAAAAATTTTGATAAAAAAATTTTTTGTAGAAAAATTTTTGATAAAAAAAAAAAATAGAAAAATTTTTAATAAAAAAAGTTTCTATACAAAATTTTTGATAAAAAAATTTTCTTTAGAAAAGTTTTTAATAAAAAAATTTTCTATGGAAACATTTTTGATAAAAAAAAATTTTCTGCAGAAAAATGTTTGATAAAAAATTTTCTACAGAAACATTTTTGACAAAAAAAAATTTCTATAGAAACATTTTTGATAAAAAAAATTTTCTATAGAAAAAATGTTGATAAAAAGTTTTTCTATAGAAAAATTTTTGATAAAAAAATGTTCTAAATTTCGAAGGAAAAAGTTTTGATACAAAATTTTCGATAGAAAAATTTTTGATAAAAAATTTTCCATAGAAAAATTTTTGATAAAAATATTTTTTATAGAAAAATTTTTGAAAAAAAAAATTTATAAAAAATTTTTGATAAAAAAAAATTTTATAGAAAATTTTTTGATAAAAAAAAATTAATAGAAAAATCTTTGATAAAAAAATTTTATAGAAAAATTTTTGATAAAAAAGGAACAATTTTTAATAAAAAAATCTATATAAAAAATTTTTTATAAAAAAATTTTCTCTAGAAAAATTTTGATAAAAAATATGGGAAAATTGTTGATTGAATTGATTTTCTACAGAATTTTTTTTTTTTAATTTTCTATAAAAAAATTTTCTATAGAAGATAAAAAAATTTTGATAAAAAATTTTTTGTAGAAAAATTTTTGATAAAAAAAATAGAAAAATTTTTAATAAAAAAAGTTTCTATACAAAATTTTTGATAAAAAAATTTTCTTTAGAAAAGTTTTTGATAAAAAAATTTTCTTTAGAAAAGTTTTTAATAAAAAAATTTTCTATGGAAACATTTTTGATAAAAAAAATTTCTACAGAAAAATGCTTGATAAAAAATTTTCTCTAGAAACATTTTTGACAAAAAAAAAATTTCTATAGAAAAAATTTTGATAAAAAGATTTTCTATAGAAAAATTTTCTATAGAAAATTTTTGCTAAAAAAATCTTCTATAGAAAAATTTTTAATAAAAAAATTTTCTATAGAAAAATTTTTGATAAAAAAATTTTCTATAGAAAAATTTTTGATAAAAAAATTTTCTATAGAAAAATTTTTTCTAAAAAAAAATTTTTGTGAAAAAAATTGTCTATAGAAAAATTTTTGATAAAAAAGTCTTCTATAGCAAAATTTTTGATACAAAAATTTTCTATAGAAGAATTTTTGATAAAAAAATTTTGTATAGAAAAATTTTTGATAAAAAAAATTTCTATAGAAAAAATTTTGATAAAAAAATCTTCTATAGAAAAATTTTTAATACAAAAATTTCTATAGAAAAATTTTAGATAAAAAAATTTTCTATAGAAAAATTTTTGATAAAAAAATTTTCTATAGAAAAATTTTTGATAAAAAAATTTTCTATAGAAAAATTATTGATAAAAAAATTTTCTATAAAAAAATTTTTGATAAACAAAATTTTCTATAGAAAAATTTTTGATAAAAAAATTTTCTACAGAAAAATTTTTGATAAAAAAATTTTCTACAGAAAAATTTTTGATAAAAAAATTTTCTATAGAAACATTTTTGATAAAAAAATTTTCTATAGAAAAATTTTTGATAAAAATGGAGTAGAAAAATTTTTCCTTTTAAAACGTTAGAACCATACATTGAAAAAAAATACATATTTTAGTTAAAAGTATAAAAAACGGCCACTCTGCCAACTATTTTTTTGTTCTGTTCTCTTTGCGCCGACCCGTGGATATCATCCAAAGAGTTCAAGATAATTTCAGGGGTACCGCAAGGCTCCGTGGTACATGTTCTTATGAAATCAGGGACCTTGTTCCCGAAACCCGAAATTTTTGCACGTAGTACTCGTCGTCAAGAACTCATTCATTTTATGTCGATTGGCCAGTAAATGTAATTTTGTTACACTTATTTGTAAAGCATTAAACCAATACGAACAATGCTTTAGTGTTACACACTTTCAGTATTTCTCGAAAACAAAAAAACAGGCGAGTCTCTTCTGTATTCAAGAAATATTTTTCAACAATATGGCTTTTGGTAAAAAAAAAAAACTAAATTTGGCATTATTTCAGCTTATTAAATTAAATACTACAGATACACTTCAATGATTCTGTTAACAGTTCTAAAATAGTAATTCCTGTTCAGTCAACACTGCCAACACATAACTTCTACTCAAGTAATCAGAAGGCGTCAACGAAGAATTGAAAATATTTCAACTAACTATGAACTCGCATTTGTGCATAAAAATAAATTAAAATTCTCAAATAATTAATTTTTATTTTCATCTCAACAATTAAACATTTGTCTAATTGATACAAAAGAAAAAGTTTTCTTTTCTGCATGCCATATTGTTTCAATTAGTTCGAATGTGACGCATTTATGTTGAACAAATTACGTTTGCATCACAGATTACAAAAATTATCTAAAATGAATGTACTATAGTCGGTCAGATCCGACTTTTTGATAACGTAAGCCACTGAAGTCAAAGTGGGAGCTATTGTCGAAAATCCTAGAAGTGGATAGAGGAACAGACAAGCCAAGCTCAATCAGCTGCAAGTATAGGTGATATGAATACCTTATACATTATATCAAGAGCGTTGTGTGGTACACCAACAGTCTCATCTGGAGTAGTAGTCCTTTAACTCCAGATGAACAATAAATACGGTGGATGGAACACATTAAGTGACATTAAACAACCATGACAGTACATTCATTGGCATTTCGGACAATCACCTAATAATACAAGAAGTAAAGAATTGCATTAAAAAGACTAAAACACAACAAGGCCCCGGGAAATGACAATATCTCAGCGGAGATGCTTGAATGTGATATTAAAGGGTTAGCGAGACTGTGGGACGCAATTGTACGTAAAATATGGGAAAAAAAAACTCTGCCAACCTCCTTAAATGAAGGTATACACTAAGAGAAAAATGACGATCTGATTTCAAGAAAAAAAATCTACAATATAAGATTGCGAAATCTTGAATTTTCAATCTTGAAAATATAGCCAGTAAGATTTATATTCTTAAATTTAAGAATAAATTCTTAGTTATGAGAATACAATCTAAAAATAAACATGTAATTTGATTGCTTTAAAGATTTTAATTTTTTTATAAGATTTTAAATCTTAATTTTAGATCGTATTCTTTATTTCAAGATTGTGATCTTGATTTCAAGATTTTATTCTTATTTTGAAGATTGCAAGTTCTAATCTTAAGATCGTATTCTTGATTTTGTAGATTTGTGTGCTTGTTTAAGGGAAATTTCTCAGTATTTTATCATAAATTGTAATCCGCCGACCAAAGTAGTTGCGAAAAAGTGAAAAACTAATTTTTTGATAAAAAAAAATATAAATTTAATAAGAAATATAAATGGAAAACCTTAATCCGGATGAAGTGATCCTTTTAAATATTCCAATAAAAGGCAATTTAGTTCCGGTATGTGATGGGGAGTATGAATTGAACTGCCATTCACAAGAAATTTCATCAGAATTCTCGGACGATGACGCGTTGCTGAAAATTTTTTTGAAAGAATTCGATCTGGAATGCGTTTTTCCGTACCTGCAGCGTAAGTTTTTCATCATATTTATAAATACATAAGTAAATTTCTTTATAAAAAATTATATTGATTTAATTTGTTTTAGGCTCAAATGTAACTTTTAGAAGTCTGCAGTATATGAAAGCAGATGATGTAAAGGAAGCCATTCCACCCTTAGGACTTCGAATGGAATTTCGTGAAAAATTATTTGTATGGAAAAAGAAACAGGTTTTAATATTTTATTTAGAAAGTAAATTAAACCACTAATAGTTTTGTCCTTTAGTTTGAAATTGATGAAGATACACTTTCGTGGCTACAAACATGTCCGGATGTAACTTCCACTCCATCGTCTTCTGTAAATGTGGAAGTTAACAAAAAAGTGTTTGACAAGGTAAAAGTATTAGATAATTATTTAATACAAAATTACTTGTACAAAACATAAAATATTTTCGTATATTTATATAGAATTTAGCTTCATTATTGAATGAATCAGTAAGTGGCAAAAACATCCTAGAATTTTATGCTTCACACAAAGATTTAAACAATAACTATCGTGATGTGCTGATCCAGATTATAGTACATAAAATTCTAAAAAAGGATCTCGCACTTCATCCTCACGATTTCCAAGATATATTGACAGAAATATGCACACTTTTCCCAACGGAAGATGAAGTCAAGGTATTTTTAGGATAACATTTTTTACTAACTACCTATAACCTAAAATAAATTTTAAAATATAGGAATACTATTACATTCCTCGAAAGGGGAAAAAAATAATAAAAAATGTGTTTTATTTTATCTTTAAATACGAATATTTTAATAAGAAAAAACGTGCTGATAATAAGATTTTCTGCTTGAAATCGAAACTTTTTCTGCTTGAAAGTAGAGTAAATGCGAAAAATCTTATTTTAAGAATAAAATCTTATTTTTCAAGATTGTTTGTAAGATCGCAATCTTGAAAAAGTTCTAAGAACAAGATCGATAATTAAGAATGCGATCTTATTATTTAAGATTATGTTCTTATTAATTAAGAGTGCATTCTTAAAAATTAAGAATTTAATCTTAATTAATAAGAACACATTCTTAGTTATCGATCCTGTGCTTAGATTTTTTTTAAGATTGCGATCTTACAAAGAATCTTAAAAAATTAAGATTTTATTCTCAAAATAAGATTTTTCGTATTTACTCTACTTTCAAGCAGAAAAAGTTTCGATTTCAAGCAGAAAATCTTATTATCAGCACGTTTTTTCCCTGAGTGTACTAGTCAAAATACCAAAAAGGGTGACTTCAAAGACTGCAATAACTACAGGGGTATAACAGCTCTTCCAATTCCGAGCAAAATACTAACTCGAGTATTTTGAATAGAATATCCGACGCAATTTTCTTTACACTCCGCGAAAATAAGTTTGGGTTCAGAGAAACCCAATTGATCTAATCAACACAGTTAGAATAGTACTAGGGCAATGTAATGAGTCTTGCACCTCCATTTACCTAGCGCTTATCAAATTAGGGAAGGCCTTCGACAGTGTCAACAGGAACTATCTATGAAGAATTTAAGAAAATCGTAACATGCCATCGAAAATTCTAAACTTAGTTCGAGCATGTACGTGGATTTTAAATGTCGAATATTACACAAGGGTTAATTGTCAAATCCGTTCGAAGTCACTACTGGAATAAGGCATGGATGTATCTTGTTACCTATACTTTTTATACCCACCATCAAAAAGAATGGGGGTATATTGAGATTGTCATTCCGTTTGTAATTTCCTTAATATTGGTTCAAAAACGATATATATTCATTTGTAATTTCCTTAATATTGGTTCAAAAACGATATATATTCAGAATTCTTATGAAATTCTAAAACGATTGAGCTATGTCCGTCTGTCTGTCTGTCTGTCTGTTTGTCTGTCTGTCTGTCTGTCTGTCTGTCTGTCTGTCTGTCTGTCTGTCTGTCTGTCTGTCTTTCTGTCTGTCCGTCTGTCTGTATGTTGAAATCACGATAACGTCTAAACGAAAAGAGCTAGCTAACTGAAACTTAGCAAAAACATTCTTTATCTATGAGAAAATTTTGGTATTGAAATTGGGCAAAATCGGTTAGCATTTGGCCATAGCTCCCGTATAACCTCGTCTAGGCTAATCGCTTATTTGCTAATAAATGACATATTATGACAGTTATGATGACAAAATTTGGTATCTAGAAGTTTTAGATAAGCACTAGGCAGCATATAAAATTACATCGAAATCGGTTCACATTTAGCCATAGCTCCCATACAAAAAACTTACGAAAACAGGCTAAATTTCACCCAAAATACACTTAAATGCTAATAAATCTAAAAGTATAACAGATATAACCACTAAATTTGGCACAAGAAAGTCTTATGTCAATGCCAGCCAGTGTGCAAAATTTCGTCACAATCGGTCACCATTTGACCATAGCTCCCATATAAAAAACTTATGGAAAGAAAAGGTTGTTTATGTCCGTCTGTCCGTCAGATAAAAGCACGATAGCGCCTTAACGAAAAGAGCTAGAGAGACAAAATTTTACAAAAGTATTTTGGATATCTTGAAAAAGATGTGTGTTGAAAATGGACAAAAACGGTTTTAAATTTAGTTAGAGCTCCCATATAACCCCGCCCCTGGAAACACATTAATGCTGATAAATTGAATACAATTGTAATAGCTATGACAATTAAATTTAAAATAGGGAAGTTTTATGCAATTTTTGATCAGTTTATCAAATTTTATAGGAATCAGTCCATATTTGACTTTAGCTTTCATATAAAAAAACACTCACGAAAACCAAAAATTTTAGCATAAGCCAGTTAAAAGCTATTAAATCAGAAACTATAATAGCTATGGCCACTAAAGAATAAGCAAGAATAAGCTCTATATATATACCAGCCAGTGCGTAGAATTCTGTTACAATCGGTCAACATTTGGCTATAATTCTTATATGTATAACATCCCCTTTTTTATCTACAATTAAAAAGATTTGGAAGTATATTCATTATATTAAGATTGCACCTATGAAATTATATAGGCATCAATCAATGTTCAGCCAAGACTTTATATATGATGAATGCATTAGGAACTCATAAAGAAATAAATGGACCTGCCGTATTACTATTAACGTCTTTAGCCTAACTACATATTAAGCACAACGAAAAGTATTTAACAACTTATTAATGTAAAACTATACCCGGTTATGAGACCGAATTTTGATCAAAATAAATACTGGGGAAACCACTAAAATATTTTTAAATGTTGTGAACTATAAAGCTACGGCAACCGAATTTAGTCCAAAGGTTTTGCCAACAATACCTATCATAGTTTCTATGTAATTTAATAGCTTTTAACTGGCCTTTGCTAAAATTTTTGGTTTCCGTGAGTGGTTTTTATATGAAAGCTAAAGTCAAATATGGACTGATTAATATAAAATTTGATAAACTGATCAAAAATTGCATAAAACTTCCCTATTTGAAATTTAATCGTCATAGCTATTACAATTGTATTCAATTTATCAGCATTAATGTGTTTCCCGGGGCGGGGTTATATGGGAGCTCTAACTAAATTTGAACCGATTTTGTCCATTTTCAACACACATCTTTTTCAAGATATTCAAAATACTTTCGTAAAATTTTGTTCCTCTAGCTCTTTTCGTTAAGGCGCTATCGTGCTTTTATCTGACGGACAGACGGACATAAACAACCTTTTCTTTATGTATTTTTGTGTTTCCATAAGTTTTTTATATGGGAGCTATTGCCAAATGGTGACCGATTGTGACAAAATTTTGCACACTGACTGGCATTGACATAAGACTTCCTTGCGCCTAATTTAATTTTACTAGCTCTTGTAGTTAAGGAGCTATCACTATTTAATCTGACGGAAAGACGGACATAAAAGTGTTTTCGTAAGTTTTTTATACGGGAGCTAGGTCAAATGGTGACCAATTGCGATACTGGCTGGCATTGATATAAGACTTTCATGTGCCAAATTTAGTGGTTACATCTGTTATACTTTTAGATTTATTGGCATTTATGTGTATTTTAGGTGAAATTTAGGCTGTTTTCGTTAATTTTTTGGTATGAGAGCTATGGCTAAATGTGAACCGATTTCGATGAAATTTTTTATGCTAAAACTTTTAGATACCAAATTTTGTCATCATAACTGTTATAATTTGTCATTTATTAGCAAATAAGCGGTTAGCCTAGACGAGGTTATACGTGAGCTATGGTCAAATGCGAACCGATTTTTCCCAATTTCAATAGAAAAATTTTCTCATAGATGAAGAATGTTTTTGATAAGTTTCAATTAGCTAGTTCTTTTCGTTTAGACGTTATCGTGGTTTCAACAGACAGACAGACAAACAGACAGACAGACAAACAGACAGACGGACAAACAGACAGACGGACAAACAGACAGACGGACAGACAGACAGACGGACAGACAGACAGACGGACAGACAGACGGACAGACAGACGGACAGACAGACAGACAGACAGACAGACAGACAGACAGACAGACAGACAGACAGACAGACAGACAGACAGACAGACAGACAGACAGACAGACAGACAGACAGACGGACAGACAGACAGACAGACAGACAGACAGACAGACAGACGGACAGACAGACAGACAGACAGACAGACAGACAGACAGACAGACAGACAGACAGACAGACGGACAGACAGACGGACATAGCTCAATCGTCTTAGAATTTCATGAGGATTCAGAATATTTATCGTTTTTGATTTTTGAGCCAATATTAAGGAAATTACAAACGGAATGACAATCTCAATATACCCCCCATTCTTTTTGATGGTGGGTATAAAAATATCATTAAATTGACTCAGAAAGTTATTCAGAGTAAACCAATTGTGATAGTGTAGGGTATAAAAAATTACTTCAAAAATTTTTTGCAAATGACTGATCATTATCAGTTGATTGTTTAAAAAGTATTTGTAACATATGTTCTTAAAATTTGAAAGTGACAGACTAATTTGCTAAAAGTTAAAATATATAAATGTTGCCATTTAAAGCAGAAAGAGGAAGAATTTTAAAAAAGCTTTTAGATACATTCTTTGTGCTTTCATTATCAAGAAGAAATGTTCTGGATATACACATTTTTTTTTTTCATTCACAAATTTTTCAACTTTTCATTTCCCACAAATTGTTAATGAATTGTCTTGAATATTCGTTCGTAAACTAATTTCGTATATGAGTTCATATTTTTCCTTTATTTTCATTACTCGAAACCAATTTAATCTAGCAATTTTATTTTTCATGTTCTGTAAATCGAAGTTCAAAAGAAGAAGTAATTTATAAATGATTTTTGATTTTTTACTACTTTTCATTTCATTTTGTTTTTTTTTTCTTGTTGATTTAAATTCGTTTTCAATACAAAAAGAAATAAAACAAAAAATTACTAAATATTCCCATTGAAATGTTGCTGCGCTAAAGCCACAAAAGTCTGTGGTATTTATGGTCTGTACCACAAAAGATAAAACCAATCTCGATTCGGTGCTTTAAGAGCACAAATACGGTATTGTACTTTGTAAATTGCTGTGATTTTTTGGAATGGATACAAATTTAAGTTTAAAGAAATAGAAATACAATTTATTGAGTTAATGTTTCGTTTAAATTTAAGACAATGTTTTAGGGTAAAAATTTAAAGTGTTGTATATCAAGAGACAAAGTTGGATAAGATGAAGATGATTCTTGGGTATAAAAACGGGTAGACCTATTCGAAAAAATTACTTATAATGGGTAATTTCTTTTAAATTTGGAGAAAAGTATTAAATATTTACTAAAGTCATGATATCGACTTATTGTCCCCAATTCTGGCATACCTTGTTGTTGGAACAGTTCCAACTTTTACAATTTGAACCATTTTTTATTTGCGGTATATCAAGGCCAAGTAATTTTGTTGCTTCCACTGGATGATTCCACAAATCCACAGGGATAATTGATGCAGGGTTGGAGGTACAGTTGAAATGTGGGGGTATCATGAGGACCCTGATCACATGCTAGGTATACGTTGAGGACGTCGCGTTCTATACGGGAAAAACTATGTTTAATCTGTTGCTCCCTGTCGATCTCACTTGTGCTAGAAATCCTTTTGGAAAATTTCTTTCTTCTTATGCTGTGGGCGGGTAGTAGACCTCCTAATACAACATTCATCCGTTAACCAGAATCGCGAAACTGGGTCGTCTCTACTAATATTGTTCTACGCTTCCATTTACGATATTAGATCTAAAGTATCTTGTACATATCTTTGTATGCAATCCCTATACATTCAAAGACCTTTCCTGATATCCACTGGAATAACCTAACTAGGGTTAGCAGTAGATTTGAAAAAGACCAAAATATGTTAAATCTATTGATCCACGCCGATCTCAGTTGTTACAAAACAACTTTTGGAAAATTTATTTCCTCTTGTGCTGTGGGCAGGTGAGAGACCTCCTAATACAACATTTATGCGATAACCTGAATCGTTGAACCGGCTCGTCTCTTTAAATGTTGTTCAACGCTTCCAATTCCGAGATTTGATACAAATTATCTTGTATTTACATATCTTTGTGTGCTATTCCCATACATTCGAAGACCTTTCCTGATTTCCACTGGAATAAGTTAAGTATGGTTGGCAGTACTGTTGAAATATGGGGGGGGGGGGAGGAAGTGTATCATGAGAAACCTGATCACTTGCTAAGCATACGTTGGGAACGGCGCTGTCTACGCGGGACTAGCATTGCCCCTTGTCAATCTCAGTTACTCCAGACGACTCTAGAACAATTTATTTCTTCTTTTGCTGTGGGCAGTGGGAGACCTTCTTAATTCAATCTCAGTTAAACCAGACGACTCTTGAACAATTTATTTCTTCTTTTGCTGTGGGCAGTGGGAGACCTTCTTATACTACATTTATGCGATAACCTGAATCGAGGAACTGGCTCGTCTTTATTAATGTTGTTCAACGCTTCCATTTACAATATTCGATCTAAAATTGCTCCTTGTCAATCTCAGTTATACCAGACGACTCCTGAACAATTCATTTCTTCTTTTGCTGTGGGCAGTGGGATACCTTCCTATACTACATTTATGCGATAACCTGAATCAAGGAACTGGATCGTCTTTATTAATGTTGTTCAACTCTTTCATTTACAAGATTCGATCTAACAGATCTTGTGTATATCTTCATATACTATCGCCAAACATTCGAAGACCTTTCCTGATGTCCACCGGAATAAGTTAAGTATGGTTGGCAGTACTGTTGAAATATGGGGGGAGGGAGTGTATCATGAGAAACCTGATCACATGCTAAGCATACGTTGGAAACGGCGCTGTCTACACGGGACTTGCATTGCCCCTTGTCAATCTCAGTTATACCAGACGACTCCTGAACAATTCATTTCTTCTTTTGCTGTGGGCAGTGGGATACCTTCCTATACTACATTTATGCGATAACCTGAATCAAGGAACTGACTTTATTAATGTTGTTCAACGCTTCCATTTACAAGATTCGATCTTAAAGATCTTGTGTATATCTTCATATACTATCGCTATACATTCGAAGACCTTTCCTGATGTCCACCGGAATAATTTATACTCCTTTGAGGATCCTGTTAACATGTTGCTCATACTTTGAAGACGGCGAGGCCTATGCGTGACGAAAATATATTAAATCAATTTCTTCATGCCGATCTCAGTAGGTAGGAGACCTCGTAACACAACATTCATGCGATTATCTAAATGGCGGAACTACATCGTTACTATTAATGTTGGTCAACGCTTCCATTTCCGAGATTCAATCTAAAGGATTTCGTACATATCTTAGCATGCTAACCCCATACATTCGAAAACCTTTGCTGATGTTCTTTGAATGGGACTCCAACTATGTGATGCTAAAGTTTGAATGATCTACGACTTCCCAAAAGTAACTACTAAGTTAGCATGATGTTGTGCTCCTTTGCTCGAAGGAACTTTGTTTCCTCATGAAGATTATGTAGTGAGGTAATTTGCTGGCAGCCTGTGATTGTTCTTTAGGCCGCGTTTTGGCAGCATTTCACAGAGTGTCACTTAACAGCGCTGACCATTCTAGGGTAGTATAATTTAATACTGACCGCTTTATAGATAGATTGGAAGATTTTTTTGTTTGTTCCCCAAGCACTGACGGCTAGTGCTTTAAGGAGTTTCTGCAAGTATAAGTGGCTCCTTAAGATTTCGGGTAGCTTATGGTTGGAATTGATACACGACCGACCAGGACGCCTAGCTATAATTTTTATTTAATAGGCTCGCTGAGAATTTAGTTGGTTGATTGAATCTTCAGTTCACGTTCAATGTAGAAATGGCGGATGATATTGAAATAACAATTTACCTTACAGCAGAGATCTTTAGCATTATGGCCCTTCACCATGACATTATTTTAATGCCTTTTGGACGAGCTCGGAGCTTAGAGAGGTAGATTTTATATATGAGTGGTAGCAGGACCCCAAACTGAGGAACTCCTTATTAAACTCTCCAATGCTTAGATCGTTGATCTCGAAACTCTACAAGCCATTGACGACGCCTAAAACAGTTTACTATCAATCTTTGCAAATTCATTGGCATTGTGGGCTGATGGATGTTGTAAAAGAGGGTGACATGACTAACCATGTCAAAGGCTCATGACACGGTTAGCCACTAGAACCGTTATTTCACAAGGCCTCTGCTGATTCCAGCCTTGTGAGATGTAAATGGTAACGGAGGTTGATGGTGTAATAGAGCTGCGCATTTTGCAGAATCCATGCTTAAATTTCAAGGGCCGATGTTGATTTTGAACAAAACACAAACTATTTAGGAAATTATTGTAATTTTATTTTATTATGATATATTGGTATTACTCAATTATGTATGGAACAAAATATCGGCCAAATGGGAGCCGCGACCACGGCGGCACACCTCCATCCGATGGCCAAAATTTTCGATGACCCTGAGGCATAATGGAGGTTCTATGCCGTTAATGTGCCGAATTATCTCATCCTTTAGCTCTTGAATTGTTGCTGGCTTATCGACGTACACCTTTTCTTTCAAATAACCCCAAAGAAAAAAGTCCAACGGTGTCAAATCACATGATCTTGGCGGCCAATTGACATCGCCATTACATGAGATAACACGGCCATTGAATTTGTTGCGCAAAAGAGACATTGTTTCGTTAGCTGTGTGGCAAGTGGCATCATCCTGCTGAAACCACATATCGTCCACATCCATATCTTCCAATTCGGGCCATAAAAAGTTCGTTATCATCTCGCGATAGGGATTCTTATTCGCCCAAATGCGGCAATTCTGTTTATTGACGAATCCACTGAGGTGAAAATGTGCCTCATCACTGAAGATGATTTTCTTCGAAAATTGATCATCCACTGTTGCCATTTCCTGCCACCATTCTGCCCATTAACGACGTTTGGAATGGTCAAGAGGCTTTAGTTCTTGAGCCAATTGCACCTTGTTAGCGTGTAAATGCAAGTCTTTATGCATAATGTTCATCAACGACGAGCGTGAGAGGTGCAATTGTTGGGCACGACGACGAGTTGAGGTGGACGGCTCTTCAGCCACACTATCGCGAACAGCAGCAATATTTTCTGCAGTAGGAGCTGTACGAGCATGCACTGGTGTTCTCACATCTTCTACAGACCCGGTCGATCAAATTGACCAAAAAAATCACGAAGTGCACGATATGCATTTTGATTTGAACGCCCATTTTCATAATAAGTCTGGATAACCTTAACACGTTGTTGGATTGTGTATCTCTTCATGGTTCAAATTGAGTAAGTCTGAAATAGAGAAATGTCAAATAAAATTCGAAAAAAAAACTTGGCGTTTAGGTGTGGTTCACATTCAAAATCGGCCCTTACAATTTAACCACCCTTAGTTGGCAGGTCAGCTGGGGGAGGAATTGAAAAAATACCTCATTCCTGAGTTTTAGAGGTTTTAAAATTGAAATCCTCCTATTTATTCCTTTTCATCCAAACATTAGGTGAAATAAGTCTCCTCATTGCCATTGGATATTCATAAGGGGCCAATTGCCTTAAAAGGCTAAGCTGTGCGGATGATCCCTCCAACAATTATAGATGTAAAAAGCTGTAATGCGTTCGAGACAGGAAGATCATGTAGTTTTCGAACAATACTCTTCTTCGTCTTATTTTTTACGCCTTCGGCACCGATATTATGTTATTGACAAATTTCATATTAACCAGATCATTCTTTTCCTCAGGATTCAAAAGAGATAGAACTGAAGACCACAACTTGCTTGATCGCCTGAAGATATGCAACCTTAGTTCGTCATGTAGTCAAGCCGATGGTTTTACTTGTCCTTATTTACTAATCTGCAAATATAACGGTTCAACTGGTTCAGTGTTGGTACGCTCACCTGCTAGTCAAACTATTTCTGCTAAGTAGTGAGGCCTTACTACGCGTATTCCACCGGCAGGGATGAAGCGAGTGATTGCTTCGTTGACGGTTACACGAAAGTTCATCCCTGTGTCGAGCTTATTAGACGATAATTAAAGATCACCGAAGTGACTTTTGGTTTAAGTTTGTACAAGTGAAAAGACAATGAAATCGTTAGGTAGCTCTAACGATTTTGAATAAGTGGTCTGTTATCTGGTCAGTTAATCAGACCAGGACTTTCAATAGATATGTCTGATGAACTTTATCTTTACCATTTACCCATAATCTGAGTGAAAGCGTCGTAATTCAGAGTGCCGAACACTTTCTCGTAAATCTATTTCGCTTACGACGGATCTCTTAATCATTAAAGTTCTGATATCGGGAAGGTAACCTGCTGTACAACTAATTATAGGCACAATGTAGACATTATAGAGTTATATTTCCATGCCTCGTGATCTGACGGCAATCATTGTATCTACTGTCCAAATCAAGAGATAGAACTATATACGCACAGAGTTATGGACTATAAATGCGACGACATTACCATAGCTTCCGGTGCGGTCTATCAAAAAAAACTTTCTAACATTTACAACTTTGCAGACTAGAGTTGTTATTCAGTTTTGTCTCCTATACCTCTGCGATCATAATGTTATGCTGGTGCATGAACCACGTTCAGAGGGAGAAGCCGAGCGGCTCGAAGCCGGCGCTGAGTCGCCGCCGGGAGAATTTTTCGATAGTCAGCCGCCGCCGAAAGAACCGGCTCGTGTCGGCTTAAATTTCAAGCCGAAATATTTTCATTTTTATATAAATATATTTTTTAATACTTAATTTTTTAAAAAGACTTGGTTTTTATATTTAATAAGAAGATACATAAAAGTATTAGCAACTTAATCTTTCATTTAAAGCTCGTTTTTTGTACTCGAGAAAATAAGGGCAAGTGAAAAAGTGTATAATACTGGCAACACGCGTTACTACCATCAATTTTTGTTAATTTGGCAACACAGAAAAAATCAACCGTGCGCTTTTAGAAAATATCATGTTATATTTTTCGCGTCTCTATAAAGTGTTAAGTTTTATAAAAATGACACAAACAAATTTAAGCAAATATTTTGAAAAAAAATCTAAAAAGCAAATAATTTCGTCAGACTCGGATTCTGATGATGACATAAATATAAATAAATATATATTGATTAACGCAGATGTTGACTATTATGAAGATCTTTTGAAAAAGAAGGAAGAGTTAAAAAAATTAGCCAAGGTTGTCGTAAATGAAGTGGGAGTTTCGCAATGCTGGAAACATTTTGGAGATCTTTATTTAAAAGAGTTTGCTTCGATGAAAATGGTTTGAAAGGGTAAGTCTACCATAAATTCATACATTCATTAACACAAGTTAGTCTTTATTTTGTATTAAGGTTTGGAAAATCTACTTCCACCACAAATTATAATAACCACCTACGATCCGTGCATAAATAATTTGGACGTGAAATCCATTAATTTTGGAAAAAGCTCATTAATGTCTAAAAATGCACTTGGGTCGTCTTCCACAAATAACAAATTTCAAAATGAAAGGCGAATTGCCGAGATGTGTCGTTGGGACTTGGAGTCGTTTAAGATAGTTCAAAGACCAGGCTTCCAAAAATTTATTAAAACTTTAAGTCCAAATATCGTAATTCCATCTGACCGAACAATAGCAACATCGGCACTCGATAACGTCTACGACGTGTACCTTGAACATATAAAGGAAATTTTAAGTACATCGCCGAACAACATTACCCTAGTTCTGGATATGTGGTCAGACCGTTACAAAAAATTATCGTATATAAATATAAAAATTCATTTCTGTGCTAATTTTTAAATCAAAGTAATTTCATTGAAAACTGAAATTTTCCCACGACCCCATACGGCTGTAGCTGTAGTTCAAAAGATAGATGACGTCTTGATGGAATTTAATCTTAAAAGTAAATCAATATGTGCAGTATATAATATGCAAATATAATATCTGCATTAAAAATTAATAACATATCTCGATATGGTTGCAGTACCCACTTACTGCACAGATTTTTAACAAACGATGTTTTAAATAACGAACAGTTTGTTCATATTAATGACGTTATTAACAAACTTAAGCAAATTTATAGGAGTTTAATGTATAGCGCAGATGAGATTTCAAGACTTTAAAATTTGGAAAGTCAGGCCGAATTAGCTAAAATAATTTTAGAAGTGGAAGCGCTGTTAGAAAGTTTAGATTCCGATGACCGATTCCCTAGTGGGGACGACAACTTTTCAAAAGTTGAAAACGCACTTCTCAACCCAGAAGCTCAACTTTAAAAAATTCTGTTCCAACACGCTGGAATTCGTTGTTGGTCATGATTAATAGTTTTATAAAAAATATTAATATTATAAATATAGCTTTGCTTAGAATAAATCAGCAACCACTTATCATACCAGATATGGAAAAACAGCTGATGAAAGAGTTCGGAATTTTTCTAGAGATATTTGAAAACGCAACAAAATTTCTCCAAGGTCAAAGTTATCCCACTCTAAGCTCTTTTATATATTTTTATGAAAATATAATGTCTTCATTAGAAAGGACAGAAATTGAATCATGTTTTGAACTCACAATACATTTGTGCGGTTTTGCAAATCAGAACTTAAAAAAACGTTTAAAGATTTTTAAAATACACGTGGTGGCAGCTTTAATGGATCCATGCCAAAAAAATTGGCCAGCTTTGGAGAAGTATATTAAAATGATTCCACAAAACGCGTCAAATTTATTTGAAATCTCGGATGTGTCCTATAATTCAGTTTCTAAATCAAAATTAATTTTAGAAGAATTACAAAAATTAGAGGATATTGATATCAATCGTCCATCTACCAGTAAAAGTTCAAATCAATCTGAGGAACCCATCAGAAAGATCAAAGTATAATTTTATGATTATTTTTTTTTATAATTTTATATTGTATATATATTTGTTTTACTAGAAAATTTCAAATACAAGACAACAAATGTTAGAATTCATCGGAACAATAACGCCTAATCTAAATAATAATATGGAACTTGAAATTCAAAAATATCTTGATAGCGAAGTTGACGAATCGGAGCCAATCGATTGGTGGAAAGAAAATAAACAGGTATATTTGCATTTATACTGAAACCACAAAAATTTTTATGTGTGTTGCATTTTTAGATTTATCCCAATATTGCAAAATTAGCAAATTTATGTTTCGGGATACCAGCGACGTCAGCATCGTCGGAACAAGCCTTTTCATTCGCTGGCAACTGTGTCAACCAAAAAAGAAGTTCCCTAAATCCTAACACAATAAAAAAGCAATTGTTTTGTGCATGACAATATGGGTTTATGAAACCAAAATAAGGAAAAATATGTATTCTGTTCTGTTTCTTTAAAAATAAATTGTTTAAAAAACATGAATTTTTTCTTTTTGTATTCGGCTTAAAGCCGGCGCAAAGCCGCCGCTGGTCCATTTTTCTCCAGCCGCCGCCGCCGATAATTTGTAGTCGGCTTCGCCCTCTGATCACGTTACATTGCCTTGGCGGCCATTGAAGTTGAACTGCAGAATAGATATCTCCCCCGAAATTTGGACTGCAACTTGGTGTTAGCAACGATGGACTGTGATGCTCAATATATTGATAATGTGATTACTGAATAGAGGTTGGGTGAATTGCCGATTTGCCGATCACTGCCAGTGATGTTGAAATCCTGAGCAGCTTCTAAGTTGACCCCAATCCATATAAGAGTTGAATGATAGCTGGGTTTGAATATAGTGCAATCGGTTCTGATACATTATACAGATCTTTGGTCCGGAATTTGTTATACCCTTCACCACCATAGGTCTAAAGGGTATTATAAGTTTGTGCTGATGTATGTAATGAATAGAAATATTTGTATACCAATAGACTTAGCGATGTCAGTCCGTCTGGCTAGACGGCTGGCTGGACTCCCATGTAAACCATGTAATCAAAGTATACGTCGGAATTCTAAAGGGAATTTAATGAAATTTGGCACAGATGATTTTTTTGATAGTGGGACTATGGCTATAGAAATTCGTCACAATCGGTTTAATTTTTTACGGTACCTCCCATAGGCCCCAATTTCCGGAATTGATATTTTTGCCACAAATATTAATATATTTTTGATGAAATTTAAAGCAGGTACCGCTTGTGTAAGCCAAAATCACTTTATCAAATTATGTTAAAAGCGGTCCACATTTGACCAAAGCTCAAATACAAACTCTTCTATCAAAACGCACTAAATGAGACAAAAATCACTAAAACTCCCGTAAATCTGAAGATAATGACAATTTCAAATTAATTTTTTGCAAACATAACACAGCACTACAAAATAAAAAAAATTTCATGTGCTCTTAAAACCACTAGACAATTTTAATGTATCATGACTACCTTTGTACAAAAATGGTAAAATTTTTAAATTCTATGGCAAGATTTTTTAAAATTTTTTTTTTTAAATTGCAATTTTTTTTAGACGTTTTTTCAAATAATTAATGATAACTCAAAAACTACTAGTCCGATGTTATTAAAATAAAATCAGAAAAATTAAGATTTACATAGCCTTCAATTCGTCTATATATCGCATACCAATCGGATCAATGGTATCGGAGTTATAATAAAAACTTAAGAAAAAAATATATTTTTTACATAAAAATGACAAAAATTTTCGTTTTAAAAAAATCATGAAAAATCGAAAACGCCAAAAAACTTCCAGATTTATTATTTTATCGCATAGCGACATATAATAGCAATAAAATGAGATATCGACCAGTGCAAATTGTAGTAACTCAAGAACTGTTTAACCGATTTTAAAGATATGTAGCTTATTGAAAATCTCATTGTGTTTGCCCTAAGGACCAGGATTCACTTTTTTGTAAAAGGGGGAATAAATAGCTTTAATTTTGCAAAAACTGAAAATTTGACAATTTTTTTCGATTTAAACGCTATTTTTCAAATTTGGGGCCTATGCGCTACGTGTTAGCGTTGTCTCATTTGACTAAAAATTTGTGGGTGGAAGTTTCTCACCAAATCTCACAATAATCCGACATGCACCCCTTGAAATTGGAAAATTTATTTTTTTGAAACATTTGAAAACCCGCTATAATGCGTATATCAAGCAAAAAACTAAAATTTTGTGAAAATGAGCAAATTCACTAAATTGTGAATAAATTCGAAAAAAATCAATCGATTTTTATGGTCGGTATCTCATTTTGTTGCTATTTAATGTCGCTATGCGATAAAATAATAAATCTGGAAGTTTTTTGCCGTTTTTGATTTTTCATGATTTTTTTAAAACGAAAATTTTTGCCATTTTTACACAAAAAATATATTTTTTTCTTAAGTTTTTTATTATAACTCCGATACTATTGAGCCGATTGAAACGCGATATATTGGCGAATTAAAGGCTATGTAAGTCTTATTTTTTTTGATTTTGTTTTAATAATATCGGACTAGTAGTTTTTGAGTTATCATTAATTATTTGAAGAAACGTCTAAAAAAATTGCAATTTAAAAAAAAAAAATTAAAAAAAAAAATCTTGCCATAGAATTTAAAAATTTTACCATTTTTGTATCGGGTGTTTTTTATTGAGGTATAGAACTTTAAGTTGGCATCACTTTTTTCACTGGCGGCCATTTTGTCAGCTGTCAAGTGATTAATATTTAGTTTGGTTTGCCATTTCATCATGAACAGGTTGACAAAAGAACAACGCTTGCAAATCGTGCAAATTTATTTCGAAAATAATGGTTCAGTTCGCGAAGTTTACCGCAAGCTCCGTCCATTTTATGGTCGACATAATCGTCCATCAGAGCAATTAATTCAGTTAACCATGGATCGTTTTCGCACTACGTTTACTCTATGTGATAATACGCATCCGCAGCGACGTCGAACAGTGCGCACCGAAGAAACAATTGCCGCTGTAGAGCAAAGTGTTGAAGAGAACCCGAATGAATCGATTCGCCACCGTGCACATCAATTGGAGCTTTTTCCATCAACTTTATGGCCGATTTTGCGCAAAGATCTTGGCTTGCGACCTTACAAGATCCAGCTTGTGCAAGAATTAAAGCCGCGAGACCATGCAATGCGTCGTGCTTTTGGTGTATGGGCAGAAAATGAGATTGATCTCGATGCTGATTTTCATCGCAAAATTTTGTTCAGTGATGAGGCTCATTTTTGGTTGAATGGCTACGTCAACAAGGAAAATTGCCGCATTTGGAGTGAAGAGAATCCACATGAGACCCTTGAGACGCCATTACATCCACAAAAACTGACTGTTTGGTGTGCTCTATGGGCTGGTGGAGTCATTGGGCCATACTTCTTCCGAAATAATGCTACAGAGTCAGTTACCATAAATGGAGACCGGTATAGAGCCATGATAATCGACTATTTTGTTCCCCAATTGGATGGCATGAATGTGGATGAGTTGTGGTTCCAACAAGGCGGCGCTACATGCCACACAGCGCACGTCACAATTGATTTATTGAAGGAAACATTCGATGAGCGCATAATTTCGCGGAATGTACCTGTCAATTGGCCACCAAGATCGTGCAATTTGACACCACTGGATTATTTTCTTTGGGGATATGTAAAGTCGCTCGTCTACGCCAACAAAGCAGAAACGTTAGGGGACTTGGAAGCCAACATTCGTGGCGTTATTGCCAACATACGGCCCCATATGCTCGAAAAAGTAGTTGAAAATTGGACCTGTAGAATTGGCTTTATTCGAGCCAGCCGCGGTGGCCACATGCCCGAAATCATATTTGAACATTAATGGCATAAAATTATCCCTCCAATAAAGCCAAATTGATGGACATTAAAACGATTTTCTTGTGTTTTATTTCAATTCGAAGTTCTATACCTCTAAAAAAAACACCCATTACTAAGGTAGCCATGATACATCAAATGTATATAGTGGTTACTCGAGCACATTTTTGCTGTTGATCTGTGTAATTTTTGTAAAAACTGTAATCCATTTACTTAATTTCTAGATAATCGGTCTACATTTGACCCTAGCTCTCATGTGAGTGGCAGTGACGAAAAAAGCTTTAATATAATTATAGGTATTGAGAAAATGTATGTATTGTCAAAATTTGGCAAATATTTGTCTTTTTATAAACAAAAACTGATATGTGACCTCAATGGTGAAGAGTAACATATGGTCGGGCTTGACCGACTTTTACACTTTCTTACTTGTTTTTACCTCGGGGCTGATCGAAAGAATGCAAAGCCCTACTGTCGGAATATGTTGCTCCGAAATTAAAAATTGTAAATATGCTGTTGCTGAGTTCAAAGGCCTTGGTAGAGAAATCCTGAGTCATTCCGGAATGTAAATCCGGCAGTCGCCGGAATGCTTATGTGCCTTCATATTTGCTAGTTTTAAGAAATTTTTTATTTCTAGTCAATATTTGTCAATATCTTCGCCATTAAGCTTATTTAACACTGGTCAACAAGTATACAAGAACAAAAACACAAGAAATTTTTGAATCGATTTAAGCAAAGATTCAATAGTTTTGGATTTTTGAAGATGTTGTTCTAGTTAATTTATAATATCTTGAAAACTACTTCTCTAATTTTAATGAAAAATTCATAAAAAATCGAAAATAGCTTAAACTTATAGTCGATACTTTTTGTATAATAAAAATGGTATGTTTTCGCCAAAAAAAATTTTAATTTTTCAGAAAAAAAATGTATTTTTTTATTTGAAGTACAAATAACTCCGAATCCGTTAAACATATTGAAAAAAATATTTCAAAGCGATTTGCAGATAATTTTATTTGCTGCTATATTCTGTAACTTTTAGTAAAAACGAACAACCCATTCTCAAGATATTATAAAATCAATGGATTAGCGTTTTTAAAAATTTCAAATTTATTAAAAAAGTTGAATTTTGTGAACTAGTGTAATTAATAAAGCTCTTAAATATTGAAACAAACTATTTTCTTCAAAACTTTAAGCAAATTTAATAAAATAACAATGATTTCTTTAGCCTAGATCATATTCAACGAACAAATTAAGTACATCCCAGCAAAACTTTGGTAATGGCAAGTACTCTGGTAATCGGTTACCTTGTAATGACTACAACATACCCTCCGAATAACTAATAAGTTATTACAGAAGTACTTATTTGTAATTAAGATGGTAATTTAAACTGAATGGCCCCGGTTCGAATCCCACCAAGACCAACAATTTTTTTTATTTTTTTTTATTAAAAGAGTTTTTTAAATGATTTTTTAATCTTAAGAACTTAAATATTACCTTCTGTAAAAAAAAATGTTGGAAAACTAACTCATGGTAATGAAAAAATACCATCATGAGTTAATTTTGATTATGTAGGGGATGTTGGATACCAAACGCAGTTCTGATTGGTCTTAACTTGGTAAGCCCAACTTATCTGGGTCATCCTTCATCTCAACTGCCGACACTGACCTCCTCGTGGTATCACCCAGGGAACTTGCTTAACACCCGTTAATGTAGTGAGCTAACATATACCGAGAGTTGTCCCATAAGATCGATAAAAATGGGTTAGGACGACGGGCTAGTAACCCTCTCTTAGAAAAAATAATTAGTATAAAGAGCATAAAATTAAAATGTTCCACCAAATAATGCGAGAAGAGGGCGTCCGAAACTTCCATGGAAAGACCAGGTAGAGGAACATTTTTCAAAGCTTGGTCTATAAAATTGGAGAATATTCACACAAGATCGAAGTCCATGGAATTCCAAAATATGCTCGGACTTTGACCTTAACAGGTTGTAACTATAGGCCATTTAAGTAAGTAAGAGTCAAAGTTATATAACCAAAAAGTAAGATTTAAACTATTTAAGTTTTAAAATAATTAAAAAAATACTTCTTTATTTTAAAATCGTATAGAAATATTTTTCTAAAAATTACAACAAAGCAAAAAAAAAAACAGGGAAAAACAAAGTTATTGTCACATGATTTTGGATCTAAAAATAAAAATTGTATATATTAATTATATGCTGCTAAGTTTTCAACATATAAAGGAGCTCAGTGGAAGAGTCTCCGCCTAGCAGTCGAAGGGGTCTGGGTTCGAGCCCCCATGGGGTCATAAAAAAAATATGTGTTTCGTTTAAAAATATATTTTTTTTTAATAAAACAACAACAAAAAAAGTTGTTGTTGTTGTTTTCCAATTGCTTACCCAAGTCATTACTTTTCTGCAATTGGTAAGTACTTGCCTCCAATGACATCCCCATGTTAATGTAATGACTTAAACAGTGAATGTGTTAGTAGTTCGTGTTCAATAGTTTAGCTGTTTAACTCATTACTTGGTAATGAAAAGTTTTGCTGGGATCAGCAGAACAACTAAACTTTTTAAACAAAAACGAAAAATAAAATATTTCGCCAATACAAAAAATTTGTTTAAAAAAATTTATTCTACTTGTTTTCTAAGTAAACTTTAATAATTTCATTCGAACTTTCAATAGAAAAAAAAACTAAATGCATTTATACTAATATTTAAGGAGTAAAAAAAAATAAGTAAATTCCGAAAGAAGTTTTTGTTCTCCATATCCGTGATGTTGCTGGTGATGATGATGAAGAAGTTTGTTGGAAAAAATTTGGACGTAATAACAAACTTTTATTTTTACAACTTTTGCTAGAAAAAGCAGCTTTACTTCTCCTACCAAAACGTGAGTAACATTTTTGAGAGGGTGCTAGAGTTTGTTCTCCCCTAAAAAGTTTAAATTTGAAAATTTTTATATAAATTTGATTTGATAGTGGTCAAACTACGTGATGCATAAGCCCTGGCAAAATAAAACCGGCAAAACATTTAAATTTTAGCTTTAGTTATTTTTATTTTTTGATTTTGTTAGCCAATAAAAGCTAAATTTTCAAACTTTTTATCTACCTCCTCCCCCAACCTATATTTGTTTTAATAATGATGTCAAGTTTTTTTTTTGTGAATTTTTACTTTTTGTGCCAAATATTTTCATGAAATGGCAAAATTTCAACTTTGATTTTTAGAAAATTGTAAATGGAATTAAATTTGATTTTCAATGGAAACAGAAACAACAAATAAATCGATTTTGAGACGAATAAGCAAAATGGGAGATTTTAAATCCCAAACATGAAAGTTCTTATTTATTATCAGGGTAAGGATTTGAACACTCATTTCACACATTAACTCATGTGCAAAAATTCCTTTTTATAAAAATCTCGCACACATTCATGGGTATTAACAAATTTTTCTTGTACATTCATCTCTTACTCGTGTTGACAAGAGTAAACTTTTTCTACACAAGTCACGATCAACTAAAAAATGAAAACCACATTTTGTGTGCCACTCACAAAAAATATTTTACACGACTAGCGCACGACTTGCCCGTGAGTGGCACATTAAAGAAATATTAACTAAATTTCTGCTTTGTTAAAGAAAAGACAAAAACAAAAAATACAAGAACAAAATCAAATTATTTCAAAAAAATAAATGGTTCGAGAGAACAGAGAAATAAAACGAGTTTATTGAATGATCGTGATATTTAAGAAAATTAAAAAAGTTTTCGGCTGTGTTAGGTTTAAGAAACACAGCGGGAAATATCGCAAGGCCTTTAAACAAAAGTGCATAGAAATACATATACATAGGTATTTTTAATATTTTGATATTTTGTTTTTGATATTTTGAAAAAAATGATTCAATCTGTTTTTTATTTATCAAAAACCGCATTGATAAATAAAAAATATTACATTATTTATTTTTCTGCAATTTTTTCACAGTACAAATCTCTAGGCCTCGTAACCGTAGATTTGTCCTGCTGAAAATGTAAAAGACTCAATTGTAATTAACTAATAATGATAATTAACTAAATTAAAAATGAATGAATGACAAATGTGGATGCTCATGCGCCTGCTTATGTTGAAGTTTAGTTTAGTCATGCGCATGAGGAAATGATTTTTAAATTTTATTCACTCTTCACGCGCGAGAGTTGTATAAGTTAATCTTTAGTCATAATTGTGTGTAACAAAACAAAAAACATTACTCACAACTCTTGAGAAAGTGCTGAACTTAGACAAATGAGCTTCACACTCGTGAATATTTTCTTACCCTGTTTATTATTATAAATGTATAAGCAGTATTTGTAAAAGACTTTCCGTAAGCACTTTATACTCATATAGGATTCACCTTTAAATGCTTCTCTAAAATTTCTTGAATAATCTGTGTTCGGAAATTGAGAACGTTCATTTAAATGAAAAATTCTCAAAACAAAGTTAGCCCAATTATATAAAGGGCCGATGTTGAATGTGAACCACACCTAAACGCCAAGTTTTTTTTTTAGAATTTTATTTGACATTTCTCTATTTCAGACTTACTCAATTTGAACCATGAAGAGATACGCAATCCACAACGTGTTAAGGTTATCCAGACTTATTATGAAAATGGGCGTTCAAATCAAAATGCATATCGTGCACTTTGTGATTTTTTTGGTCAATTTGATCGACCGGGTCTGTAGAAGATGTGAGAACACCAGTGCATGCTCGTACAGCTCCTACTGCAGAAAATATTGCTGCTGTTCGCGATTGCTGCTGTTCGCGATAGTGATAGTGTGGTGTACGTTGATAAGCCAGCAACCTCAACTCGTCGTCGTGCCCAACAATTGCACCTCTCACGCTCTTCGTTGATGAACATTATGCATAAAGACTTGCATTTACACGCTTACAAGGTGCAATTGGCTCAAGAACTAAAGCCTCTTGACCATTCCAAACGTCATGAATGGGCAGAATGGTGGCAAGAAATGGCAACAGTGGATGATCAATTTTTGAAGAAAATCATCTTCAGTGATGAGGCACATTTTCACCTCCGTGGATTCGTCAATAAACAGAATTGCCGCATTTGGGCGAATGAGAATCCAAGAGTGATTGTCGAAAAACCAATGCACCTACAAAGAGTGACTGTTTGGTGCGGTTTATGGGCTGGCGGCATCATCGGGCCGTATTTTTTCCAAAATGAGGCCGCTCAGGCAGTTACTGTGAATAGTGTTCGCTATCGTGAGATGATAACGAAATTTTTATGGCCCGAATTGGCAGATATGGATGTGGACGATATGTGGTTTCAGCAGGACGGTGCCACTTGCCACACAGCTAACGAAACAATGGCTCGTTTGTTATCTCACGTAATGGCGATGTCAATTGGCCGCCAAGATCATGTGATTTGACACCGTTGGACTTTTTTCATTGGGGTTATTTGAAAGAAAAGGTGTACGTTGATAAGCCAGCAACAATTTAAGAGCTAAAGGATGAGATAATTCGGCACATTAACGGCATAGAACCTCCATTATGACTCAGGGTCATCGAAAACTTGGACCATCGGATGAAGGTGTGCCACCGTGGTCGCGGGGCCCTTTTGACCGATATTTTGTTCCATACATAATTGAGTAATACCAATATATCATAATAAAATGAAATTACAATAATTTCCTAAATAGTTTGTGTTTGATTCAAAATCAACATCGGCCCTTGAAATTTAACCATATGTTATATGCATTCGAAAACATATGTTATATGCATTCGAAAAACTCATGGAAGGGGACATTTTATAAAATAAAAAAAATAAGATCAATAGATCTAAAATAAAACCTTTCGCTTGTATCCATATGGATGCATTTAATTCAAAAAACATCTGAAAATCTGTTACATGCCGTTACAAATAAAACTTAGTTCTACTTTTATCAACCTTGAATTCCATTTTATTTTGAAAAAAAAAAATTTAATTTTTGCTTCCTCCCTATTTTTTTTTTTGCTTAGCTAAAATTCTCATTTAGTCTATATATGTACTAGCATAAGTATTCGACTTTTCAACACTGATGGATGCATAACCTAATAGAGGATCCTTTCTGATAGATAAGATAATCCGATTACTACTCTATATTCTAATTGCATCAGTATTTTCTTAAATTTTGTATTTATAGTAACCCTGTGCTTTTACAGAACGAAATATTGGCCGCTAGAGAGCTATATTCAAATATGGACCAAGTCCTATAAAATCTGATATGCTGACCAATAGTTGCATAAAACTTCTCCATTCTAAATTTAGTCGTCATACCTATTACAATTGTATTGAATTTATCAGCATTAATGTGTTTCCCGGATCGGGGTTATATGGGAGCTCTAACTAAATGTGAATCGATTTCGCCCATTTTCAGTACACAACTTCTGTAACATATCGAAAATACTTTTGTACAATTTTGTATCTCTAGCTCTTGTAGTTTAAGAGCTATCGCGCTTTTATCTGACGGACAGACGGACATAAACCCCGTTTTTATTTTGAATTTTTGTGTTTCCGTAAGTTTTTTATATGGGAGCTATGGTCAAATAGTGACCGATTGTGACACTGGCTGGTATGCACATAAGACTTCCTTGTGCTAAATTTAGTGGCCAAGGCAATTACAGTTTATCATTTATTGGCATTTAAGTGAATTTCAGGTGGAATTTAGGCTTTTCCCGTAAGTTTTTTTGGGAGCTATGGTTAAATATGACTCGATTTCGATGAAATTATATATGCTGCCTAGTGCTTATGTTAAACTTTAAACACTAAATTTTGTCATCATAGCTATTATAATTTGTCATTTATTAGCAAATAAGCTATTAGCCTAGACGAGGTTATACGGGAGCTATGGTCAACTGTGAACCGATTTTGCCCGATTTCAATACCAAAATTTTCCATGAAATAAAGAATATTTGTGCCAAATTTCAGTGACCTATATCTTTTCGTTAAGGTTTTATAGTGCCGACAACAGACAGACTGGCAGACAGATAGACAGACAGACAGACAGACAGACAGACAGACAGACAGACAGACAGACAGACAGACAGACAGACAGACAGACAGACAGACAGACAGACAGACAGACAGACAGACAGACAGACAGACAGACAGACAGACAGACATATAGATAGACAGACAGACAGACAGACAGACAGACAGACAGACAGACAGAGTGACAGACAGACAGACAGACAGACAGACAGACAGACAGACAGACATCGCTCAATCGTCTTAGAATTTCTTAAGGATTCAGAATATACTTCAATTTTGGTTTTGAGCCAATATTAAGGAAATTATAAACGGAATGACAATCTCAATATACCCCCCATTCTTTTTGATGGTGGGTATAAAAAGCAGCTCGAATTCATAAACGAATCAAGGAAATAGGATTTAAAAAAAAAAATGGAAAATTTCCATATACTATATATTTAATTGCGAAAAATAGTCAGTTGGATTTTACAGACAGACAGACAGACAGACAGACAGACAGACAGACAGACAGACAGACAGACAGACAGTTAGACAGACAGACAGACAGACAGACAGACAGACAGACAGACAGACAGACAGACAGACAGACAGACAGACAGACAGACAGACAGACAGACAGACAGACAGACATACAGACAGACAGACAGACAGACAGACAGACAGACAGACAGACAGACAGACAAACGGACGGACAGACGGACAGACGGACAGACAGACAGACAGACAGACAGACAGACAGAGAGACAGATAGACAGACAGACAGACACACAGACAGACATCGCTCAATCGTCTTAGAATTTCTTAATTACTCAGAATATACTTAAATTTTGGTTTTGAGCCAATATTAAAGAAATTATAAACGGAATGACAATCTCAATATACCCCCCATTCTTTTTGATGTTGGGTATAAAAAGCAGCTCGAATTCATAAACGAATCAAGAAAATAGGATTTAAAAAAATGGAAAATTTCCATATACTATATATTTAATTGCGAAAAATAGTCAGTTGGATTTAACATATTTAAATTATTCAAATTGTTTTGTATAAACAATAAAATAATCTTTGTTACTGCAAAAACCCATTCGTGTACCTTGTACAGTTTTTCAGAAATTCAAAGTCAAATTTCAAAAATGATTTAAAAAATACACTTTAAATCAATCAAATGAAAAATTGTAAAAGAAGCCTTTTAAGTAGAATGAATTTTTTTCTAAAATATTGTATAAAAATGTCTATTAATACCTTTGTAGTTCCGTTTTTTGAAAAATAGCATAAATTTTTATTTGTCTGAATTTTTTTTAATGAATTATATTTATATTTCGTGTTCATCTGCTTCTTATTTTCTAAGCCCTAATAAATATTCATTAAATGAATAAATAAGAAGTTCAAAACGGAGTTCATCCGAAACATTTCTTCTAATTAAATGGTTTTCATAAAAAAAAGTTTTATTTGAACAACAGACCAGTCAAATTGTGGACAAATATTAATCAATTAAAACGTTTTTCCTTTGCTTCATAACTTTGATAAAATATTGCTCTACATTTTTCTTTTTCACTCACAAAAAAAAAAAAACCGTGACCTACAGATGGCTTTAAAACACGCTTTCGACTTTGTTAATGGCATTTGAGATTAAACAGACATTTACCGAAAAAAAAAAAAAATATTAAAAATAAACAGGAAGTTTAGAAAGTGAAAATGTATTTTAAGTGAAAAGTAATTATTTGGAAGGTAAATATTTTATGAGCTACGAATTTTTTGGCACCTGCTCTATATAAGTAAAATAATTAGAAATGCCAGAATATATAAATTTATGACTTATACCAAAATGGTTTTTCGTTTCTCAAAAAAAAAAAAAAAATATTTTCAATTTAATTCCTCAAGTTAATTTTATTTATGGCTTTAGGTGAAGGGATGAAAAATACCTTAAGTGTTTATGAAAAAGTTTGAAGAATGTAAAAGGAAATACATATCTCACGCAATATAATTTATTGGCGTTTGAGTCGCATTAAAAATGAATATATGAAATTGTTTTAGCTTTTGTTATGTAAAGAAAAGCACGTCTGGGCTACTTGTTTTGAGCGATTTTTGTTATCAGGTGTTTATTTTACGATAAAACATTGGAAAGTCTTAAGAATATTTCTCATACATATTTTATTGATATTTTTTAGGTTTAATTGTTTAGTGTTGTAAACATTTATAGGTATTATTTTAATGAGTTTTCTAATAATATATCGTCCATTCACATGAAAAATGTTATAGCACGATATACGACAACCTGAGCAAGATTATAAAGCCTGAAGTAGCTTTATAGTTCAACATTTAAAAGTTCGGTATCGTAACTGGGTATGGTTTTACATTAATAAAGAGTGCTCTAAATAAGATTTGTAGTTGGATTTTCTTAAATAAAAATCAAACCTTTTAATATAAAAACTCTACAAAATACGCAAATATAATGACATATTATACAAAATCATTTAGCATTAAAATATTTACTTAGTACTCGGGTTTTGCAAAATTATCGACTTTTTTCAGAAACTTCTGATACCTTTTTGGAGCATGTGTTCCACCTGCGCTTAAAATCGAACATGTTCTTGGAAATCTTTCCTGTGTTCTTCAATTCCTTTTTTACCAGAGCCCAATACCTTTCCACAGGCCGAAATTCTGGACGGTTAGGTGGATTTGCCTCTCGTGGTACAAAAATGACATTATTCTTTGAGTACCACTCAAGTGCCTTTTTTCCATAATGGCATGATGCCAAATCGGGCCAAAAAAATGTAGTCACTCTGTGCTCTCCTAAAAAGGGTAACAACCGTTTTTGTAGGCACTCCTTTATATAAATTTCTGTGCTTATTTTGCCAGATGCCACAAATACTTTACTTCTTTTGCCACAACTGCAAATAGCTTGCCACACGAGAAACTTCTTAGGGAATTTTGTTTGTTTTTTTGTGCGAAACTCTTGCCGAACATTGCCCCGTTTATCAGCAACATAAAAATCTTGACCAGGAAGTTGAGAAAAGTCTGCCAGTACGTATGTTTCATCATCCATCACACAACAGGTGTATTTTTTTATAAAATCAGACTTAAATTTTTTCGCTCGTTTTTTTGCTTCTAAGTTCTTTATAGCATTGCGATCTGGAACCTTTTGGACTTTGTATGTCTTCAGTCCAGCATAAGCTTTGACTCTATGTGCAAAATTCGTAGAACATTTCACCGTACGAGCTGCTTTTCTTAAAGAAGTGTTAGGCGCTCTTCGAAAGAGTCGCTCGACTTCTTTTGCCTTACCAATATCTGTAGGACCTTTTTTCCTCCCTGATCCAGGTTTTCTTTCAATGCTCAGGTTTTCCTTATACCGTCTGATGGCATTAGAAACCTTTCGAGGGTCAACTTTCAAATTTTTAGTTATTTTTTTAAAAGTCCATGACGGATTTTTTTGAAAAGTTTTAATTATATTTTCACGAACTTTTTTTTCGCAGTCTATTTTGATTGAAATAACTATTGAAAATTAATAATTTCTAAAATAATAGTATCTGACATATCTATAGAAACTAACTTGATCAAAAAATAAATTATTTCTTGCACTATGGATAAATTTTGTCTAAAATAGTAAATGCATATTTTTTTTAGAACACTATTTAAGTTGTTAAATACTTTTCATTTAGTTTAATATTTAGTTAGGATAAACATGTTGATAGTAAAAGGACAGGTCCATATATTTTGCTAGGAGTTCCTAGTGCATCTACCGTGGCGCAATCTAAATAGTTTTAGTGTTTTAGTGATTTTTTGTCTCATTTAGTGCGTTTTTGAAGAAGAGTTTGTATGGGAGCTATGGTCAAATGTGGACCGATTTCAACAGTGATTTATGTTTACATAAGCAGTATCTGTTTTAAATTTCATGAAAATATATTGATATTTGTGGCCAATATAGCAATTCCGGGAAGTGGGACCTATGGGAGGTAGCATAAATAATGGACCGATTTTGACCAATTTCAATAGCCATGGTCCCATTATCAAAAAAATTATCTGTGCCAAATTTCATCAAATTATCTTTAGAATTGCGACCTGTAATTTGATTACAAGGTTTACATGGGGGTCCAGCCAGCCAGACGGACGGACGGACGGGCATCGCTAAATCGACTCAGAAAGTGATTCTAAGTCTATTGGTATACTAAAAGGTGGGTCTAAGACAAACATTTCTATGCGTTACAAACATCAGCACAAACTTATAATACCCTTTCCACCTATGGTGGTGAAGGGTATAAAAAGGGGATGTTATATACATTGGTGGAAAAAATAGTAAGAACGGGTAAAAAATTTCATATTTTCATAATTTTTTTCTTACTCTTACATAAATAAAATAAAGTAACTACATTAAATTAAACACATTCAATTGGACTATCTAAAAATATAAAAACAAATAGCAGTTTTGCATAATTCTTTAAATTTTTTGGGTTTTTTGAAAAAAAATGCCTGCACTCAGAAAAAAGACATGTACTAAATTTGAGGAAAAATAATTCCTTGCAAATAGTAAAAAAAATTCCTTATTCAGAGTAAATTTTTACTCAAAACTAGGAAAAATTGTTACATTCCAGTAAAAAATACAACATTTAAATAAAAAATTTATAGTTCATATACTAAAAAATAGTTAACATTTTTCCATAGAAAAATTGGAAGAATTTTGTAAAATGTTATTTATTTTAGGGAAAATTTTGTTAAAAACTAGTAAATATGTCCTAAATTTTAGTTCATCACATCGTAAAACAAGGTAATATTGACTTTAGTTCAAAAAATTTGATTGAGTAAATGATTTACTCAAAAATAGTTCATAAAATTGGAAGTTGTTGTCGTAAATTTAAGTACATTATTTTCCTAATTACTAAAAAGTTATACTTAAATTTAGAAAACTTTCTACATTTTAAGGAAAATTTATTTAAAATTAGTTCAGACAAATTACAACGTCCAATAGTATACAATTTTCTTATAATAAGTAAAAATGTAATAATTTATTGAAAGTTATATACTTATATTTAAGAAAATTTTTCTAAAAATTAGTTCAGATAAATCAGAATAAATCATGTTCAAATTTATGAAGTAATTAGGAAATTTTTTTATAAAGAGTAAAATTGTAATAATTTCTTGAATAATATATACTTATATTAAGGAATAATTTCCTAAAAATTAGTTCATATATTGAAAAATAAATGTCAATAAATTATTTTCATTTAAAATTTATTTTCAATTTTAGTGCGTGTTATTTTTTGTACAAATTTCGTTATAAACCGCGCTATTGTTTTATATTTGTGATAAAAATATATTTGTGTTATAAAAAATTAAAGTTCGACTAGAATTTGTGCCAAAAATTATGTGTTTGTTACTTCCACCATTAGATTCCATAAGTAATGGAAGTTGGTTTGTTTTACACACCAAAAGAAAATATTAGTGAGGAAGCAATTTAGAGGCATTGCTTATACTGGAAAATCAACAAGGAGATGACAATTTAAAGCGAGAGGTAAGAAAAAATTAAATTATAGATGTATTTTAAACCATAACACTGCATTCGTTTTTAGCAGTAAGGGTATTCTAAGGAACATTTTATAATGTTCTTGATACTTTTTAAGACTGCTTTATAAGATGCGGTTGGATATCTATATCCATATAATGGTAAGTCTATTCATGTCTAATACATTATGACTTTAATTTAATATTTTTGTTTGTTATCTTCTGCAAAAGTGCCACTTGGCACGATTATTTAGCCGGTTGGCCGAGCGATGACCGCCTGTCTATTTAAGGCACCAAAGGGCCTAAACAAAAGGTGTTAGATTACTGAAACTTGGCGAAAACATTATTCATTTGGAACTGAATTTGAGCGAAATCGGTATACATTTGACCATAGCTCCCGTATAACCTTGACGAAACTTATCGCATATTTGCTAATAAATAACAAATTATAACAGGTATGTTGATAACATTTAGTATAAAGAAGTTTTATATAAGCACTAGCTCCCATACAAAACACTAACTGAAGCAGTTATATTCCTCCTAAAATATATTTAAATGCCAATAAATGATTAAGTATATAAGCTATGGCCACTAAATTAAGCAAAACAAAGTTTTATGTCAATGCCAGCTAGAGTGCAACATTTTGTCGCAATTGGTCACCATTTGACCATAGCTCCCACATAAAAAACTTACGAAAACATTGGGGGTTTGCGTCCGTCCAACTATTCAGTTCATTTAATTTTTTAGAAATCGGTCCATATTTGACTAAAACTTTTATAAAAAAAACACTCTCAGAAACCACTAAAATTCAGTATAAATATAAAGATTGCACCTATAAAATTAGTTAGCTATCAATCAATGTTAAGTCAAGACTTTATATACAGAGGATACATTAGGAACTAACAACGTTTTTTCAAATGAAAAAAGGGCATCGGACTTCCCTGCTGATCAACTTTTTGAGGAACAAACCATGTAAGTGATGCCTTAAGAACACTGTCTCCTCAGTTTTATATTAGGGTGGGTCGTTTTTTAATGTTTGCCAGGACATTGTTATATACATAATAAATATCATAGTTCAACATCAAATTTTAAGAAAATAGATTTAAACAACCCCAAAAGCGATCTTCTAAATGTAAAGTTTTTGGATTTAGGTACAATTTCTATTATATAAAATTAATGGGCAAGTATTAAGGTAAATACATTTTTAGATTGAGCTTTTGCGTAATGCATTGATAAGTATCTAAAATTAAAAAAATCGTATAGGTGTTTTAAAGTGGCAGGGCATATAGTAAGGGGCAAAATTTAACACATTATTTATTAATACAAAATCGAAAAAAATTTAGGTAAAACTAAAAAATTATTGTTTGGTATAAATTGTGTTCCTTTAGCCAAACACTTTTATTAACTCATGTTCATTGACCATCAGATGGACGAATATAAACCGAACCAGGTCAGATTGTCGGCAATGGACATGGGTTGATTAAAGTGTTGGGCTATATGAACAAAATTTATACCAAACAACTATTTGTGACATTTAACAAAATTAAATTTTAAGCTTTATTTTCTTAAATTTGTTCGATTTAGTAATAATAAAAATAAATAATGTATTTTACTAGTCGTCAGTTTAAAAAGATTATTTTCCCTAACTGTATGCTCTAAATAAAAAATATTAAAAAATATATATTAAACACCTATACTATATTTTATATTTTTTGCAAAATGACCTTGGATTAGTTAAATTGGGAAGACTAATGACCTTTAGTGTTCCGTAGCCAAAGATGCCGTGCGTCACAAAGAGCGTCCCTTCCATGTTATTTTATCAAAGTAAATAACAATTTGACTATAAAAAGGCTTTTATACTTTTCAATGTATTATACTGCAGTTAATTCTGAAGTACGATTTTTTTATTTATCTACCTTATAAAATTTGTCATCATTAATAAATACATATATTTATATAAATCCATATCTATTTTCCATTAACTCTCAACTTGGACCAAAATGCTTTCATATTGAAGTTTATATTACATTTTCAAATAAATTAATTCTTAAACTTGTAAAAGAAGATCAAATATTTAATGGCAAGAATGTGTAATAAAATACATTAAGCCATTGTCCAAATTTATTTTAATTTGAAGAATCTTTCTTAAATACGAATGGGGGAAAATTACAAAACTACATCATTCATTTTTATTTCTATGACTTTAAATTTATTGTATTTTTTACAAAAGTTGTTATTGATTGTAATTTCCAAAAATACTCCCATTTTTTTCCCATAAGAATTAATTTTACTGTTTGGGGGCGGATGCGGAACTTATTTTTTAACATATTATTTTGTTAAGAAAAACATTTCTTAGTGAAAATTAAGGTAAAATTTAAAAAAATAAGGTGCACTTTAATATGTATAAGTAAATGTAAAAATTGATGTAAATTTAAATATTATTTTTTTATTTAATTATGTATATGTATTTTTAAAATATTTTTGTAAAATTATGAAAAATATCAATAAAAATATTTTGTACCATTTTTTATACTTTTATTTTATAAAGGGGATACATTTTTTTAGGAAATAATTTTATTCAATTTTAGTTTTTTTGTATAATTTAGGAGATATAAAATTCAGATAAGTATATAATTTACTGAAAACTAGAAATAAGTTTTATTAATGTAGAAAATATTTTATACTGAGAATGAATATTTTACTAAATACAAGGATTAAACTTATTTATTTTCTGACTGTTTTTCCCACTTTTAAGGAAAATATTTCCTAAAAATTATAATTTTTTTATAAGATCAAAATAAATATTTACTGAATTTCTGTAATCTTTTTCTACTATTGTAGAAAATTTGATCATAAGTTTACTGCAGTTTTTACTTGTTTTAAGTAAAAATAAATTATCTTTTAACTAAAATGAAGGAAAAATTTCCTTAATTAAAGCATTGCTAAATATTTATCTGAACTAAATTAAAGGAAATATTTAGTTCTTTTTAAGAAGTTTTCAGATAAAATATGAACAAAATTATAGTAATTTTTTTTTCCAAGTTTTTAGTTAAATTTTATTTGATTTAAGTTAAAATTTGTTTGATATAAGGAATTTTGTCAAAAACTTAAGGAAATTTTTTTCCTGGAATTAAGGAATTTTTTTACTCAATTGCTGTAAAAAACGGCTTTGGCGCCATACGACAACCATTTTTTCCTCAAATTTAGTAAATTTTCCTATATTTTAGTTCATTTTTTTTCTGAGTGTAAGTTTCTTATGGAAGATATGGTCAAATGGTGACCTATTGCGACAAAATTTTGAGCACTGGCTGGCATTGACATAAGATTTTCTTGTGCTAAATTTTGTGGCCTAAGCTATTACAGTTTATTATTTATTGGTATTTAGGTGTATTTTAGGTGGAATTTAGGCCGTTTCTGTAATTTTTTTTTTGTATGTGAGCTATGGTTAAATGTGAACCGATTTCAATGAAATTTTATATGATGTCTAGTGCTTATGCAAAACTTTCAATTTTGGCATCATGGCTATTGTAATTTGTCATGTGGTAGCAAATAAACGATTAGCCTAAACGAGGTTATACGGGAGCTAGAGTCAACCATGAACCGATTTTGCCCGATTTCAATACCAAACTTTTTGAAGAAATGAAGAATATTTGTGCCAAATTTCAATCGTTAAGATTTTATCGTGCCGACAACAGACAGACGGATGGACATTTTAGTTTTTGAGTTAATATTAAGGAAATTACAAACGGAATGACAATCTCAATATACCCCTCTATTCTTTTTGATAGTGGGTGAAAAAATAAATCCTTAACCTTAACACTCCTTATGGGATAACTCTCGAAACATGTTAACTCACAATATTAATGGGTGTTAAACTAGCTCCGCGGGTGATACCATCTCAACCACAGTTGAGATGAAGGATGACCCAGATAAGTTGGGCTTACCAAGTTAAGACCAATTAGAATCGTTTTTGGTATTCAACATCCCCTACATAATCAAAATTGACTCATGATGGTATTTTTTCATTAACGTGAGTTAGTACCCGAACGAACTTTAAAGTCATATATATCTTTAACGATAAATTATACAAAGTTGTGGTTTTGTAAGTTCCTAAAACTATTTATTTTCTAGAGATTTTTGTTTCTTTAAGCTTTTCAAAGTTTTTGGCTTAGGCTCTGGATTCACCGAAAGTCAAATATTCCTAACCCTCCTGATAAGGGCACCGGGTACCAGTAAGAAAATTAAGGCATTATATATATAAAAAGTGATGGATATGATTCTATTTTATTATTTTAGTTTAAAATTTGTACATTTAGTTAATAACTTGACAACTTAACTTTGCACTGGTATAATAGAGTAACTTCAGAAAATTACAATTCTGTTAAGGGTGAAGCAATAATTTGGTTGTGTGTATTACATATTGGCCTTTGGCAACCATCATGCACTTTATGTGTTTTGAGATTTGATTTCAGATCAAAAGCCATACAAAGGTAATACTTGCAAAGCTGTTATATCTTCTGAATTCTTCTAGTAAACATTTAATTTTAATTCCATTTTCTGTAAAGAACTATTGAAATTATCCTCTGCAGTTAGTCTAAATATATTTCGCGGAATAATTTAATCGTAACTGAAAAATATGTATTCATGGGTACCCGGGTATCCTTATCAGGAGTCTACGTATAAAAATGTTATCAGTACTGTTAGGGTTAATAAGACTAAGTAAACTTTCATACGTTAAAGTGTTCCCAGTAACCTTAGTAAATCACTTAAGTTGACTCGTAGGTTATCGTGTTAACCCCACTTCCTTCACAGTGGCCTCCACCTGGTGCATCTAACGACTGTATAGGATGTCTGAATGGCCATTATCACGGCGTCCCCGGAAGTAGGCTATCGCACTAAGTTTGCTACTGACAATTTATCAAGCCAGGCTAGAGTCTTAGCTGGCTGCCACAATACTAGGCTGGTATTACCAGCCTAGAGGAGCAATGGACCAATAACGAATTCTCTTCGCAATTTTAAAGATTAATAACCCCTGATGACGACTATTATAATAAAAAGAAGGTTACAAACTGGATTTTGGAATGTGCGTAGTATTCATCATTTATAATATCGAGGGTTTATATTTAAAAAGTGTTATCTACAAATTCACAATTTTACAGAACTGTTTTTGTCATTAACTATAAGAGTAGTAAATAAACTTTGTTTTACAATATCATGCAAATTCGGTATAATTTTTGAACAAATTAAGTTTTTTTATTAACTGCTTGTATTTGCGCTTCTATAGTAGATAGCACTTTTTAAATAGTTAAAATTTTATCGTTTCAAATACTAAAGCAAGTACCCAGCAAAACTTTGGTAATGGCAAGTACTCTGATAACTGGTTACCTTGTAACGACTACAACATACCATTCGAATAAATAATAAGTTATTACAGAAGTACTTATTTGTAATTAAGATGGTAATTTAAACTGAATGGCCCCGGTTCAAATCCCACCAACAATTTTTTTTAGTTTTTTTTTTATTAAAAGAGTCTTTTTAAAAGATTTTTGAATTTTAAGAACTTAAATATTATCTTCTGTAAAAAAAAATTGTAAAATTAACTCACGTTAATGAAAAAATACCATCATGAGTCAATTTTGATTATGTAGGGGATGTTGAATACCAAACACGATTCTAATTGGTCTTAACTTGGTAAGCCCAACTTATCTGGGTCATAATTCATCTCAATTGTAGACACACATCTCCTCATGGTATCACCCGGGGAGCTAGTTTAACACCCATTAATATTGTGAGTTAACATGTTCCGAGAGTTGTCCCATAAGATCGATAAAAATGGATTAGGATTACGGGCTAGTAACCCTCTCTTGAAAAAAAATACAATGAAGAGGATAAAATTTGAATTGAAATGTCCCACTACCTAATGTTAGAGGAGGATGTCCGAAACTTCGATAGAAAGACGATAGAAAGTAGAGGAACATTTTTCAAAGCTTGGCCTATAAAATTGGAGAATATTCGCACAAGATCGAAATCCATGGAATTCTAAAATATGCTCTGACTTTGACCTTAACAGGTTGTAACATTTAAGTAAGTAAGAGTCAATCTTATGTAAAAACTTATACAAAAAAGAAGATTTAAATTGTTTAAGTTTTAAAATAATTTTAAAAAAGTTTTAAAATAATTACAAAAAATCGTATAAAAATATTTTTCCAAAAATTACAACAAAGCAAAAAAAAGCAGGGAAAAACAAAGTTATTTTCACATGATTTTGGATCTAAAAATAAAAATTGTTATATTAATTATAAGCTGCTAAGTTTTCAACATATGAAGTAGCTCAGTGGAAGAGTCTCTACCTAGCAGTCGGAGGGTCTGGGTTCGAGCCCCCATGGGATCATAAAAGAAATTTTGTATTTCGTTTAAAAATACATGTTTTTAATAAAACAACAACAAAAAAGTTGTTGCTGTTGTTGTTGTTGTTGTTGCTTTCAAATTGCTTACCCAAGTCATTACTTTTCTGCAATTGGTAAGTACTTGCCTCCAATGACATCCCCATGTTAATGTAATGACTTAAACAGCGAATGAGTAAGTAGTTCGTGTTCAATAGTTTAACTGTTTAACTCATTATTTGGTAATGAAAAGTTTTACTGGGTAGATAGCATTATTTTAACAACAAAAAAATAAAATATATTGAAAATTGAGGCTTTTATCAAACTATCACCAATTTTTATTAAAATAATAAGTTTTTTTTTAATAAAACAAGATTTATTATAATTATATTAATAGAATTCAAGGTATTCTCTTTCTTATATGATCTTTATTTACAATCTGTTAAGGTCAAAGGCCGGGAAATTTTTGGAAATCCATGATTACAGTACATTGTCGGGAATCGTGGTACATTTTGTTGGTTTATCACAAATTACAATGTATATTTTATAACAGTTGTAATTATTTTCACAAATATTTTTAAAGTAGATATCATTATTTTTTGATTATGAAGGCATCATATGTTTTAGAACTATTTTTCTTTCTTAAAATTTATATGACATATGACAGATAAGCCAAGGAACACGTTTCTATTAAAAACCATTATTGTTGAAAATTTAGATAGCACTTTTTGAATATAAAGCGTCGATATGCTATTATTGGGTTTGAGTGAAGTTTATTACCTAAATAATTAACAGCATCAGTCATGAAGATACTAAAAAACTAATGGGCGACTTCAATGCGCAATGATAATACTATTAAAAACAAGTAAGAGTATTATATTCGGCTGTACCAAATCTTATATACCCACCATCAAGTTGTGTTAAATTTAGAAACATATCTCATATATCTACAAGGGTGCAGCTAATTCAAAATCTGGACCAAAACTGAAAAAATCGCTAAGCTAATTGGTATTGTTGGTAAAACCTTTGGACTAAATTAGGTTTCCGTAGCTTTATAGTTCAACATTCAAAAATATTTTAGTGGTTTCCCCAGTATTTACTTTGATCAAAATTCGGTCTCATAACCAGGTATAGTTTTACATTAATAAGTTGTTAAATACTTTTCGTTGTGATTAATATGTAGTTAGGCTAAACACGTTAATAGTAATACGACAGGTCCATATATTTCGTTATGAGTTCCTAATGCATTCATCATATATAAAGTCTGGGCTGAACATTGATTGATGCCTATATAATTTCATAGGTGCAATCTTAATATAATGAATGTACCTCCAAATCTTTTTGATTGTAGATATAAAAAGGGGATGTTATATATATAAGAATTATAGCCAAATGTTGTTTACACACTGGCTGGTATATATAGAGAGCTTATTCTTGCAAAATTAAGTGACCATAGCTATCATAGTTTCTAATTTAATAGCTTTTAACTGGCCTTTGCTTAAATTTTTGGTTTCCGTGAGTGTTTTTCACATGAAAGCTAAAGTCAAATATGGACTGATTCCTATAAAATTTGATAAACTGATCAAAAATTGCATAAAACTTCCCTATTTTAAATTTAATCGTCATAGCTATTACAATTGTATTCAATTTATCAGCATTAATGTGTTTCCCGGGGCGGGGTTATATGGGAGCTCTAACTAAATTCGAACCGATTTTGTCCATTTTCAACACACATCTTTTTCAAGATATCCAAAATACTTTTGTAAAATTTTGTCCCTCTAGCTCTTTTCGTTAAGGCGCTATCGTGCTTTTATCTGACGGACAGACGGACATAAACAACCTTTTCTTTATATATTTTTGTGTTTCCATAAGTTTTTTATATGGGAGCTATGGTCAAATGGTGACCGATTGTGACAAAATTTTGCACACTAGCTGGCATTGATATAAGACTTCCTTGTGCTTAATTTAGTCTTACTAGCTCTTGTAGTTAAGGAGCTATCACGATTTTATCTGACGGACAGACGGACATAAATCCCCTTTTCTTTTTGAATTTTTGTGTTTTAGTAAGTTTTTTATATGGGAGCTAGGTCAAATAGTGACCGATTGTGACAAAATTTTGCACACTGGCTGGCATTGATATAAGACTTTCTTGTGCCAAATTTAGTGGTTATATCTGTTATACTTTTAGATTTATTGGCATTTAAGTGTATTTTGGGTGAAATTTAGCCTGTTTTCGTAAATTTTTTGTATGGGAGCTATGGCTAAATGTAAACAGTTTTCGATGAAATTTTTTATGCTGCCTAGTGCTTATCTAAAACTTCTAGATACCAAATTTTGTCATCATAACTGTCATAATTTGTCATTTTTTAGCAAATAAGCGATTAGCCTAGACGAGGTTATACGGGAGCTATGGCCAAATGCTAACCGATTTTGCCCAATTTCAATAGCAAAATTTTCTCATAGATAAGGAATGTTTTTGCTAAGTTTCAGTTAGCTAGATCTTTTCGTTTAGACGTTATCGTGATTTCAACAGACAGACAGACGGACAGACAGACGGACATAGCTCAATCGTCTTAGAATTTCATAAGGATTCAGAATATATATCGTTTTTGATTTTTGAACCAATATTAAGGAAATTACAAACGGAATGACAATCTCAATATACCCCCCATTCTTTTTGATGGTGGGTATAAAAACGTGATGGGAATGGATGGCACGGGTCGCATGGCTGACAATGATGAAATACATATAAAGTTAAATGATAGTTTTAATATGGGGCTGGGTAAAACTATCAGCCTAACTACAAAACAAATTGTAAAGTCGATTTTATGAAAAATCTACTTTTTTTAAAGTCGAAGTTTTTCGTATCATAAGAAGTTTTTAAAATAGGACTTTAAATATATTTTTAAACAAATACAGTAGAATATTACAAAAGCTTTCTTCAATAAATAGAAAAAATAAAATAAATTTTCAAAAATTCCAAAAGCAAATTATTAAGAAAATTTTGTGTACTTTAGACAAAACAGCATATCTTAATATATTTTTATTTTTTCATAATATGATTAAAAATTGTTTAAGTGATCATCAATTTTAACGAAAAAATTAAATTTTTGTGAAACAATAACAGAAAATAACAATTGTTACATGATCTCAATATGTTTTAAAGAAATTAACTTTAAAATGTTTTTAATGACTGAAAGTTATGATAAATTTCCAATTTCGACTTAACATGTTTTTCCAACGGATCACGAAATGAAAAACACTCAAAAGAAAAAAAAAAAGCTCTTTCTTTTGGTTTTTAAAATCAAGTTTACAAATTTAAATTATAAAATTTGTTTTGTGGTAAGATTTTCAAAATAAAGTCGAGTTTTTCGGCTTAAAGTCGACTTTATGTATTCTCTGGTTAGGTGGATTATTTTCAAACAACTTATGTTTACATAAAACTACACAATATATAATTGTTATTTATACAGAACTGCTTAAAGTTACTTAAGGTCCAGTTCAACACAAATTTCAAATTTCGAAAAAGAGTTTAAGTAGGAAAAACGTAAAATCTTCTGAATTTAACAATAATATTTTTAAATATTCATCAATCTTCTCTAATAAACATGTAATCAATATATTAATTCATAAATTATTCACAGAAATTAAGCAAAAGAAAAATTACACAAAATTGATAATAACTCAAAACTTTAATTTTCGACTTAAGCTATTCATCTATATTACAACAGATTTAATTCCAACGACAACATTTCAATTGGAACAAGGGTTACTTCTCTCAGGCAATGAGCTGTATCCGATTCTATTTTTAGACTCATTGAAGGGACCTACGATTTAACTTCGGCTCCGAACGGTAAATGCAATAGTTGGAGAAGTTTTATATGGTCTAATAGATTTTTGACTAGATGAGTTATGAGGTGAACCGCTTTTTTTGAATTTTTTTTATACTCTTCACTACTATAGGTGGAAAGGGTATTATAAGTATGTGCTGATGTATGTAGCACATAGAAATATTTATCTTAGACCCACCTTTTAGTATACCAATAGGCTTAGAATCACTTTCTGAGTCGATTTAGCGATGTCCGTCCGTCCGTCTGGCTGGCTGGACCCCCATATAAGCCTTGTAATCAAACTACAGGTCGCAATTCTAAAGATAATTTGATGAAATTTGGCACAGATCATTTTTTTCATAATAGGACCATGGCTATTGAAACTCGTCAAACTCGGTTCATTATTTATGGTACCTCCTATAGGTCCCACTTCCCGGAATTGATATATTGGCCACAAACATAAATATTTTTTCATGAAATTTAAAACAAATACTTCTTATGTAAACTAAAATCACTGCACCAAATTTTCTTGAAATCGGTCTGCATTTGATCATAGGTCCTGTACAAACTCTTCTTTAAAAACGCACTAAATGAGACAAAAATCACTAAAAAAGATAATGAGAATTTCAAGTTTATTTTTTTGCACACATAATTTTTGTAACAATTGTAATCAATTTTTCGAGATAATCGGTCCACATTTGACCCTAGCTCTAATATAAGTCCAAATGACGGAAACAGCTTAAATATGTAAGTTTTGAGAAAATGTTTGTATGATGGCAAAATTTAGTAAATATTTGTCTTTATACAGGAAAAATAACACCTTAGTGGTGATGGGTATCGTATGGTCGGGCTTGACCGACTATAGCAATTTCTTACTTGTTTTAAGTGGGTCTGGCCGGGGTCGAACTTGAGACCTCTGGTATTCTAGGCGGATGACTAATCCACTTTTCCTCGACGGTATAGCAGGTTTCCTTCGCTGCTATAAGAGAAGGGAATCCCTTTTTAAAAAATTTTGATCAAAGTGGTTGTAATGTACATATGTATGTTATACTAAGATCAGTGACTCAAATTCGTCAAAAGATAAGCTTAAAAGTGCTTATTAAAATGTTAATACCCTTAAAAGCTTCAAGTGAATAAGTTTTTTAAGAAGCATTGTTGTTTCGAAACCAGCAATATTGCAATATTTTAAGTATTGAATGACTAAAATACTTTTACACTTATACTAATGCAAATCTTTTCACAAATTTAGAACAAATTAGTAACAAAATTTATAAAAATCTTATAAATTAGATCAAAACTTAAGAAGGGAAAATATTTTTTTTCTTGCAAAAAAATTTCGTACTTATTAGCCTCTTCAAAGCAATTACCTTAATATAAAAAAGTGTTTTTAATTTCAGAAAAAAATAATTTAATATAATTTTACATAACTTTGCGCCACAAACATCTTGTTGAATACTGGTACTTATACTTTACTCCTTTAAAAAATCTTTCTTTTAATTCTAATAAGCACTTTTAAGAAAAACCTCCTTTCCTTTTAAAGATTTCTTCTCATTACTGCAAGATAAGATACACACCAACACAATTACGAAAAGGAAAATGGAGAAAAAAAGTCCTCTTAATGTGTTTTTCTTAAAAGGAAAATATAAACAGGAGTGAAGTGAAAAGAAAAAACCTAAGGAAACCCAGAAGCAGCAATGAAGAAATTAAATAAGCATACAGATAAACATATATAAAAAAATATAAAGACAAAGATGTCTGGGAATAAAAGGGAGAAGAAGTAAGAGTGAATGGAAATGCAAAAAACTAAAAAATTACTCCAGACATCTTTTACAGAAATAAAACGATAATAAAAACAAGTAAGAATGAGCTATAGTCGGTCAAGCCCGACCATACGATACCCTTCACCACTAAGGTCAAAAGTGTTATTTTTTTCTCTATAAAGACAAATATTTGCTAAATTTTGCCATCATACAAACATTTTCTCAAAACTTTTATATTTAAAATGCTTCCGACATTTGGACTTATATGAGAGCTAGGGTCAAATGTGGACTGATTATCTTGAAATTTGGCAAATTGATTACAGTTGTTACAAAAATTATGCATTTAAAAAATAAACTTAAAATTCCCATTATCTTCAGGTTTTACGAGGTTTTTAGTGATTTTTGTCTCATTTAGTGCGTTTTTAAAGAAAAGTTTGTATGGGGCTATGGTCAAATGTGGACCGATTTTTAACGAAATTTGGTACAGTGATTTAAGTTGACATAAGCAGTATTTGATTTAAATTTCATGAAAAAATATTGATATTTGTGGCCAATATGTCGATTCCGGGAAGTGGGACCTATGGGAGGTACCATAAATAATGAACCGATTTTGACGAATTTCAACAGCCATGGTCCCATTATCAAAAAAATGATCTGTACCAAATTTCATCAAATTATCTTTAGAATTGCGACCTGTAGTTTGATTGCAAGGTTTACATGGAGATCCAGCCAGCCAGACGGACGGACATCGCTATATCAAACTTATAATACCCTTTTCACCTATGGTGGTGAAGGGTATAACAAGTAGAGTGTTATTCGGCTGTGCCGAATCTTATATACCCACCATCAAGTTGTGTTAAATTTAGAAACATATCTCATATATCTACAAGGGTGCAGCTAATTCAAAATGTGGACCAAAACTAAAAAAATCGCTAAGCTAATTGGTATTGTTGGTAAAACCTTTGGACTAAATTCGGTTGCCGCAGCTTTATAGTTCAACATTTAAAAATATTTTAGTGGTTTCCCCAGTATTTACTTCGATCAAAATTCGGTCTCAGAACCGGGTATAGTTTTACATTAATAAGTTGTTAAATACTTTTCGTTATGCTTAATATGTAGTTAGGCTAAACACGTTAATAGTAATACGGCAGGTCCATATATTTCGTTAGGAGATCCTAATGCATTCATCATATATAAAGTCTGGGCTGAACATTGATTAATGCCTATCTAATTTCATAGGTGCAATCTTAATATAATGAATGTACCTCCAAATCTTTTTGATTGTAGATATAAAAAGGGGATGTTTTATATATAAGAATTATAGCCAAATGTAGATAGATTGTAACAAAATTTTAAATACTGGCTGGTATATATATAGAGCTAATTCTTGCAAAATTTAGTGGCCATAGCTATCATAGTTTCTAATTTAATAGCTTTTAACTGGCCTTTGCTAAAATTTTTGGTTTTCGTGAGTATTTTTTTATATGAAAGCTAAAGTCAAATATGGACTGATTCCTATAAAATTTGATAAACAGATCAAAAATTGCATAAAACTTCCTTATTTTAAATTTAATCATCATAGCTATTACAATTGTATTCAATTTATCAGCACTAATGTGTTTCCCGGGACGGGGTTATATTGGAGCTCTAGCTAAATTTGAATCGATTTTGTCCATTTTCAACACACAACTTTTTCAAGATGTTCAAAATACTTCTGTAAAATTTTGTTCCTCTAGCTAGTTTCGTAAAGGCGTTATCGTGCATTTATCTGACGGATAGACGGACATAAACCCCCTTTTCCTTTTGTATTTTTGTGTTTCCGTAAATTTTTTATATGGGAGCTATGATCAAATGGTGACTGACAAAATTTTGCACACTGGCTGGCATTGACATAAGACTTCCTTGTGCCTAATTTAGTCTTGCTAGCTCTTGTAGTTAAGGAGCTATTGGGCTTTTATCTGACAGACAGTCGGACATAAACCCCCTTTTCTTTTTGAATTTTTGTGTTTCCGTAAGTTTTTTATATGTGAGCTATAGTTAAATGGTGACCGATTGTGGCAAAATTTTGCACACTAGCTGACACTGACATAAGACTTTCCTGTGGCAAATTTAGTGGTTATATCTGTTATACTTTTAGAATTATTGGCATTTAAGTGTATTTTAGGTGGAATTTATGCTGTTTCCGTAACTGAACCGATTTTGATGGAATGTATGTTGCCTGCGGTTTATGTAAGACTTCTATGTACCGAATTTTATCATCATAGCTCTAATAATTTGTCATTTATTACCAAATAAGCGATTAGCCTGGACGAAGTTATACGGGAGCTATGGTCAAATGTAAACCGATTTTGCTCAATTTCAATACCAAAATTTTCTCAGAGATGAAAAATATTTCTACTAGGTTTCAGTGAGCTACCTACTTTCGTTTAAGAGTTATCGTGATTTCAACAGACAGACCGACAGACAGACGGACAAACAGATAGACAGACAGATACAGACAGACAGATAGACCGACAGACAAATAGACAGACAGACAGACAGACAGACAGACAGACAGACAGACATAGAGACAGACAGACAGACAGACAGACAGACAGACAGACAGACAGACAGACAGACAGACAGACAGACAGACAGACAGACAGACAGACAGACAGACAGACAGACAGACAGACAGACAGACAGACAGACATAGAGACAGACAGACAGACAGACAGACAGACAGACAGACAGACAGACAGACAGACAGACAGACAGACAGACAGACAGACAGACAGACAGACAGACAGACAGACAGACAGACAGACAGACAGACAGACAGACTGACAGACAGATAGATAGACAGACGGACATCATTCAATCGTCTTAGAATTTCATAAGAATTCAGAATATACTTCAATTTTGGTTTTTAAGCCAATATTAAGGAAATTACAAACGCAATGACAATCTCAATATACCCCCCATTCTTTTTGATGGTGGGTATAAAAAAAACATTGAACGCTGTAGTCAAAGGACATGCCATTACATTTAACATAATGTCATTGAAAAACTTATTTTAAGAAAAAAATCTATATATAAGAAAAAGCAAGGACCACATTATCAAGGAAATAAAAGGATATTAAAGCACAAGAAATGACTGGACAAAAACGTAAATGGATAATGACGATAAACATATAAAACAATAATACAATACTTGAACTACTGTTAAACATCTTAAATGGGAAACGAGCTAACAAATTAAAAAACAACAGGACAATGCCTTGACTCTTTCACTATTTGTTAGTCTACAATTATGTAGAATAACAATGAACTTTAATGACTAGTGCCTGGTACAGTCATGCGATACTTAAATTGAACATGATTAGATTCCTTAATAGCAATTCTAATCAATTCAGAAACATTTTTTTATCTGAGACATTTGACTGTTGATTTTGTAGCAAAGTTGAATAAGTGATTTTGTGTTATTTTTGATCCTGACATTTGCTAATTTGTTTAGTTTTTTACTATTTTGTCAATAGTCTTGGCTATAAGGCACTATAGTGTAGTCTTAGCTTAAGTATAAGTAATAGAAAAATATTCGATAGAAATATTTTTCTACAGAAAAATTTTCTAAAGAAATATTTTTCGATAGAAAAATTTTTCTATAGAAAAATTTTCGATAGAAACATTTTTCTATAGAAAAATTTTCGATAGAAATATTTTTCTATAGAAAAATTTTCGATAGAAATATTTTTCTACAGAAAAATTTTCGATAGAAATGTTTTTCTATAGAAAAATTTTCGATAGAAATGTTTTTCTATAGAAAAATTTTCGATAGAAATGTTTTTCTGTAGAAAAATTTTCGATAGAAATATTTTTCTATAGAAAAATTTTCGATAGAAATATTTTTCTATAGAAAAATTTTTGATAGAAATATTTTTCTATAAAAAAATTTTTGATAGAAATATTTTTCTATAGAAAAATTTTCGATAGAAATATTTTTCTATAGAAAAATTTTCGATAGAAATATTTTTCTATAGAAAAATTTTCGATAGAAATATTTTTCTATAGAAAAATTTTCGATAGAAATATTTTTCTATAGAAAAATTTTCGATAGAAATATTTTTCTATAGAAAAATTTTCGATAGAAATATTTTTCTATAGAAAAATTTTCGATAGAAATATTTTTCTATAGAAAAATTTTCGATAGAAATATTTTTCTATAGAAAAATTTTCGATAGAAATATTTTTCTATAGAAAAATTTTCGATAGAAATATTTTTCTATAGAAAAATTTTCGATAGAAATATTTTTCTATAGAAAAATTTTCGATAGAAATATTTTTCTATAGAAAAATTTTCGATAGAAATATTTTTCTATAGAAAAATTTTCGATAGAAATATTTTTCTATAGAAAAATTTTCGATAGAAATATTTTTCTATAGAAAAATTTTCGATAGAAATATTTTTCTATAGAAAAATTTTCGATAGAAATATTTTTCTATAGAAAAATTTTCGATAGAAATATTTTTCTATAGAAAAATTTTCGATAGAAATATTTTTCTATAGAAAAATTTTCGATAGAAATATTTTTCTAAAGAAAAATTTTCGATAGAAATATTTTTCTATAGAAAAATATTCGATAGAAATATTTTTCTATAGAAAAATTTTCGATAGAAATATTTTTCTATAGAAAAATTTTCGATAGAAGTATTTTTCTATAGAAAAATTTTCGATAGAAATATTTTTCTATAGAAAAATTTTCGATAGAAATATTTTTCTATAGAAAAATTTTCGATAGAAATATTTTTCTATAGAAAAATTTTCGATAGAAATATTTTTCTATAGAAAAATTTTTGATAGAAATATTTTTCTATAGAAAAATTTTCGATAGAAATATTTTTCTAAAGAAAAATTATTGATTGAAATATTTTTCTAAAGAAAAATTTTCGATAGAAATATTTTTCAAAAGAAAAATTATTGATTGAAATATTTTTCTAAAGAAAAATTTTCGATTGAAATATTTTTCTATAGAAAAATTTTCTTTAGAAATATTTTTCTGTAGAAAAATTTTCGATAGAAATATTTTTCTATAGAAAAATTTTCGATAGAAAAATTTTTCTATAGAAAAATTTTATATAGAAATATTTTTCGATAGAAAAATTTTCGTTAGATATATTTTTCTATAGAAAAATTTTCATTAGAAATATTTTTCTATAGAAAAATTTTCGTTAGAAATATTTTTCTATAGAAAAATTTTTGTTAGAAATATTTTTCTATAGAAAAATTTTCGTTAGAAATATTTTTCTATAGAAAAATTTTCGTTAGAAATATTTTTGTATCGAAAAATTTTCGTTAGAAATATTTTTCTATAGAAAAATTTTCGATAGAAATATTTTTCTATAGAAAAATTTTCGATAGGAATATTTTTCTATAGAAAAATTTTCGATAGAAATATTTTTCGATAGAAAAATTTTCGATAGAAATATTTTTCGATAGAAAAATTTTCGATAGAAATATTTTTCGATAGAAAAATTTTCGATAGAAATATTTTTCTAGAGAAAAATTTTCTATAGAAATATTTTTTTTAATGCTTAACGACTTAATTTAAAACTAAAGATCATCATTCCCATTACTTTTGACAGAAGTGGAAAGCTGTTAAAATTTAATATGTATTGAACTATATTTACTTACTCTTCCAATTTTTTTCCAGCTCCAACATATCAAATTGCCAACAACAAGTAAACAACTGTCATAACATGTTTCCCCCAATAGAGCCATTATACTCGTATGTTATACCGAACAAAAAATTTTGAGCAAATCAGCAAATGTCCTGGGCAAGTATAAAAAAGGAAGCCTTGTAACTTCATGCATATTCACTCAAATACATTTTTTTTGCACACATCTACAACGAAATAAACAACACAATATACTCACTTCAACAAGTTTACATATTTACATAAACATACAAACATATTCAAATGTATAAAAAGTATAAAATTTCAATACTTGTCGTTTTAGGAAATCAAAAAAATATTGCACTATAGGATGAGGGGGATGTGATTGAAACCAAAAGATCTTGAATGGAATATTATGAAGATTTATTAATTTTGTTTTTTTTTTAATATTTAATTTATTTCCACACAATTTTTAAAACTGTATCATTGGCTTTCAGTAACTTTTACAAATCCTAACCACAGTTTGGCTAGTAGATGGAGTTGTTGCAAAGTTAACAAAAACTAGCCACATAACAAACAAACAAAAAAAATATATAAAACACTAGCTGATTTTGCCCGGCGTTACCCGGGTTGGCAGTTAAAGTTTTTAACTTATTACTGTCCCAGTAAAACTTTTCATTACCAAATAATGAGTTAAACAGTTAAACTATTGAACACGAACTACTTACTCATTCGCTGTTTAAGTCATTACATTAACATGGGCATGTCATTGGAGGCAAGTACTTACCAATTGCAGAAAAGTAATGACTTGGGTAAGCAATTTGAAAGCAACAACAACAACAGCAACAACTTTTTTGTTGTTGTTTTATTAAAAACAAATATTTTTAAACGAAATACAAAATTTTTTTATGATCCCATGGGGGCTCGAACCCAGACCCTCCGACTGCTAGGCAGAGACTCTTCCACCGAGCTACTTCATATGATGAAAACTTAGCAGCTTATAATTAATATAAATAATTTTTATTTTTAGATCCAAAATCATGTGAAAATAACTTTGTTTTTCTCTGCTTTTTTTTGCTTTGTTGTAATTTTTGGAAAAATATTTTTATACGATTTTTTGTAATTATTTTAAAACTTTTTTAAAATTATTTTAAAACTTAAACAATTTAAATCTTCTTTTTTGTATAAGTTTTTACATAAGATTGACTCTTACTTACTTAAATGTTACAACCTGTTAAGGTCAAAGTCCGAGCATATTTTAGAATTCCATGGATTTCGAATTTGTGCAAATATTATCCAATTTTATAGGCCAAGCTTTGAAAAATGTTCCTCTACTTGGTCTTTCTATCGAAGTTTTGGACATCCTCCTCTAATATTAGGTAGTGGGACATTTCAATTCTAATTTTATCCTCTTCATTGTATTTTTTTTTTCAAGAGAGGGTTACTAGCCCGTAATCCTAACCCATTTTTATCGATCTTATGGGACAACTCTCGGAACATGTTAACTCACAATATTAATGGATGTTAAACTAGCTCCCCGAGTGATACCATGTGGAGGTGTGTGTCCACAGTTGAGATGAAGGATGACCCAGATAAGTTGGGCTTACCAAGTTAAAACCAATTAGAATCGTGTTTGGTATTCAACATCCCCTACATAATCAAAATTGACTCATGATGGTATGTTTTCATTAACGTGAGTTAGTTTTATAAATTTTTTTTACAGAAGATAATATTTAAGTTCTTAAAATTCAAAAATCATTTAAAAAGACTCCTTTGGTAAAAAAAAAAAAAAAAAAAACTAAAAAAAATGTTGCCCTTTGTGGGATTTGAACCGGGGCCATTCAGTTTAAATTACCATCTTAATTACAAAAAAATCCAAGCCTATTTTACAAACCGGTCACATACATACAATCAAAATTTTTGAAAAATCGGTCGTCCATATTTGTAATTTTTAAGACTTCAAAAAAAAATGTAGCCGATTTTACCCACCGGTAACTCAATATATACTGTAAAAATTAAAGAAAAATCGTTCGGCTCGGTTATCCATATTTGTCATTTTTAATATTTTACTTATATGAGTGGGGTCACTCCCACTTGTTATTTAAAAAAAAAAAAAACTTGCTTATTTTAACCACCGGTCACATCTTACCATACTGTCAAAATATCAGAAAAATCGGTCCGCTCGGTCATATATATTTGTCATTTTTAATATATGAGTTATATGGGAGGGGTCACGCCCACTTGAGATTTCTGAAAAAAACCCCTTGCCTATTTTAACCACCGGTCATACTTGCCATACTGTCAAAATTTCAGAAAAATCGACCCTCTCGGTCATCTATATTTGTAATTTTTAATATATGAGTTATATGGGAGGGATCACGCCCACTGGAGATTTAAAAAAAACCTATCCTATTTGAACCACCGATCACACCCTACCATAAAGTCTAAATTTCAGAAAAATCGGGCCGCTCCATCATTCATATTTGTCATTTTTAATATATGAGTTATATGGGAGGGGTCACGCCCACTTGAGATTTCTGAAAAAACCCCTTGCCTATTTTAACCACCGGTCACGTCTTACCATACTGTCTAAATTTCAGAAAAATCGACCCTCTCGGTCATCTATATTTGTAATTTTTAATATATGAGTTATATGGGAGGGGTCACGCCCACTGGAGATTTAAAAAAAAAACCTATCCTATTTGAACCACCGATCACACCCTACCATAAAGTCTAAATTTCAGAAAAATCGGGCCGCTCGGTCATATATATTTGTCATTTTTAATATATGAGTTATATGGGAGGGGTCACGCCCAGTTGAGATTTCAGAAAAAACTCAAGGCTATTTTATTTCTCTGTCGCCTATATTTGTCATTTTTAATACATGAGTTATATGGGAGGGGTCACGCCCACTAGTCACCACCGACCACACAATACTACACTGTCAAAATTTCAGAAAAATCGGTCCGCTAGTTTCGGAGATCCTTCCCAACAAACAACATACAAACAGACAAACAGATGCAGACATTATTTTATAGATATAGAAATAGAAGGAATAAAAATACGTATGTATATTTTTTTCTAGAAAATTATATAAGAAACTTTTCCTATAAAGGAATTTTTTAAACCAAATATTGAAAAAATGTATAAAACTTAGAGAAACGAAAAAAAAAACCATCATAAAACTTTTATTTTATTTCTTTATTAAGATATTGTCAGTACCGCATGATTGGCCTTAGGATGTTTCTGAAAAAAACTTCGTTGTGTTTTTTTCTGTTGACATATTCTTTTTACCGATAACTTTTAAAACTTACGCAACCATACAGTTTGACACATGTTCTCGTTAAAATAGACAATAGGACACCTTGTGGAATTGTAAATTATAGCTAAGACTTGCGCCATATATCGGTGCTATAAATAGTTTTTATTAAAAAAGTATTTTGTTGTCAATAGGGTTTTCCAAAATTGTATTTTGTTGGCGACACTGCACAGCGGGAAAATTTGTTTTAAATTCAATAACATTTTTTGTTGGCGAACAAAGTCTAGTCTGGCCTATATTTACAACCTTACTTGGTCTTTCCCTCGAAGTTTTGGGCGTCCTCGGGTTAATTTTCAAACATTTTTCTTGCTGAAGTATTTTCAAACATACGCACAAAATGTGCAAGCCAACGCAGGTGGAGTAGATGTCAAATAGCCCATTGTACATTGGATGTCGATATTCATTGTCGACGAAAACGATTCTTAAGATTTTTCGTAGAATCTTCTGAGCAAAAACTCTAATAAAAGCTTCATCTACCTCTGCAAGTGCCTAAGATTCGGCACCATATAATAATACGGGTAGTATAGGCATTTTATAGCGCGATTTTAGTTCTTACGGAGAAAGCTTTGATTCTTAGCTGCCGGCTTAGGCCAAAATAGCATCGATTGGCAAGTATAATTCTACGTTTGAATTCGAATAACGAAATAAGTCGTAATTTATTTATGTTGACAGCGCACGGTGACTCAGAATTAATTTTCTTTGGCCAAAACCTATACTTTTTCATGACATAGAAATGTTTATGCCATCAGAAAGGAAACATATCAAAACTAAGGTAGCCGAAAAATGTTGTCAAAATATTCGCGTGGCATCTTCCTAAAGGCCAAGAATTAAAGTTAGTTTAGAAATATGAAGCAAATTGTAATATTTGATCTCATATTAATTACTAGTACCTGGTTGACCTTTAACTCATTTTGAAAAATTTTGTAAATTGGTCATACCAACAGAAACCTCCGTCGACTCATGCGCAACAACTCTGCTAAAGATTATTGCCTGATCAAATGTACAGTTTACGATTTAAGTCATTTTGAATAGTTTTCAGTGGCTCCACCTGAAGTTGACCATACCAACTAAGAAACCTTCGTCTGCTTATGCGTGTTTACGATTTAATTCACTTTGAATAATTTTCAGTGGCGCCACCTGTCGGACTTTGGTCATTCCAATTAATAAACCTTCGTCTGCTTATGCGTAACAACTTTGCTTATGATTATAACATGATCAAATACACAGTTTACGATTTAATTAATTTTGAGTAATTTTCAGTGGCGCCACCTATCGGACTTTGGTCATTCCCATAAATAAACCTTCGTCGGCTTATCCGCAACAACCTTGCTAAAGATTATAGCAGCTTACGATTAAATTGACTTTGAGTAATTTTCAATAGCGCCACCTGTCGGAAATTATACACACCAAATAAAAATCCTTTGCCGGCTCATGCGCTACAACTTTGCTAGAGATCATAGCATGATTAAATTTACAGTTTACGATTTAATTAATTTTTAGTCACTTTCAGTGGCGCCACCTAATGGAAATTAGTCTTACCAACTTAAAAACCTTCGCCGGCTTATCCGCAACATCAACAAATTCACAGTTTACTATTCTATAAGAAACATACATACAAACACTCATTTATTTAAAATTTATAACATTACTCATTTTTTCCCCTTTTTATCCCCTACTTTCAAAAAGTTCCATATGCATATTTGATACTTCTTTGGTACCAATTGAATTCGGTACATTTTATTAAAACGCAATTAACATTAATCTTATTTATATTATTTTTTGAGATTTTAAGTTATCATGTTATCCCTTTTTTACCCATTTTGGCCCCAAAATCATTCATTCATTCGGTTTGTAATTTCCTTAATATTGGCCCAAAAACCAAACTAGAAGTATATTCTGAATTCTTATGAAATTCTAAGACGATTGAGTGATGTCCGTCTGTCTGTTGTCGCACAGTGGTTTACGGACGCTTTTTTTTTGGAAATAATTCTGTAAATTTTGAACAACTAGAGATATTTTAATGAAATTTGAATGATGATAGTCAAGGAGTATTCGAGTTGGGTTTCAAAAGCACTGGTCCGGAGGTCTGGAGAGTGATTGATGGACCTTCAAAGTTGGTCACCTCGGGTGTTCGACTTTTTTAAAAATTCGCCAAAAATCCATTTATGGATGGATTGAAAAGAAATTTTAAACTTGGGAAGATCTACAAAAAATACACTTACATGTGTAGGTTATCTCCTTTGAGTTTCAAGATATTTGGGTAAAAAGGAATTTTTGGGTTGAAGATTTTACCTATTTTTGAAGCTTTTTTTGATCTGGTGGACGCATCTGAGGACGAAAAATTTTTTAAGAATATTCGTTAAATTTGTCATAAAATTCCGAATAATTTCTGTGCAAGTCGGTTATAGATATCTTCTTTCGTTTAAAAGTTAAAAATATTCAAAGTTGAAACTTAAAAAAATTTCGCTTTTTTTTTGAGTTTTTCCCTAAAAGAAAGCTATATTTTTTCACTAATAAAAAAATATTTTCTTAAGAAACGTAAAAAGATTTTTAAAGTTTTTAAAAGAAAATATAATGAGAAAAAACAAATTTCTTGCTCATTGGACTTTTGGTCCTCGCACATGCCCTCTCCAAAAAATGATAATTTGTAAAAAAAAAAAAAATTTTAGTTTTAACAAAAATTTCTCAAAAGGCAAAGCATCGATTTCAAAATAAATATAACGTTTATATTTTTGAACATATCTGTTATTGATTTTAAAAGTTTTTTTTTTTTGAAACACGCTGCAAATAGAGTCAGAGTTGCCATATTTGTAAAAAACTCATTTTTTAAACCCCTTTTTCCAGAGTTGGGAATTGGGGAATTTTTCAGTTAAAATTGGGAATTTTTTTAGTCTCTTGCTTTTAAATCTTATTGGTCTACATAACTATAAAATTTCATTGTGATATCTTTATCCATGTCATTTCTACAAAATATCAAATATTGAAATTATTTTGCTTAAAAAAAGTAGAAAAATAATATTTTTTTTGGGAAATAAAGAAATGATAAAACTGAAAAATGTTTGTGTGTTTCTGTTTGGATGATAATCTTCGCTTTATATTGATATTATAATAATAATAATAATAATAATTCGTATTTATTCAGTCCCTCAAATTATACATAATGTGTGGTTTTAGCTCTGTCTAGAATTAGGGATAATCCTCCTGATGAGATGGTCTAACCAACCATCGAAACGCGTAGAGGAAAGGTTTCCCACCAACATTTTTTGGTTTTATCAAAAAACTATTTATTACAATAATAAATAATTGTAATAAATTGGGATTTTTAGTGCAATACACTGCAGTAAAACTTTTTAATTAATATTTTTTTTGTTTTACGATACAAACTGTAAAAAGATTAACTAACTTAAAAAAGATTTTTACTTGGTGTTCATCTCCTGGTCTTTCCCGATCCCATGATACTAAAGACGTATATCAAGCTTTAATACATAGCCTTGAAAAGCTCTGAAAACTTTGCCTCTCATAGCATTTTTAAGCTAAATATTGGAGTAAATATTGGAGAGCAGCGTTGCCACTACAAAATTATTTTTGTAACCAAATTTTCTGAAAAAAATAACCAAATTGGGGAAAATGTAACCAAAATTTGAAATGTCGATATCTTTAAAGTAAATTGAGTGTGAAACTTGATGTGTGAGAACCTACTATCAGAAGTACGTTTGATCAAAATATGAAAGTGAAAAAAGTTTATTTCAAATTGGATTCATGTAAGTTTTCCCACTTAGCGCAAAATTTCCGACCAAACAGTTATATAGGAAAATGAGGGCTTTTAATTATATTTGAAGCATTGAAGTTTTTTTTACCAAATTAATCTAATATCCAATCTTTATGTTAAATACATATTTTAAGACATGCAGATTGATTATCTCCTTTTTAGTGAAGGTAATCAAATTATCAAAATAAAAATGGACCGGTTTGTAGAGATTAGTAAAAAAGTTATAGTTACAGTGCACAGTGGTGCATTTTTGGTATAAACTCAGCAATATCTAAACTACTAAATGGATTTTTGACGAAATTTGAAACATCAGTGAAAGAGAAAATAGACTTTTAGAGCAATATTTAAGGACGTATATATCGGTAGCACAGTGTTCTCAACAGTGGAGCAAAGTTGTGCACCTCAGGTATGTAAAACCATTGGGTGCGTATAACTTTCGTCAATTTGGTCCGATCCAAACAATTTTCACATCTTCGAAAAGTTTTTAAAAAAATTAAGAAAACACATGCCTACTTTACTTCCTTATACAGGGTGGCCCAGAAAGACCGAAGTGGTGTGAATTCCTTATAACTTTTTTATTATAATTTTTTTTTTCTTTTCTTTTCAGTATTTTGTAAAGAAGACTTGGATAATTTATAATGGAGCAATACACAATTGAACAACGTGCCCAAATTGTTGAAATTTACTTTTCAAATCAACGGTCCATTGTGTTGACTCAGCGTGCATACCGTCGTCAATTTAATGTGCGGGTTGCACCCTCTCAGTCAACAATAAACCGTCTGGTTGCAAATTTTCGAGAACAAGGAGCAGTAAGGAACCTTCCTGGTCCCGGCAGACACCGAACTGTCCACACGGCTGACAATATTCAAGTGGTACAGGAGAGTATTCGGGAGGATCCAGAAACATCAACCAGGAGACGTTCGTCACAACTGGGCCTCTCAAGAACGTCGCTGCAGCGAATTTTGCACACCATAGGATTGTTTCCATACAAAATTCAACTTGTCCAAGAATTGAAACCAACAGATTACCAGCAACGACTTGACTATGCAATTTATTTCCAGCAAAAAGCACAAGAGAATCCAAATTTTATTCATAACTTAATAATGAGTGACGAAGCCCATTTTCAATTAAATGGGTTCGTTAACAAGCAAAACTGTAGGATATGGGCTACGGAAAACCCGAGAGTACTTCATCAACGACAATTGCACTCAGTTAAGTGTACCGTTTGGTGCGGTGTTTCTTCAGAAAGGATCATTGGCCCATTTTTTTTTGAAAATGAACAAGGTGTCGCCATTTCCGTCAATAGTGATCGATATCGGGCCATGTTGCAAAATTTTGTAAGGCCAGCCGTGGAAAACCATCCGCAAATACGGTTCCAACTAAACTAAACTAAAATTCACTGTGACTCAGTCATTTTTCGACCAGATTTTACAAATGATCCGAGGTTGTTAATGAAATTGTATTTATTATCTTTTAACGAAATAAATAAAATATTAGAAGATACTTTTATTAAAATGACATCTTTTATAAAAACTCAAAACACAGTTATTTTGAAGTAAGCTTCACATTCGAGTTTTACATGGAGATCAAGCGTCAGGTTCATTTGATAATGGCTTGAAAATTAGTTTGTATGTTGAAATTTTGTTTAGCAGTGTAACTTAAAACAAATAAGCTTTATAGAATAATTAGCTCTTAAACAAGCTTCATATGTTAATATCAATCATTGAATACAAAAATTTAAAGAATTATAGTCGATCAAGTACGATATTTATTGTATAATATATTACATCACTAAGGTCAAATGGCCCGTTTTTCAAAAACCTTTTTAGTTTCCTTAGACAAACATGTGTCTCTATATAAACATTTTCTTCAGATTTATGCATTTTTTTCTACAGAGCTTATTAAGGTGTTATGGTGGAATAGTAATATCGGGTGGTTAAATTTCAAGGGCGGATGTTGATTTTGAATAAAGCACAAACTATTTAGGAAATTATTGTAATTTTATTTTATTATGATATACTGGCATTACTTAATTATGTATGGAACAAAATATCGGTCAAATAGGCGCCGCGACCACGGCGGCACACCTCCATCCGATGGTCCAAATTTTCGATGACCCTGAGGCATAATGGAGGTTCTATGCCGTTAATGTGCCGAGTTATCTCATCCTTTAGCTCTTGAATTGTTGCTGGCTTATTGACGTACACCTTTTCTTTCAAATAACCCCAAAGAAAAAAGTCTAACGGTGTCAAATCACATGATTTTGGCGGCCAATTGACATCGCTATTACGTGAGATAACACGGCCATTGAATTTGTTGCGCAAAAGAGCCATTGTTTCGTTAGCTGTGTGGCAAGTGGCACCGTCCTGCTGAAACCACATATCGTCCACATCCATATCTTCCAATTCGGGCCATAAAAAGTTCGTTATCATCTCACGATAGCGAACACCATTCACAGTAACTGCCTGACCGGCCTCATTTTGGAAAAAATACGGCCCGATGATGCCGCCAGCCCATAAACCGCACCAAACAGTCACTCTTTGTGGGTGCATTGGTTTTTCGACAATCACTCTTGGATTCCCATTCGCCCAAATGCGGCAATTCTGTTTATTGACGAATCCACGGAGGTGAAAATGTGCCTCATCACTGAAGATGATTTTCTTCGAAAATTGATCATCCACTGTTGCCATTTCTTGTCACCATTCTGCTCATTAACGACGTTTGGAATGGTCAAGAGGCTTTAGTTCTTGAGCCAATAGCACCTTGTAGCGTGTAAATGCAAGTCTTCATGCATAATGTTCATCAACGACGAGCGTGAGAGCTGCAATTGTTGGGCACGACGACGAGTTGAGGTGGACGGCTCTTCAGCCACACTATCGCGAACAGCAGCAATATTTTCTGCAGTAGGAGCTGTACGAGCATGCACTGGTGTTCTCACATCTTCTACAAACCTGGTTTGCTCGAATTTTTCCACGACTTTTGCGATTGTACGCACATTTGGACGATCAAATTGACCAAAAAAAAATCACGAAGTGCACGATATGCATTTTGATTTGAACGCCCATTTTCGTAATAAGTCTGGATAACTTTAACACATTGTTGGATTGTGTATCTCTCCATGGTTCAAATTGAGTAAGTCTGAAATAGAGAAATGTCAAATAAAATTCGGAAAAAAACTTGGCGTTTAGGTATGGTTCACATTCAACATCGGCCCACCACCCTTTATAATTAAAAAAAAATTCAACAATAAATCAAAGGTTTTCTGACAGTGATGTCGATCTTGAAGAAATTGGTAGAATTTCTCTTTTATAATCTTTCTCGAAATAAGTAACCAATTTGGACAAAAAGTACACATGTACACATTAAGGAAAAAATTAACCAATTTTGGCTAGAAGTACACAAAACGGCAGCACTGTTGGAGAGTAATGTGTGCAAATAAAGTTAATGGTGCACAGTGGTATTAACTCTGCAATTTCTAAACTACTAGACGAATTTTGACAGAACGTGTTTGTTGGTAGCACAGTGTGCTCTACAGTGGGCCAAAATTGCCTACCTCGGGTATATAGAACCTTTGGGTCCGTATAACTTTCGCCAATTGGGTCCGATCTAAAAGATTTTTACATTTTCGAAAACACAAAAATGTGCTACTGTCTCGCCGATTCTTCAACATCAAATAAAAGCATCTCCACTGAGATATTGTCATTGGCCCTTGTTGTATTTAAGGCTTTTTTGGTGAATTTTCTGAAATTCCATTGAATATGCTGTCGTTGGTTATATTATATACTTCGTCGTTGATGTTAATCCAAAAGTTATGCTATCATTTATATACTATCATTTCTCCCAGTGTAAAATTTAGTAGTATTGCTAAAATGGTTATCTAACTATATATTCAAAAACTGTTTATTTTCTTTGGTCTTTTTGTTGATTCCTCTTCAGTTTGTTTGTTTAGGTTGCGTGAGTGGAGAGTGCATATTTTTTTTGTATTGAATTTTGTGAATTTTATCTTATTTTCCTTCATCGTTGCTGTTAGAGTCTGCTGTTGTTATTAAGTAGTCAGCAAAAAACTGCTTAAATCAACATAAATACATTCTACAATATACAAATATTTGAAAATAAGAAAACATTTTTGCAGAAAAACTTTTACAAAACATAATTGCATTTAAAAACTTAGTTTGCGTTTTTTGTCGTTTTTTATAAACAGGGAGACCAGAAAAATGGTTGAAGAATAACGTTTTATGTTTTTTTAGTGGGCATTAGAAACTAAAAAAAAAAAATCTAATATTAGGTTCCGATGTAAAAAAAATTGAAGTTTATTCGTTTAAGCCCATCTTAAATCTTAAAGTAATACCGACAACTTCGGTTTTCGCGTAGAAAATAACTTCAATATATGTACTTACTTACTTACTTACTTAAGTGGCCTATAGTTACAACCTGTATAGGTCAAAGGTCTGGTATATTTTAAACTTCCTATCTTTATCTTGTGTGCATATTCTTCAAATTCTTAGGCCAAGTTTTAAAAGAGAAAGATGATGATATAAGGAAGCCTTTTATGAACAACTTGAGAAAGTTTACGATAACTGCCCCAATCATAATAATACTAAGTGATTTTAATGCAAAGTTAGTGCAGGAAAGTAGTTTTAAGTCTACTGTTGGAAAACTTAGTCTACATACCCAGTAAAACTTTTCATTACCAAATAATGAGTTAAAGAGTTAAACTATTGAACACGAACTACTTACTCATTCGCTGTTTAAGTCATTACATTAACATGGGGATGTCATTGGAGGCAAGTACTTACCAATTGCAGAAAAGTAATGACTTGGGAAAGCAATTTGAAAGCAACAACAACAACAACTTTTTTGTTGTTGTTTTATTAAAAACATATATTTTTAAACGAAATACAAAATTTTTTTATAATCCCATGGGGGCTCGAACCCAGACCCTCCGACTGCTAGGCAGAGACTCTTCCACTGAGCTACTTCATATGTTGAAAACTTAGCAGCTTATAATTAATATTAAACAATTTTTATTTTTAGATCCAAAGTCATGTGAAAATAACTTTGTTTTTCCCTGCTTTTTTTTGCTTTGTTGTAATTTTTGGAAAAATATTTTTATACTATTTTTTGTAATTATTTTAAAACTTTTTTTAAATTATTTTAAAACTTAAACAATTTAAATCTTCTTTTTTGTATAAGTTTTTACATAAGACTGATTCTTACTTACTTAAAATTTAACATTTAATGTTACAACCTGTTAAGGTCAAAGTCCGAGCATATTTTAGAATTCCATGGATTTCGATCTTGTGCGAATATTCTCCAATTTTATAGGCCAAGCTTTAAAAAATGTTCCTCTACTTGGTCTTTCTATCGAAATTTCGGACATCCTCCTCTAACATTAGGTAGTAGGACATTTCAATTCTAATTTTATCCTCTTCATTGTACTTTTTTTCAAGAGAGGGTTACTATTTTTATCGATCTTATGGGACAACTCTCGGAACATGTTAACTCACAATATTAATGGGTGTTAAACCAGCTCCCCGGGTGATACCATGAGGAGGTGTGTGTCCACAGTTGAGATGAAGGATGACCCAGATAAGTTGGGCTTACCAAGTTAAGACCAATTAGAATCGTGTTTGGTATCCAACATCCCCTACATAATCAAAATTGACTCATGATGGTATTTTTTCATTAACGTGAGTTAGTTTTACACATTTTTTTTACAGAAGATAATATTTAAGTTCTTAAAATTCAAAAATCATTTAAAAAGACTCTTTTAATAAAAAAAAAAAAAACTAAAAAAATTGTTGCCCTTGGTGGGATTTGAACCAGGGCCATTCAGTTTAAATTACCATCTTAATTACAAATAAGTACTTCTGTAATAACTTATTATTTATTCGGATGGTATGTTGTAGTCGTTACAGGGTAACCAGTTATCAGAGTACTTGCCATTACCAACGTTTTACTGGGTAGCATTACAACTGACAATGGTATTTGGTTAATCTCCTTTGCGACGGCTCGCAATAATGTCGTGAGTAGCACTAGGTTTCCACGCCTTAATATCCACAAAGCTACATTGGTGTCTCCTGATAAGACCAAGATGATACGCCTGAACAAATCAACGATAACGGCGTTATATGTCCACCACACAACCAGAATAAGGTTAAAACTGAAAAAGAGCGATTAAAAAATAACAATGCTGCTGGCACCGATGGTTTGCCAGCAGGGCTTTTTAAGGCCCGGCTTTTAGAATACATATTGTTAGAAGAACGCATGCCAGACGATTGTAATCTCAGCTTTTGACAGTCCGATACGGATGTAGGTGTTTGAAGCAATGTCTTAGTTCGACATCCCTACGAATCTAATAAAGTTGTGCAGGAAGACACTAACCACTACAACATCATCTGTTATGTTAACACTTATATGAAGATAAGTATACTTATAAGAAGATAAGTTCTTATAAAAACCTATTAGAATCTTTTATAAATTAATGGGAATTCAAGCAAAGTGGCAGTTTATCATGTAATAGACATAACTGCCGCCTTTTCCGGTATTGAGAAGGAATCAGACAAAATGGGTCGAGCTGTCAATGAATCAAAAACAAAACTGATGATTTCTACAGGCAGACAGACCACTAGAATTTGACCACATGTGTCCGTTGAGAACTATAGCTGCGAAATTAAAAAATAATTTGTGTACCTTGGTACCGCTGTGAACATCAAGAACGATACAAGCTTCTAAATCAAATGTAGAATCATACTTGCCAATTGACCTAGGCAAACAGCTATTCAACAATTATTTTGTATCGACATTGGAGTTGTAAATTCGTAACTTAGTTGTTGTTGACATTTGCCGAGATTCGCGAATAGCTCAGAATGAATGGATGGCGAATGCAGATTTTGCCTTAATAATACGCGATTTAATATCCTCGTAGGCTCTACCTTTGGTATATACTAAACCTCCAAGATAATAAAAGGTACCTATACCTATACATCCAATAACCTTGTTATCCACTTCAATGTGTGTCGACGTGTTTTAGACATAGCCCTCAATCATAATCTTTGTCTTGGAAATATTGATTTCCAGTCCAGTTGTCCGAGATTCAATATTGATACCGCAAGTATTATCTTGAAGGTGACCTGAGCTTTAGCTTAGAAGGCAAACAGTTATTCAACAATTATTTTGTATCGACATCGAATGAACCATGAGCTATATGAGTTATACGCTGACTAAATATATGTATTTAAAAATAGGAAGTGTCCTATTACTATTTTTTAAGGTATTTAAAAATAGAGAATATATTGAAGTATCAATCGAATAGGACCCGGGTGTAAAGCAGGAAAGGGCAGGTAGTCGTAATAGCTAAACAATTTTTGAAAATACTTTTTAAGCCGTGAAACGAATCCAAAATATATGGTGTCTAAGTAGATTCAAATTCTTTTCCTAATAGGTAATACCTTTAACGGTCATGATTATTCCGGGTGAACTTTTCACAATTAACTTCATAGTCTAAAAGAATCGTGTAACCAAACTATTGGGAAATCAAAACTCATTCGTATTAGTGTCAGATTTCACACGTTCGGACATGACGAACTATAGCAAAGGGTTATCCATTTCGTGATTACAAAAGTATAGGACTAGAATTAGACATCTGTCAAATGAAGTTGTTAAACCAATTTTTTTCTTTTCAGTTGAAAGTCTGACAATGACGAAAATGGATCGCTTAAGTATCAAACAAAGCATAAAAATTATCAAAACATACTACAAAAATGGTGATTTTGAAACATCCACAAATCGTACTTTAAGAGGAGATTATGGTTTACACAATCGTCTAACTAAGCAAGCAATTGGCAAAATTGTGAAGAAATTTAAAGAGACTGGAGCGGTTTTAAATATTGTTAGACCTGTGCATCATTGTTTCGCTCGTTACGCTGAAAATGTCAGCGCTGTAAGTAAAAGTGTTGCCGTAGATCCGAATATGTCGATTCAGTGAATTTGGAGCGTTATGGTCGTATGGTAACCGACTTTTTTTACCTATTAATGAAGAATACGATTTGGAGAATATGTGGTTTCAACAAGACGTTGCCACATGCCACACACCTCGAGTAAATATTGCTTTATTGCAAGAGACATTTCCTGGCCGCGTAATTTCTCATCCTGGCGATATCAATTCACCACCAAGATCATGCGATTTGACAATATTAGAATTTTTTGCGGGGCTACTCGAAATACCATGTTTATGCAGATAAACCTTTAACTTTTAAATACTTAACCAAAATTTGTAAAGTTATGGCTGAAATGCCGCCCAATATGTGTCAAAAAGTGTTCGAAAATTACCTCAAAACAATTAATGCAGTGTTTCACACATAATGTCAACGTTCAAAATTTATAATCAACAAGTAAGAAAGTGTTATAGTCGGTCAAGCCCGACCATAAGATACCCTTCACCACTAAGGTCAAAGGTGTTCTTTTATCTCCATAAAGACAAATATTTGCATAATTTTGCTATCATACAAACATTTTCTCAAAACTTATATATTTAAGCAGTTTTCGTCATTTGGACTTATATGAGAGCTAGGGTCAAATGTGCACCGATTACCTAGAAATTTGGCAAATTGATTACAGTTGTTACAAAAATTATGTGTGCAAAAACTAAACTTGAAACTAGCATTACCTTTAGATTTACGAGCGTTTTAGTGATTTTTGTCCCATTTAGTTCGTTTTTATACCCAACATCAAAAATAATATTGAGATTGTCATTCCGTTTGTAATTTTCTTAATATTGGCTCAAAAATCACAAATGATAAATATTCTGAATCCTTATGAAATTCTAAAACGATTGAGCGATGTTCTTCTGTCTGTCTGTCTGTCTGTCCGTCTGTCTGTCTGTCTGTCTGTCTGTCTGTCTGTCCGTCTGTCTGTCTGTTGAAATCACGATAACGCCTAAACGAAAGGAGCTAGCCCACTAAAACTAAGCAAAAATATTCCTCATCTCTGAGAAAATTTTGGCATTGAAACTGGGCAAAATCAGTTTACATTTGACCATAGTTCCCTTATAACCTCGTCTAGGCTCATCGCTTATTTGTTAATAAATGACAAATTATAGCAGCTATGATGATAAAATTTGGTATAAAGAAGTTTTACATTAGCCCTAGGCAGCGTAGAAAATTTCATCAAAATTGGTTTACATTTACCCATAGCTCCCATACAAAAAACTTACGAAAACAGCCTAAATTTCACCTAAAATACACTTAAATGCCAATAAATCTAAAAATATAACAGATATTACCACTAAATTTGGCACAAGAAAGTCTTATATCAATGCCAGCCAGTGTGCAAAATTGCAATGGGTCTCTATTTGACCATAGCTCCCATATAAAAAACTTAGGAAAACATAAAAATTCAAAAAGAAAATTGGATTTATGTCCGTCTGTCGGTCAGATAAAATTTTTATAGCTCCTTAACTACAAGAGCTAGTAAGACTAAGTTAAGCACAAGGAAGTCTTATGTCAATGCCAGCCAGTGTGCAAAATTTTGTCGCAATCGGTCACCATTTGACCATAGCTCCCATATAAAAAACTTATGGAAACACAAAAATACATAAAGAAAAGGTTGTTTGTGTCCGTCTGTCTATCAGATAAAAGCACGATAACGCCTTAACGAAAAGAGCTAGAGGGACAAAATTTTACAAAAGTATTTTGGATATATTTGAAGAGATGTGTGTTGAAAATGGACAAACTCGGTTAAAATTTAGTTAGAGCTCCCATATAACCCCTCCCCGGGAAACACATAAATGCTGATAAATTGAATACAATTGTGATTGCTATGACAATTTAAATTTAAAATAGGGAAGTTTTATGCAATTTTTGATAAGTTTATCAAATCTTATAGGAATGAGTCCATATTTGACTTTAGCTTTCATATAAAAAAAAAACACTCACGGAAACCAAAAATTTTAGCAAAGGCCAGTTAAAAGCTATTAAATTAGAAACTATGATAGCTATGGCCACTAAATTTTATAAGAATAAGCCCTATATATGTACCAGCCAGTGTGTAAAATTTTGTTACAGTCGGTCAACATTTGGCTATAATTTATATATATATATATATATAGCATCCCCTTTTTATATCTAGAATCAAAAAGAATTGGAGGTACATTCATTGTATTAAGATTGCACCTATGAAATAAGATAGGCATCAATCAATGTTCAGCCCAGACTTTATATATGATGAATGCATTAGGAACTCCTAACGAAATATATGGACCTGCCGTATTACTATTAACATGTTCAGCCTAACTATATATTAAGCACAACGAAAAGTATTTAACAACTTATTAATGTAAAACTATTCCCGGTTATGGAACAAAATTTTGATCAAAGTAAATACTGGGGAAACCACTAAAATATTTTTAAATGTTGAACTATAAAGCTACGGCAACCGAATTTAGTCTAAAGGTTTTACCAACAATACCAATTAGCTTAGCGATTTTTTCAGTTTTGGTCCAGATTTTGAATTAGCTGCACCCTTGTAGATATATGAGATATGTTTCTAAATTTAACACAACTTGATGGTCGTTATATAAGATTCGGCACAGCCGAATATAACACTCTTACTTGTTAAAGAAGAGTTTGTATGGGAGCTGTGATCAAATGTGAAGCGATTTCAACAGAATTTTGTACAGTGATTTTAGTTTACATAAGCAGTAGTTGTTTTAAATTTCATTAAAAAATATTTATATTTGTGGCCAATATATCAATTCCGGGAAGTGGGACCTATGAATTTCAACAGCCATGTCGAATTTCAACAGCCATGGTCCCATTATCATTATCTGTATCATATCTTATAAAATTATCTTTATCAAACCTGTGGTTTGATTACAAGGTTTACATGGGGATCCAACCAGCCAGCCAGACGGACGGTCGGACTGACATTGCTAAATCGACTAAGAAAGTGATTCTAAGCCTATTGGTATACTAAAATGTGGATCTAAGACAAATATTTCTATGCATTACATATAAATAAAATATCATGAAAAAGAACTATTTTATATATATTATATTTATGTTCACTTTTGAAACCGCAAAATGAATAACCCGATACTTTCTTAATTTTTTAAAAAGTAACAACTTTTTACTTTTAATTTGTCTTAATACTTTTTTCTTTTCTTTCTCACTTTTCATGCATAACTTAAGTAATCTCCTTCAAATTAGCAAATTTCTTATTTTCTGATTATGCTGTTGCAATTCCCTTAATTGTTTTCAAATGTCAACATTATTTGAAACTTATTTATAAGTATCTTGGCCAATGCTTTGGACACTCTCGTTAAAAATGTATAATTTGGCGCAGTAGAAATAAGAAACTAATATATTTAGTTTAAGCTAAAATTTGCATTTCAAAAATATATTTTTTTTTTTAAGGAAAAACTTTATTTTATCTTGTGAAGAAAAATAAAGTTTTTCTGTGAATTTTCGTAATTAACTGCAAAATGAAGTTTTTGTAACGAAATTTTTCCCTTTAGCATTGTTGATATAAAAATAAGGGAAAATAAATATGTATATGGAAAGGAGGGAGTGAGACAAAAATAAAGTATTTATCTAAAAGATTTTTACTTGTTGTACAAGTAGTAGTTGGATGTTGATACTACAGCTACAGCTGCAGCAGTTTTGACTACTAAAGAATTTAACTGTAAATAGTTGTTAGTTAGTTACTAACATTTGCATGCAAAATCATGCAGTTGGCAGTTTTTCCTCTCAAGTTGTCTGTCATTGTTGTAATAGTGTGTGTGTGTGTCTTGTATTTCCTACATTTTGTAGTATTTTATTTCAACTGTATATTTTCTACATTGTCTGTTTGAAGTTGTGTTAATTTATCAGCAATTAAAACACAAAACAACAATTTAAAAGAGATACAATATAACATTGAGGAGGAATCATCATCATCATCATCAACAACAGCAGCATTTCTAAAGTTAAGTGCATGTTTGTTTCAAACGATTGTAATCAATCTCAAAGGAATGCGTCTATTTATTAAACAACAAAAAGATATAAAAAAACGCAATAATAAGCAATTTTATCAAACTTTTGCAGCTAAAGTTCTTTTATATGCAGTTCTACTCCCTAAAATGAGGTCTTTTGATGCTGCATGTCTGAAAGCATAAGTAGATATTAAATATTTATTTGAAGTCATTTAGATTTTATAGTTAAGAGCTAATAATGGTAATATTTAGAAATAAATTAAAATTGTCTGATCCCTTATTATTGCAATAAGAAAGGATACAAAATTTGTATGAAAGAATAAAAATCGGTCATGGCCGATCATATTTTACCCTTCACAGCTAAAAAAGATAACTTAAGAGACATTACTCTATCAAAATAAGATAAGGTAGACATTTTCTATAAGAAATTTTTTTATATAGAAAAAATTTCTATACGAAATTTTTTTATATAGAAAAAAATTTTATACGAAATTTTTTTATATAGAAAAAATTTCTATACGAAAATCTTTTATATAGAAAAATTTTCTATACGAAAATTTTTTATATAGAAAAATTTTGTATACGAAAATTTTTTATATAGAAAAATTTTCTATACGAAAATTTTCGTATAGAAAATTTTTCTATATAAACAATTTTTGGTATAGAAAATTTTTCTATATAAAAAAATTTCGTATAGAAAATTTTTAGTATAGAAAATTTTTCTATATAAAAAATGTTCGTATAGAAAATTTTTCTATATAAAAAATTTTCGTATAGAAAATTTTCTATATAAAAAATTTTCGTATAGAAAATTTTTCTACATAAAAAATTTTCGTATAGAAAATTTTCCTATATAAAAAATTTTCGTATAGAAAATATAATAATTTTCGTATAGACAATTTTTCTATATAAAAAATTTTCGTATAGACAATTTTTCTATAAAAAAAATTTTCGTATAGAAAATTTTTCTATATAAAAAATTTTCGTATAGAAAAATTTTTTATATAAAAAATTTTCGTATAGAAAATTTTTCTATATAAAAAATTTTCGAATAGAAAATTTTTCTATATAAAAAATTTTCGTAAAGAAAATTTTTCTATATAAAGAATTTTTGTATACAAAATTTCCGTATAGAAAATATTTCTATATAATAAATTTGTTTACAGAAAATTTTTCTATATAAGATATTTTCGTAAAGAAAATTTTTCTATATAAAAAATTTTCGTAAAGAAAAAGTTTCTTTATAAAAAATTTTCGTAAAGAAAATGTTTCTATATAAAAAAAATTTTCGTAAAGAAAATTTTTCTATCTAAAACATTTTTGTAGCGAATATTTTTCTATATGTAAAAAGTTTTTCTTTATAAAAAATTTTTGTTTTGTAAATTTTTCTATACAAAAAATTTTTGTATAGAAAATTTTTCGATATAAGAAATTTTCAAAACAAACATATATGGAAAAATTTTCTATACGAAAATTTTTTATATAGAAAATTTTTCTATAAGAAAATTTTTTATATAGAAAAATTTTCAAACTGTTTGATTTAGATAAAAATTCTTAAAAAAATTATTTCTATAGAAAAATTTTCGTTAAAAATTTTTTCCATAAAAAATGTTCGTTAAAAATTTTTTCTATAAAAAAATTTTCGTTAAAAATTTTTTCTATAGAAAAATTTTCATTAATTTTTTTTATAGAAAAATTGTCATTAAAATTCAATTTCCCGTTCGTTAAAAACTTTTTTTCTATATAGAAGAATTTTCGGTAAAAAAAATTTTTATAGAAAAATTTTCGGTAAAAAAATTCTTCTATAGAAAAATTTTCTGTAAAAAAATTCTTCTATAGAAAAATTTTCGGTAAAAAAATTTTTCTATCGAAAAATTTTCGGCATAAAAATTTTTCTACAGAAAAATTTTCGTTAAAAATTTTTCTATAGAAAAATTTTTGTTAAAATTTTTTTTCTATAGAAAAATTTTTGTTAAAATTTTTTTTCTATAGAAAAATTTTTGCTAAAATTTTTTTTCTATAGAAAAATTTTTGTTAAAATTTTTTTTCTATAGAAAAATTTTTGTTAAAAAATTTTTCTATAGAAAATTTTTCTATACGAAAATTTTTTTATAGAAAAATTTTCGTTAAAAAATTTTTGTTAAAAAAAATTTTTTCTTTAGAGAAATTTTCTTTAAAAAATTTTTTCTATAGAAAATTTTCGTTAAAAAAATTTTTCTATAGAAAAATTTTCGTTAAAAAAATTTTTCTATAGAAAAATTTTCGTTAAAAAAATTTTTCTATAGAAAAATTTTCGTTAAAAAAATTTTTCTATAGAAAAATTTTCGTTAAAAAAATTTTTCTATAGAAAAATTTTCGTTAAAAAAATTTTTCTATAGAAAAATTTTCGTTAAAAAAATTTTTCTATAGAAAAATTTTCGTTAAAAAAATTTTTCTATAGAAAAATTTTCGTTAAAAAAATTTTTCTATAGAAAAATTTTCGTTAAAAAAATTTTTCTATAGAAAAATTTTCGTTAAAAAAATTTTTCTATAGAAAAATTTTCGTTAAAAAAATTTTTCTATAGAAAAATTTTCGTTAAAAAAATTTTTCTATAGAAAAATTTTCGTTAAAAAAATTTTTCTATAGAAAAATTTTCGTTAAAAAAATTTTTCTATAGAAAAATTTTCGTTAAAAAAATTTTTCTATAGAAAAATTTTCGTTAAAAAAATTTTTCTATAGAAAAATTTTCGTTAAAAAAATTTTTCTATAGAAAAATTTTCGTTAAAAAATTTTTGCCACAGAAAAATTATCGTTCAAAAATTTTTTCTAAATTAAAATTTTTGTTAAAAATTTTTTTCTATAGAAAAATTTTTGTTAAAAAATTTTTTCTTTAGAAAAATTTTCTTAAAAAAAATTTTTTCTATAGAAAAATTTTCGTTAAAAATTTTTTTCTATACAAAAATTTTCGTTAAAAATTTTCTTCTATAGAAAAATTTTCGAAAAATTTTCGTTAAAAATTTTTTTCAAAAAGAAGTATATTTGCATTTGATCCCAAATCTGTTACATTTATTTATTAATGTAACAGACCAATTTATTGATAAAAAGCCAAAAAATGTTTGCGGAGAAACCAAATTCGTCGAAGCGTTTCAATGGTTGGTTAAGCCATCTCTTCAGGAGGATTATCTTCAATTTAGACAGATCGAAAACCTCGCATTATTACTAAATTTACAAACATAACTATTAAGAATTATGTTCATAAACCAAAAGTAAAAGCGTTGATTATCGACTGAGCAAAAACAAACCTTTTTCCTTTTACTTTTGGTTTATGAACATAATTCTTAATAGTTATGTTTGTAAATTTAGTAATAATGCGAGGTTTTCGATCTGTCGCCATAAATAAATTTAGTAAGCCATCGATAAACTTTAGTTTTTAGCGGAGCTCCGGAGTTTAATGGTGCACTCTTGGTAATTTGCTATCTCAAAACGTTCTAAAAGTCGGACTACACCATACATTATTTTCGTTGCTATTGTAGGGTACATTAATAAACAGAGCAAAACATTATTATACAAGTATTTCATTATAATTTTTAATTAAATAAAAGTATTCATGTTATTACAAAGTATACATACATATTTATATAAAAACAACTCCATAAACGTTTCTTTGAGTTTATTGTTATAAACGTATATAATTTATATACTTATATCACAAACTCATTTTCATGAATTGTTTGTATTTATGATAAATATCCACTGCTTCATGTTGTTCATAGAAAAAAAAAAACAAATAATAATTATAAAACAATATGAACAAAAAACCCAAAAAAGAAAAAAATAAATTGCGTGTCATGATAGTTTTTCCTCGGACCAGTTATAAAAATGACCAACCTCCTTTTGCTAATTAACACACAAAAGTTATGTCAAAATTTTTAATGTTTTGTGTGTACTTTCATTTCGTATGTACTTTAATTTACATGAAAAAATATATAAATCAAAAATTGCCAAATTTATACAAAACAACCTAACGTAGCTTTTATAGAGGAATACAGGGATACGCGTATTAGGATTGATGCCACAAAATGACCACTTGTGAAAAGGCACATATGTATTAGACTTTCAAAAAGAAAGGATAGGAACTGCTCGGCACCTTTACAATTTACATATGTTAGCACACATTCCAAAGTAATCATATTTTGTGATATGCCACTATTTATTTAAATGGACGAAAATCTCTTAGAGTTAATAACATAAATATTATTTCCCACTGCCTCAGAATTTTACCAAGAAAATGCAATATTTGAACATGACTTAAAAGTTCAGCCAAAAATAAACATACAGAAGCAAAATAGACTGCTACAGTGAACAAAAAAAAAAATGTTGTTCAATGATTTTATATATTGAAATATTAATCGAACAAAAATATGTGGTTTGTGATCATTATAATAAAATAGTAACAAAGAATAGTCGTATTATTAATTCTTTTACAATTTTAGTTTCATTCCTTATTTTGATTACTCACTGTAAATTATGTTTATTTGCATTAAAAATCTTCATAATAAAAATATTGTGTCACAACAAATAAATGATAAGACAAAGAATTAAAATGCAGAAACAGAAATATTTTCATGTATTTTTATGTACAAAAATTTATTTTAAATGACAACTGGGTGCTAAATAATAGCATAGGTATAATGTTGAGATGCCCATAGAAGTCATTAACTTTGTTCCTGACATTTGATTTAAGCCTCAAACAGTTTTTGAAAAATTTAATATAAAGTCCTATTAATAATTCGTTGCGTATGAGTAATATTATATATGAACATTTTAACAAGTGTTACTCATATGCGCTGTACTTAGCGTATGAGTTTGATCAGAGTATGAAAACCAGAGTGTGCAAACAAACGAAACCAAACATTTGAATTTGTTTTATTTCTGTCTTTGCAGAGTATAAAACAGAAACAAAATACAAATAATGATAATAAAGTTGACAAAATGATTTGTTTTTTTATTTGTACACGAACAAAACACGAATGCTATTTAAACTTACTCTGCTAGAAAGAAAAACAAAGAGAGCAAAACCGAAAAACTCAGAACAAAACCGTTTCGCAAACATTTGCTGAGTGATTTGATCTTTTTTTATTTAATAGCGTATAGCAGTAGAAATCAGGAAGAGAAACAAATTTTTGTTTCTAGAAAAATTTACATATTGAAATGAGGTAAACTGTAAAATTTGTTGCTATAAATTGGGTTTTGATTTTGTTTCTTGTATTTTTCTTATTGTCTTTTCTTAAACAAAGCAAACTTCGTTAACGTCCAACTGAATGTTTTTGATACTCATTTTCACGAGTTTCTTTAATGATCGTGATATTTACCTTAGGATAATATAAAACGAATCATTCGCAAACATTTTTGAGGATGTTTTGTACTTAAATGTACGATTGGTATGGTAAACTGAAGCAAAGAAGATGAGCACAAAGAATATTGTTTCCCAGTAAAACTTTTCATTACCAAATAATGAGTTAAACAGTTAAACTATTGAACACGAACTACTTACTCATTCGGTGTTTAAGTCATTACATTAACATGGGGATGTCATTGGAGGCAAGTACTTACCAATTGCAGAAAAGTATTGACTTGGGTAAGCAATTTGAAAGCAACAACAACAACAGCAACAACTTTTTTGTTGTTGTTTTATTAAAAACATATATTTTTAAAGAAATACAAAATTTTTTTTATGATCCCATGGGGGCTCGAACCCAGACCCTCCGACTGCTAGGCAGAGACTCTTCCACTGAGCTACTTCATATGTTGAAAACTTAGCAGCTTATAATTAATATAAACAATTTTTATTTTTAGATCCAAAATCATGTGAAAGTAACTTTGTTTTTCCTTGCTTTTTTTGCTTTGTTGTAATTTTTGAAAAAATATTTTTATACGATTTTTTATAATTATTTTAAAACTTTTTTAAAATTATTTTAAAACTTAAACAATTTAAATCTTCTTTTTTGTATAAGTTTTTACATAAGATTGACTCTTACTTACTTAAATGTTACAACCTGTTAAGGTCAAAGTCCGAGCATGTTTTAGAATTCCATGGATTTCGATCTTGTGCGAATATTCTTTTTTTATATAGGCCAAGCTTTGAAAAATGTTCCTCTACTTGGTCTTTCTATCGAAGTTTCGGACATCCTATTCTAACATTGGGTAGTGGGACATTTCAATTCTAATTTTATCCTCTTCATTGTATTTTTTTCAAGAGAGGGTTACTAGCCCGTAATCCTAACCCATTTTTATCGATCTTATGGGACAACTCTCGGAACATGTTAACTCACAACGTTAATGGGTGTTAAACTAGCTCCCCGGGTGATACCATGAGGAGGTGTGTGTCCACAGTTGAGATGAAGGATGACCCAGATAAATTGGGCTTACCAAGTTAAGACCAATTAGAATCGTGTTTGGTATTCAACATCCCCTACATAATCAAAATTGACTCATGATGGTATTTTTTCATTAACGTGAGTTAGTTTTACAAATTTTTTTTACAGAAGATAATATTTAAGTTCTTAAAATTCAAAAATCATTTAAAAAGACTCTTTTAATAAAAAAAAAAACTAACAAAAATTGTTGCCCTTGGTGGGATTTGAACCGGGGCCATTCAGTTTAAATTACCATCTTAATTACAAATAAGTACTTCGCTAATAACTTATTATTTATTCGGATGGTATGTTGTAGTCGTTACAAGGTTACCAGTTATCAGAGTACTTGCCATTACCAAAGTTTTGCTGGGTTGTTTTTTTGCTCTTTGATTTTCAAATGAATTTGTTTTGTTTAGTTCATGAAACAAAACGATTGAAGTAAAGCTGAATCTGTCTTTACATTCTACGAATGTTTGCAAAGGGTTTCGTTTGTTTGCACAATCTGATGAAAACTAACGAAACAAAACATTTGAATATGTTTTAACTCTATCTTTTTAATTGTAGATATAACAAGTAAGAGTGGTATATTCGGCTTTGCCGAATCTTGGATACCTTTTACCAATGGTGTTGCAAAAGTTCTTAATGTAATTCCAAGCAAAATTTGGTTATACTAGTATTATATGCAAAGAGTCTTTAAAATTAAGAGTCGGAAAAAGAAAAGCTTTTCGGTGGCGTCATCATCTAGAATAGCTATGCACCCAAAGGTTAGGTTGGGCAGGTGGCTGATGTCTAGGGAAGCTTCACTTGGGTTCTAAAGTGGTCCCTTTGTGAAAGATAATGATTACTAGACTACAAGTAGAGAATGCATATTTATGCCAGCCAGTTGCTTCGAAATAAAATAGACACATATTTTACAAACATTTAATAAAGTTCGATAGACCAGATAAACCATGCAGAAAAGATGCTTCGAAATGTAGATGCCCTTACTTTTGCAATAGCACATTGGTTTGATGAAGATTAAGTATTCTGGCATGCAACCCAAAAACACAGTGCCCAGTGAGGGTTGTGCACTATAATTCGTACGAATTATCCAACTAGTAAAAGTTTTTGATTAGTTATGTAAAACTCTGAAGTTAGCGGACTGATTTAGGTCAAAGCTTTAACAATGATAAGCCTTAAAATAGGGTATACACTCTTAGTTTTAGATACATACGTGAAATATATAGCTTTTGAATGGATGGATATCAGCTTTGTCGGAAAAGTTATTAAAGATTTACTTATATATCTGAAGTTAGTTAATTAATTAAAATGAACACTTCATCAATAATATTTGGGATGTATTGTTCTTTCGATCTGTCCGATGGATTTTTGGAAAGTTTTGCTCTAGTTCCTTGTGCAATTTTAATGTGATTTAATTTATCAGAATTAAATCGATTCCCGGTCGGGGTTATATGGGAGATTTCACTAAATGTGAATAGAGCTCGCCCATTTTCAATATCGAACTTTTCAAGAGATCAGAAATACTTTTGTCAAATATTGTCCCTCTAGAAAGTTTATTTTAGGCGCTATCGCCCTGAATATCAATATTGTACAACGTCTTTATACTAAATGTCATCATCGTATCTTAGGCGAAGTTATAAGGGATCAATTGTCAAACGTGAACAGATTTTTCCCAATTGCAATTAAAAAATTTAAATTTTCGTTGATATGTGAGATACTTACATACATATGTAGGTTTTGAACGGATATCATGTAGTTAGCTGCATTTTTGTACTTCCTAGGAAGATTACCTATAATTTGATATATAATACATTCTTAAATGTTATCATAATGTTCAAAAGTCAGACACAAAAACTTGACTACGGACAAAAAAACAGACGGACGGACGGGCAAACAAACAGACGGACGGACAGACAGACAAACAGACGGACGGACGGACGGACGGACGGACGGACGGAGGTCGCGAAATCGATTCTCCTGCCGATTCTAAGTTGATCGGTACAGTTTGAATGGTATTCGTAATCAGATTTGTGGAGTATAGATTTTAGAAAATCCTCACACAAAGAACGATGCCAAATTTTATCACAATCGGTCCATAAACACCTGAGATATCGCTGAAACAATACTTATGAAATGTAAACAAAATTTCTTAGACACGTACTTTGGCAATTTGCTGTACATCAAATGTAGTGTTATTGCGATATCTCAGTTGTTTATGGACCGCTTTTGATAAAATTTAATAACGTGCTTGGCGAGGGAATTTCCTAAAATCTGATATAAAATTTATGTAGGTCCGTGCTAAAGGAGGATGGTTTTTCCTATTTCTGCATTTCATGTTTTCAACAAACATTCTCTAATGCGAACTTTGGGCAATTTGCGATACATTAAATTCAGTGCTTTGGCGATATCTCAGTTGTTTATGAACCGATTTTGATAAAATTTTACAAAGGGCTTTGGGAAACTATTTCCTTTAATCTGATATATAACATATTATCACATGTACACCAGGAGTATCTTTTTTCTCTTGTTATTTAAAAGTGTGTTTCAATCAAAAATTTTAAAATTTTCGTCTAATTTTTGGTATTTTTTCGATATTTTCGGTGTTTATAAACCGATTTTAATGAAATTTAATAGCGTTCATTGCGGGAGAATTTCCTAAAATCTGATATATAATTTATGTAAGAACATCCTACAGGGGCTTCAGAAACTTGATTTCAACAGACAGACAGACAGACAGACAGACAGACGGACATCGCTTAATCGATTCTCCTCCCGATTCTGAGTCGATCGGTATAATTTTTATGGGGACTACGATCACTAATACAAACGGAATCACAAACTTATAATACCCTTTCACCTATTGGTGAAGGGTATAAAAAGGGTGTTGGAGCAACGGTGCAGTTCTACTACAACCCTGTATTTTTAGTACTTTTATTGCATCACTACAAGTTGTCATTCATTGTATTTGCATTGTTCTCTTTATGAACTATTTTTCTTATTCCTTTTTTTGTAAACCTTTTACGCAGTTGAATAAACATATTTGAAGTAACCAAACGTGTCGAGTCGTGTTTTAATAAAGGGGATGTTACATGTAAGAATTATAGCCAAATATTGACCGATTGTAACCAAATTTTACACACTAGCTGGTATTTATATAAAGCTTGTTTTTGCAAAATTTAGTGGCCGGACCTATCATAGTTTAAAATTTAATAGCTTTTAACTGGCATTTGCTAATTTTTTTTTTTGATTTCCAGTAGTGTTTTTTATATGAAAGCTATAGTCAAACATGGATCGATTCCTATAAAATTTAATAAACTGACCAAAAGTTGCATAAAACTTCTCTATTCTAAATTTAGTCGTCATAGCTATTACAATTGTATTCAATTTATTAGCATTCATGTCCCGGGGGCGGGGTTATGATTGAGCTCTAACTAAATGTGAACCGTTTTCGCCTATTTTAAGTGCACAACTTCTGTTACATATGAAAAATACTTTTGTAGAATTTTGCCTCTCTAGCTCTTGTAGTTATGGAGCTATCGCACTTTTATCTAACAGACAGACGGACACAAACCGTCTTTTCTTTTTGTATTTTTGTGTTTCCATAAAGGTACAGGGCCAATACACGCGGCATGTGGCTGCGGGCGGTCGTAGTATTGCCAGTACATAAAATGTGCGCTTGTTTACAAAAATTTTCATATAAAAAAATATTTGAGTAGGATATAATTAAATCTGGCTGCACTGAAAAATTCTGCCGCGCGGAAAAGTAGAACAAAGTTCTACTCTTTTCCATTGCCGCTTGAAATTTGACAAATCAAAAAACAGCTGATTGTCGCCCGCAGCCGCTTGCCGCGTACATTGGCCTTCTACCTTAAGTTTTTTATATGGAAACTATGGTCAAATGGTGACCTATTGTAATAAAATTTTGCACACTGGCTGAAATTCACATAGGACTTCCTTTTCCATTTTGTTGTTATAGCCCTTTTCGTTAAGGCGCTGTCGCGCTTTTATCTGACAGACAGACGGACATAAAACCCCTTTTGTTTTTGTATTTTTTTTTTGTTTCCGTAAGTTTTTTATGTGGGAGCTATGGTCAAATGGTGACCGATTGTGACAAAATTTTGCACACTCTCTGGTATTGGCATAAGACTTCCTGGAGCTAAATTTACTGACCAAAGCTATTACAGTTTATCATTTATTGGCAATTAAGTGAATTTTATGCGAAATTTAGGCTGTTTCATTAAGTTTTTTGTATGGGTGCTTAGGCTAAATGTAAACCGGCTAAATGTAAACCTTGTGCTTATGTAAAACTTTTATATACCAAATTTTATCATCACAGCTGTTATAGTTTGTTGTTTATTACCAACTAAGCGATTATCCTAGACGAGGTTATACGGGAGCTATAGTAAAATGTGAACCGATTTTTCCCGATTTCAATACCAAAATTTTCCAAGAAACGAGAAATACTTATGCCAAGTTTCAGTGACCTATATTTTTTTCGTTAAGTTTTTATCGTAAAGACAACCAAGAGACAGATAGGCATACTTCGCTTAGTCGTCTAAGAATTTTATAAGGATTCAGAATATACTTTATTTTTTTTTTTTGAGCTAATATTAAGGAAATAACAAACAAAATGGATATTGTTTACAATTTATTGGTGGGTATAAAAACTCAGAACAAAAACTTTTCACAAATGTTTACCGAGTGATTTGATCTTTCTAATGATTAAAACTAAAGACAACAGAACAAAAAAACATGGGCAGATTTTTCGTATATTATACTTTTAATCAAAATTGATATTTTTAACGTGTATTTTTGCTGTTTTTTGAAAAAAAAAAGTTTTCTAATTTTTTTTATAGAAAAATTTTTTTATGAAGAATTTTTCTATCAACTTTTCTATAGAAAATTTTTTTATCGAAAACTGTAGCAAAATATTTTCATCAAAAATTTTGCAATAAAATTTTTTTTACAAATATATTTGTATCGAAAATGTTTCAATCAAAAATAGAATAACAAGTTTTTCCATAAGAAAATTTTTTATCGAAAATTTTTCTGTAAAAAATATTTTATCATAATTCTTTGTGCAGAAAAATATTTTTATCGAAAAAGTACTATTATTAAGGATTTTTCACTTAAAACAAAAAAGAGTATTTTTTTTGAAAATTTTTCTATAGGAAAATATTTTTATCGAAGATTTTTCAATAGAAACATATTTTTATTAAAATTTTTCCAATAGAAAAATATTGTTTTTTCGAAAAATTTTATATATTAAATTATTTTTATCCAACATTTTTCTATAGAAACATATTTTTGTGGAAAATTTTTCTATAAAGAAATATGTATCGAAAATGTTTCTATAGAAAAATATTTTTATCGAAAAATTTTCTATAGAAAAATAGAAAAAATTTTCCATGGAAAAATATTTTTATCGAAGATTTTTCTTTGGAAAAATATTTTTATTGAAAAATTTTCTACTGAAAAATAATTTTAGTGAAAAATATTTTTATAGAAAATTTTTCCATAGAAAATATTTTAACGAAAATTTTTCCATAGAAAATATTTTATCGAAAATTTTTCTATAGAAAAATATTTTTATCGAAAATTATTTTCTTCAAAAGGAAAAAGCATTTGATCCCAAATAAGTAATAATGCAAGGTTTTCGATCTATCTAAATTGGGGATAATCCTCCTGAAGAGATGGCCTAACCAACCATCGAAATGCCTCGAGGAAGTTTGGTTTCTCCGCAAACATTTTTTAGTTTTTTGTCAATAAATATGTCTTTTACATTAATAAATATATAGAAAAGATTTGGGATCAAATGCGAATACTTTTTCTTTTTGAATAATATTTACATCCGGATAATTTCGTTTTTTTTTTAATTTTCTACATAAAAATAATTGTGGCGAAAAATTTTACATAGAACATAATTTTTATCAAAAAATTTTCCATAAAATATAATTAAAAAAAATAACGTATTATTGAAAATTTTGCTGTAGAATAATATGTTTATCTAGACAATATTTATACAGAAAATATATAATTTTTAAAAATTGGTATTTCTATTTCGAAAAATATTCCCAGTTCGGTTATATTTGTTTCAAACAATGTTTACAAAAATAATGGTGTCATGGCAACAATGTTTGAGATTATGTTTCTTTGTTCTACCAAACCAAACAGTGTATATTGTTGCTATACATTGGATTTCAATTTTGTTTCTTATATATTTTGTTTTTGTCACATTGGCTGCCAAAGCCTTTTCAGGATTTTGATCGTTTAGTAGCAATGTCATTTAACAATTTTGGTCACCTGAGGCCAAGAACTTATTTTTGCTTTTTTTTGTTTCTTAGTGCCTAAAAATAAGTTTTGTCTTCTGGCGACTTTATGTTGGTCCCTAATTTTGCAGTTATAGCGATTTTTTTGTGTCGTACATTTTCGTGCGACATGGCCTGGAAGAATATAAAAGACGTTGTGGGGCCACGTCGTATGAAAGTGTGCGACAGTTTTTGAGTTGTATTTGACATTTTTGTTTTGACTTATTATTTGTTTATTTATTTTTTGACAATTTCAGAATAATTTATAGAATGACGCGAAGAAATGTAAAAGACAGCGAGATTGCAGACATATTGCAAGATGTGATAACTTCGGACAGCGATGACGATGATGGAGATTTTTCAAGAGACGATTCTGAAATCGATATTAATTGGCTACCAAATGATGACCCCAATTCAGATACTGATTCTGAAGATGTAGAGTTTAATGTTTTTGAACATGAAGAACATCATGACTATGATGACGAGGACGAACAACAAGCAGATGCTGGAGATGATGATAATACCATTGACGCTAATTCCAAGGACATTCAAATAAATTGGGCTGAGTTTTCTTCCAGACAAAAAACATTCCCGTTTACTGGCAAATCTGGACTCCTTATAGATGTTGCGGCAAATATAAGTTGCCGATGATGAAATAATCGACCACATCGTTTGTGAAACAAATAAATATGCGCAACAACAATTGGAAACGAGAACTCTTACACGATCATCTCGTAAACTAATGTGGAGTCCCACAACCAATCGTGAAATTAAGAAGTTCTTTGGACTCATATTATGGATGGGTCTCGTAAAGGTTGGCAGTCTCGAAACATATTGGTCCAAAGAATTTTTATTTAATATTGGAGTTCCCGCAAAAACAATGTCTCGCAATCGCTTTCAACTTTTGTTAAACTTTATATATTTTGCTGACAATCGAAATATTCTTCCAGGAGATAAACTAGGCAAAATAAGCCCAATTTCAGACATGCTACAGGCTAATTTTCAGAAAGTTTACATGCCAGGAGAAAACATTGTAATTGATGAAAGTATTATACCTTGGAGAGGAAGATTGAGTTTTCGTCAATACCTTCCGAACAAAACCCACCCATATGGGGTTAAAATTTTTAAGTTGTGCACTCAGAAGGGATATACTTGGTTGGCAAAAGTGTACTCGGTCGCCACAGGCGTAAGAGAAACTGTGAAGAACTTTCTTGTCTTCTGAAAGGAGAAGGCCGAACCCTTTTTGTGGATAACTATTATACTAGTTATGAACTTGTGCGTTCCATGCTACATCAAAATACACACCTTGTTGGAACATTACGAGCCAACAAAAAGAATTGTCCGGCAGAAGTTATGAAAGCTAATCTAAAAAGAGGCGAGATGGTAACCCTTGAGGAGGAAAATGGAGTGGTTGTGTTAAAGTGGAAGGACACCAGAGATGTTAGGATTCTTTCGACGAAACACCCCCTTGTAATGGTAGCCACGTCGAGCCATTCAAATGTAGACAGTAATGAACCATCCACCAGTACCCACAACCCACCATCCACCAGGAAGCGAAGGCAAGGAGCTATTGAAAAACCTCTTGCTATTATTGATTACAATAAAGTCAAATTAGGTTTTGATATATCTGATCAAATGACCTCCTATGCCACCACTCTCAGAAGAGGTGTTAAGTGGTACCGCAAAGTGGCTTTTGAACTGTTACTTGGAATGTCTGTCGTAAATGCCCATATAATATATAAAAAGGCTATAAACAAACAAATTTCAATAACCAAGTTTCGGCAGGAGATTTCAAAAGCTTTGTTGAACTTTACGGCTCTAGAACGCATAACAAAAGGAAAACATTTTATAGAAAAAAGAAAGGACGATAACGGAAAAACAATAAGGCGTTCTTGCGTATTGTGTTATGCCATGTCAAAAAAATCTACGGATAGGGTAACAGCCAGAAAGAGCTTAAAAAGGACCACCACCTACTGCCCAACATGTTCCAATAAACCGCAACTATGTATAGAATGTTTTCCTAAATATTCCCACAAGAAGAATTAATTTTGACAAATTTAAATTTTAACTACGTTATTTTTGCACTGATCTCCATTAACAAATTGAATTTTTAATTTTAAGTTTATTGATTTTCTACTGATCTCAAAATTGAATTTCTAATTTTAAGTTTATTGTTTTTCTACTGATCTTTTATTTGAATTTACATACATATATATTTTTATATTTATGTATATATTTGTTTGCTCATAAATGAGTTGATTTTTGAAAGAATTAATAAAAAGGCAAATTTAAATTTCCAGCTTTTTTATTTTCCAAAAAAAATACCATTAAAAATACACAGCGGCCATGGGAAATACACCAAAATGTTCACCACAGGCCAGAGAATTCAAATTCTATGTAAAATTCCATATTAAAATGTAGGAAAACGTGCGACGTGGCCTCTGAGTAATATTTAGGTGTCGCACGAAAATGTGCGACTTGGCCTCGAGGTAACATTTAGGTGTCGCACGAAAATGTGCGACGTAGCTTTAGGATAACATTTAGGTGTCGCACGAAAACGTACGACGCACAGTCAGATTTCTTTATACATCTAACTGCAAAAAATAGAAGGAGTTATCCTACAACGATGAAATTTGGCACACTTATTTAGTTTTATATAGATAAGAAAAATTCAAAAAAACTTTGAAATCCGAAGACTCCTTGAGGTACCTCCCTTGGACCCCCATTTTTTTTACTTATTTTTCTTCTCAATGTATAACCCGCAATTTTCAACAGAATTTAATGAAAATCGGCATAACTCTATTATTTGACCAAGAAAAGAGCTTCACTAGTTTTGGTTGAAATCCGACGACTCCTTAAGGTACCGCCCTGGGACCCCCATTTGTTCACTTATTTTTCTTCTCAATGCATAATCCGACGACTCTTTGAGGTACCTCTCTTGGACCCCAATTTTTTCACTTATTTTTCTTCTCAATGTATAAACCCCAATTTTCAATAGAATTTGATCAAATTTAGCACACTTCTATTTTTTGATCCAGAAAAGAGCCCTACTAATTTTGGTTGAAATCCGACGACTCCTTGAGGTACCTCCCTTGGACCCCCATTTTTTCACTTATTTTTCTTCTCAATGCATAAACCCCAATTTTCAATAGAATTTGATAAAATTTGGCACACTTTTATTTTTTTATCCTGAAAAAAGCCCTACGACTCCTTGAGGTACCTCCCTTGGACCCCCATTTTTTCACATTTCAATGTATAACCCACAATTTGATAAAATTCGGCACACTTTTATTTTCTGATCTAAAAAAGAGTTCTACCAATTTCGGTTGAAATCCGGTTAAAGCCAATATTTAAATATTTTATTCATTAATTATCATTTCCTTAACTACATCATCCAATTCCGAAACATTTTTATAAGGTTGTCGTCTTAAATTACTTATATATGGATCAGAAGACTCAAGTAAACGATGAAAAACATCGGTATTTGTTGCAGTTCTACTGCACTTTCTAGAAAATATTAATCTGTAATTCCTATAATCTTTGTTTCGAGCTTCTTCTGCTTCCTCGGAGAGCATACCAATTGGGAGTACTGCTGCATCTTTTATGTCCTTTCATTGTATAAAAATTTTATGGACAGTTACAGGCATAAAGTACCACTCATATTTTTTGACAAATAGTTGAGCAGTTTCCCAAGCAAATTTTTTAAACTTTGTAGTATTAATTTTTTGGCCACACGTTATCATCTGAAGAATGATTCGAAAACGATCTATTAGTTCTTCATTAACCTCAGTTATATCTGCAACAAATCAACAAATCGACATTATTACCACAATTAAGAAGTTCATGACACAATTCACTATACAATACAGAAAAAAAACTCATTTTAATAATTATATTTCAAATTTTATAACAAGATTTATTTATGTGAACAATTTAATTTTTTTTAATTTTATTTGTTTTTACATTAATTTTCTTATTAAAACTTTTTCCAAATAGCTGTCAATAAATTATTAATAAATTGTTGTTATAAAAGAGTTAATGTTAGGATTAATAACTGCAGTTTGATTAAAAACTTAAGCCTGAAGGTATGCAATGGTTTTTTATTATAAGCAATATTCCAGACTTTTTTTTACTAAATTTTGATTTTTTTAAAAGTTTGACAAAAGTTGCTAAATTTTTTTAGCTAATTCGAAAGAAAAGCCTTTGGTCTTTCATTTCATTATACTAAGAGCACGGAGGTAAATCGATCGTAATATTTAGGAAAATTACAAAAGGTTTTCGGTTTCTGGCCTATCTGGGTTAAGTCAGAACAATTTATTATCGCAAATATTTCTGAAGCTGTTTTTTACTTAAACGTACGATTGGTATGGAAAAGAAGATGAGCGCGAAGAATATTGTTTGTTTTTTGATCTTTGATTTTTTAATGAACTTGCGTTCATGAAAAAAATAAATTGAAGTAAAACTTAATCGGTCTCTACATTCTTCAGACGTTTGCGAAAGTTTTCATACTCTGACATTAACTTCTATTTCTAAAAGTATTCGTTGCGTATGGGTAATATTATATGAATATAACAATTTTAACAATTGTTACTCATACGCACTGTATTAAGCGTATGAGTTTAGACAAGATGAAATATTGCAAAATCTTGATAAAAACTGCTAAGAATAGATAGTTTGTTCATAAAACTACTTCTTTAGATCGGGTGCTTGCTATGGAGGTTTAATGCCATATATGGTTAGCGAATTTACCTTAACGCCAGAACTTTAAGATTAAGCAAATCGGTGACTAACTATTGTATCCAGTGTTTTTAATCCATTATTTAAATACTTTTTTGGAAACTTAAATATTACTTTAAGATTACTGGCAGATTAGTTTGTCACTATGAAAAGTTTTAATAATGCTATAATTATGCTCTCATTTAATTTCCTTTTATGCAAAGAAATGCTTCATGTACTTTTGTACTCTACTGGGAATAAAAGCAAAACCAAAATACATAAACTCTACTTTAATTTTTCTTTTCGTTGTTTATTTAATTTAAAATAATTAAAATACAACATTAAGTTGTCAAGAAATTTTCACATTTTTAATCTTATGTGACCAAATGTCGTACATTTATGATAAACATATGGGAACGGCAGCAACATTATGTTATAAAAAGTAATATTTAAAATAAAGTATTATGTAAAAAAAGACATGCATAACATTCTTGAAAAAGAACGCTTTTAAACGATATATAAGAATGGTTTTGCTGTAGTAGGAGGCCTCAACTGGTTCCATGACCTCTTCACTCTTGTCTATTCTACGATCATGCCAGATGTGTCTTGGGCTAACATTTCTGTGACTTCTTTGATTGCTCTAATAAATAGCGTTTCATATTATATAAGACCAAGATCTTTGCAACGATTCAGCAATATGTTTCCGCAATCGTATTTTGATATCAATTGGCATCTGACCAGTGTGTGTGGTTGATAAGATTGTTTTGAGGTCTCACAGGGCAGAGTACCACTATTCTCAGCCACACATAATCACTAAGGTACTTTTCTTATATATATATATATATATATATATATATATATATATATATATATATATATATTGTTGAGATTGACAATAGATTCAACACAAGCACATGAACTTGTATTAAAACTATTTTTATTTGTCGAATGTTCTTCAAGTACTTTAACCTGAAGAACTCAATGTTAATAATAATTACACCTTTTAAATTTGGTTTATTACTGGCACGAGAATTTATTTGTTCAATTGGTTTTATACAAATTAATTACAAAAGAAATTTAATACAAACTGACTCAACAATAATTGCATTTCTGCAATTGAACAATTTTCTTGGTTAATGCCCTAGTTATTATATTTTTCTGTGTTAATGCGAAAATTAAATAATTGCAAGAGTTGCAAATTAATATAATTAATAATACCTTAAATGTAGATTACAACAATGACACAAATAATATTATTAATAATGTAATAAATGTAATAAATTAATATGTTGACCTAAGTGTCAACATTCTCCCCCGCATTAACTCATGGTCGGTGATGACGCAAGTTGATCGAATTCAGGTGTCCACTATATCAATGATGAAGGCCCCTGTGCGTGGGGCTGGCTGAGGAATATGGTTGTTGCATTTATAATTGGTGTTCTTGTGCTGTTTTGAATATTGTTTGAAGCCTAAGATGGCTATCAGGAGTGATACGGAGATGACCAGTGCGGAATAGCTTACGGTATGATGGTGGAGACTATTGGACTTGATGAGGTTTGGTATACGAATAACGGTTGATTCATTTAGTTGTCTGCTAAGAGAATTTAATTGGTTCAGATGGGTCTCGAGCTGGTTGTTGGTGGTGTTGAATATTTTAGTTATCTCCTGTGGTTCGCTAATGTAATCTATAGGCATCAGTTGTGTGTATGACGTACGTAAGGTGTTAGATAACCCAAAATGACCTTGAATTGTGATGAAGGTACCCTTGAGTGTGCAGCTTGGTTCGAGCTCCAGTATTCCAGTGCCTCTTAATGTGTATTGGGTAGAGTTGGCACCGCAAACTGCTGAAATTTCTAATTTTGAGGTAGTTGCGAAGATCCATTTGTTTGGATTTTTTAGTTGTGTCCAAGTTGAATTGCCTATCAATTGAATGAACTTACACTTGGTTGTTTGTCGATTGTTAAATATGTTGAATTCGCAGGAATCGTTCTCTTCATTTTTTCTTAATTTGAACTGCTTGTTACTGCAGATAAAAACGTCACTCTTGGCCTCGATGCAGTTTGATAGTTCGTGAGTTGTGAATGGAATGTATTCGTCTCTATGGTGGTTTATAGCTAGAATTGATTCTTCTCCATTGATTGATATTAGAGTGTTGTTCTTTATAGTTGGGACGGGTATTATGTTGAACAGTTCTAAGAACTGATGGTTGACTAAAGGCAGGATGACTTCGAATATCACTTCGCCCTTTGTCACTGCTCCCTTGACCTTCATTAATTTGTATAGTTGTATTAAACCGTCATCTTCAATTGGAAGGGTTTGTTGTGTTGGAAGGTGCGCCTTTATTATACTTAGCTCTTGGCTTAGCTGTGTTGGGAACAACAAAAGTGGGCTAACCTTCCCATGGTGGCTGTCGGTTAAGACATCAATGATTTCCCTTTCAACTCTTTGTAAATTTATTGCGGTTAACGTCAATTGGTTGGCTAAAAGAGATATTGATTGTGTTCGACTGATTTGATCAGATTGCTTGGCTATTGCATTCTCCTGTTCATTGACCTTGTTGACAATTTCCATTAATTGTCCTTGAGAGTTGCGTTCATCTTGTTTGATGATATTAATGGTTGAGTCAATAATGGATGTTTGATTTTTAAGTAGTTGAAAAAGATAATCTGTTTCACCCTTAGCCTGCCTTATGGTGTTTGACATTTCATTTGCATAGTCGGAATCCAGAACTCCAAACAAGGACCGTGTGACGTTCCCTACAATATTGAGAGCTCCCCTCCTTACTCTGCTGCTTGAGAATAGCTCCTTCTCTTCAATCAATTCTTCCCTTAATTGATTTAAGTTCGTCGTCAATATGTTGCAAGTGGAATTGTGTATAATGGGTGAACATAGTTGTTGCAAGGTAGTTGTTCCTGACTGGAAAGCCCTTAACTCGGAAATAAATGGTGATAGGTCGTAGTAGATCATTAGTCTCCATTCAGCCGTAATCAGTTTTACGCTTCCGATTCCCTCAAAGTACAATCCTGGGTTACTATGAAAATTTTTTATTTTAACGTTCCTGCTCATTACCGCGGGGAGTAGGAGTAACGTTGTTATCAATGTGAGCAATATTGAGCTGGAAACAGACCTAGGTTTTTTAAATGGTGGAATGTCTGGTTCATCAGCCTGTACTGAGTGAGTGGGCTTGGAAGCTTTACTTGTTTGCAATTCTTCCTCCTGAATTAGTGGCGCTAATATGTGAATGGGTCTTCGCTTTATTCCGGAGGCTGTCTTTACATCTGCCACTCTAACCTTGCCATCGGTACCCTCATAAGTTTTGAGGATTCTTCCCAGCGGCCATTGCATTACTGGTAAATTGTCTTCCTTTATTATGACTAACCTTCCCTCCTTCGCATTTTCAGATGACGTTTTCCATTTCTGTTTTTCTTGTAGGTGGTGCAAATATTCCACGGACCATCGAGTCCAAAATTCATGCTTAAGCTGAGATACAAGATTCCATCTCCTTGCCAAGGAAGTAGTTGTATTTGTTGCTTCAGAGTCTACTTGTGCCGTCAGTGGTTCTCCGATTAAAAAATGGCCGGGAGTCAATGCCGTTAAATCATTTGGATCACTAGACAGAGGTGTTAGTGGTCGTGAGTTTAGAATAGCCTCGATTTCAATGATGACTGTTTCTAATTCCTCATGTGTCAAAGAAGCCGTTGATACGCTATGTAGTAATAATTGTTTTGCTGATTTAACAGCTGCCTCCCATAACCCCCCGAAGTGGGGAGCGCGAGGAGGAATAAATTTGAATTCTATTCCATCATTACTGCAAGAACGAGTTATTGCTTCTTGTGCATGTTTGGTAAATATAGCGGTCTTCAGTTCATTAAGCTGATTTTGTGCCCCAATGAAGTTTGTTGCGTTGTCCGAATATATGGTTTGACAACGTCCTCGACGTGCAATGAATCTCTTGAGAGCTCCAATGAATGCTTCTGTAGTAAGGTCGCTTACTACTTCTAAATGTACTGCTTTTGTTGAGAAACAGATGAATACTGCAATGTACACTTTGTGAGGTCTCTTACCTCTTAACTTGTAGTGGACCCACAGTGGACCACAGTAGTCAACTCCTGATATTAGAAATGGCCGAGTCGGGGTCACTCTACAGGCTGGCAATTCTCCCATAATTTGTTGCATTAGCTTCGGTCTTGCTCTTGTACATCGAACGCAGGATTGAACGATGTGTCTGGCCATTGACTTCCCCTTTATTATCCAAAATTGTTGTCTAGAGACGGATAGTAAGGTTTGTGGGCCGCAATGATGATTGTCGTGGTGCAGCATTCGCATTATTAATTTTGAAATTGGATCGTTGTATGGAAGGAGTATCGGGTGTTTAGCATTGTATGAAATTCTTGAAGCATTTAACCTTCCACCGACGCGTAGTATATCATTTTCATCAAGGAAAGGTGACAAACCGCATATGGAACTTTTCTTATCGAGTTCATCTCCTCTCTTAAGTGTACTCATTTCATTTTTAAATTCTGAGGATTGCATGGCCTTGACTATAAGAAGTTTAGCTGAATTGAGTTCTAGAGGGCTTAGTGTATTGTTAGCCGGTCTTTCATTCTTCGGTATCTTGGTATTGCGAATGAAACGCTGTATGTATGCTACAATCCTTAGAAGTGTCTTGAACGAGTTGCGATTTTCGATTTTATATATGATATCTTCTAATGAAGCTGAAGTTGTTGAAAAAGCACTGACAGAAATTTGCCTTAATTCTTCGGAGGAAGACGGTGTCTGATGTTTATTAAACTCCTTTGGCCATTGATTGACGTTGCCGTGTAAAAACATTGGGCCAAAAAACCATAGGCTACACTGTGATAATTTTTCTGGATTCACACCTCTTGAAATGAGATCAGCCGGATTTTGCTTTGAGCTGACGTGTCGCCATTGAATGCCTATGGTTTGTTCTTGGATCTTACTTACTCTATTCGCTACAAATGTGCGAAGAGAGGATGGTGCTGAATTGATCCAATGAAGCACTATCTCAGAATCCGACCATAGATATGTAGGTGTGTTTTCAGCTCGTAGTTCCTTTTTCACCTTTGTAGTGAGTTGGGCCCCAAGAAGAGCTGCACATAGCTCCAACCTTGGTAAAGTCACCTTTTTTATAGGAGCAATACGTGACTTGGCACATAGAAGTCTCACTATGAGTCGCCCATCTCGAAGCTTGGAACGTATGTATACTGTGGCGCCGTACGCCTTTTCAGAAGCATCTACGAATGTGTGTATCTGTGCATCGCTTGGACTTTCGCCATCAAACACGTGCCTGTTGATGTTTAAATTATTAAGATGTTTCAAATTTTGACGGAATGTAGCCCATTGATTATTAAGGGTTGCTGGTAGTGGTTCATCCCATGAAAGTTGTAATTGCCATAGTTGTTGTATAAACATTTTAGCGGAGACCACCACTGGACCGGCGATTCCTAAAGGATCAAATATTCGGGCTAGATCTGATGTTACCGTGCGTTTGGTGATTTTATTGGTTTCTTGAATGTCTGCTCTGAGGCAAAGAACATCTGCCTTGGGATTCCATGTTAATCCCAAGATCTTGGTCGATTGGTTATCGAAATCTAGGTTCAGCTGTACATTTTCGGGGGGGATGCCACTTAACAGCTTGGAGTGATTTGCGCACCATTTTCTTAGGTTAAAACCAGCTTCTTGTAACAGACTTGTCAATTGCCGTTGTATTTCTATTGCTGTTAGGAGGTTGTTGGATCCACTCATACCATCGTCCACATAAAAGTCGTGTTTTAATGCTGTAGCGCCTAATGGATATTTTTCCATGTTTCTATCTGCTAATTGTTGCAAACATTTTGTTGCCAAATAAGGGGCAGCAGAAGTTCCATACGTCACAGTATTAAGTTGGTATGTTCCTACTGCTTCATTTGAATTATTTCTCCAATAAATAAGTTGCATGTTACGGTCTTCGGGATCAATGAGAATTTGTCGATACATTTTTTCAATGTCCGTACAAAACACAAATGTTGGAGTTCGGAATCGTAATATCATTCCAAAAAGGTCTCCTTGTGTTGGTGGGCCAACGCATAATATGTCGTTGAGGGATATTCCTGATGATGATTTTGCCGACGCATCAAACACTACTCGTAGTTTAGTAGTTTTACTTTCAGGTTTGATTACACAATGATGCGGGATGTAATAGTGAGGATCCATAACCTCAGAGTTGTTTATACGGGTCATGTGGCCCAACTCTTCATACTCCTTCATGAAGTCAATATATTGCCTTTTTAGGTCTGGATTCATAGCAAGACGCCTTTCCAAGGCAAGTAACCTTGAAAAGGCCAACCTCTTCGTATCTCCTAAACAGCTTGGGTTTTCTGAAAGGCAAAGGCGCACTACAAATCTACCCTCATTATTTCTCGTGGTTATTTGAATGAATTGTTGTTCGCATAGTTTTTCTTGTACACTGAAGGTGTTGTCAGCATCAATTTCGTCTAGTCTCCAGAATCTCTGTATCAGCTCATCTGTGTCTGCTTCGCTTACACCGTGCACTGCGCATATTGCTGAGTTGCTGGTATTATCTCTTATTCTTCCACTTACAATCCAACCCAGCCTTGTGTTTCTTAAAATTGGTAATTCTGGTGAGAGTTGGATTTTACCGGTGGTCAACAACTCGAGGTAGTATTCAGCGCCTAATAAAACGTCAATATTTGCAGTGGTGTTGAATTCTGGATCGGCCAATTGGATGTTGTCTGGTATTGGCCAAGAATTGCAGTTGAACTCGGTTGAAGGTTGGGCTGGAATAATGTTAGGAAGTACGAAAGCCTCGAGCCTTGTACTGAAGTTGCTTGTTGTAGATTGAAGATTTAAATTAATACGTTGATTCGTATTTCTGGATTGATTGCCAATTCCTTCGATGCATAAGGATGTCTGCGATGGCTTAAGTGATAGACGATTTAATAGTCGGTTAGTCACAATGTTGATTTGTGACCCTGAGTCTAAAATTGCCTTGAAGACTCCAGACCGTCCATTACTGCCTGTAATTTTTACGCGAGCTGTGGCTAATAGCACGTATCCCTTCCGCGCCCCAGAGTGGTTAGCTGATGCTACCGTTGATGGTTGTGTATTGCTACCAGTGGGAGAGTTGGGGGATGGTGAATTTAGTGTGTTGGTATTTCGTGGATGACTGTCTAAATGTACTAAACTGTTGTGTTTTTTTTTACATTTTCTACAGGAACTTGATGTGCATTGTCGTGACATATGATCACCCTTGAAACAGTTAACACAGAGTTTCTGTTGCTGTATCCACCTTAATCGTTCGGGCACTGACCACGATAAAAACCGGTTGCAATAATACAACTGATGAATTCCATTGTTGCATAATTTGCAATGGTTATTGTCTTTAGAAGCGGTTGCTGCAGATAAAGTTCTTTTTGGAGTAGTTTGTGTTCTTCCGACGGCTTCTAATGACTGAAATATGGTTTCCAGGAATCCCAAAAGTTCTTCTAATGATGGTAATGATCTTGGTAGCTGTACGGACTGTTCATATAATATGTGCGTTCCATGGTCTAGTTTCTTTAATAATATGTTGACCAATATGGGGTCCCACGTCGATGTATTAATGTTCAAATTGTTGAGTGCTGCACAGCATTCGCGTGTTGTGTCGTGCAACCCCTTTATAGCTGCAGAAGAGGGGTTCTCAGCTATTTTTGGCTGATTCAACAATCTGTTTATGATGTTATTTGTCAATATTCGTGGATTATTAAAGCGGTCTTGCAGTGTTTTCCAAGCCGTTTCGTAGTTAGTTTCCGTTAATGAAAGGTTCTGTATTAATCTTGCGGCTTCTCCGGATATGTTTGTCTTTAAAAACCACATTTTCTGGATAGCTGGCATTGCCTTCTTGTGTATCATCTCGTTGAACATATCATAAAAAGGTTGCCAATTCATGTAATCCCCATTAAAATTTGGTATTGTTACCTTTGGAAGATATTGTGTGTGGTTATCCTGTTGGAATGTTGGTTGATTGATTGGTTCTGGAATTAAAGTTGCCTTTAGGCCTTCAATTTGCATTATCTTGTTCGTGATTTCTGTTTGTTGGGTTAAGAATGCATGTATGTCGTGCTCGATATTTTCGCTGCATAATTTGTCTTGCAATTGCTGCATCGTTTTCATGTTGTACTCGACTTCCTTTTGTATGACGTCTAGTTGCTGCCTTGAGTACTGGAATTCGCTTGCTAGTATGTCGTCCAGAGTGCTCATGATTTTGGATATTGTGGCGTCTCGCATTTTTAGTAGATTGTGTTTCACTTCTTCTGTGACATACTGGCCACCTGAGATGCCTTCTGATGTGTTTCTTGCGGTTGGCACTGGTTTGGTGTTTGAGGACGACAGTTTCATTATTTCCATTTCAATATATTCAATTGACGCATTGTATTTTGCTCCAGTTGATTTGTATAGATTCGTTACAATATAAGGATCCAGTTCTGATAAGGTTGGGTCGCCACGAATTCTATTTTCTGCTTTCTCAAATACCTGCCATTGGGCAATGAGTTCGTTCTTTTTGCCTTCATAAAATTCTTTAGTTCTTCTCTCAATTGGGGCTTTTTTTATGGTCGAAATTATTTTTTCAATACCACTTGCCCTTGCCTGTTGCTGAACGATAAGATCCTGAAGGGTTGTCATGTTGACTGTGTATTTTAGACTATGTCGACTTTTTTTGATATTACCACTTGTGGGGTAAATTCTGATTACTTCAAGTTGTCCTGATCCTTGAATTAAGACTCCAGAAATTTGAAGGATGTGTGTTGCTCTTTTTATGCTATCAAGTTCCTTACTGCTGGTGGTAGGAGACTTTTAAACACAAAAGAAAGGGGTCACCAAATGTTGAGATTGACAATAGATTCAACACAAGCACATGAACTTGTATTAAAACTATTTTTATTTGTCGAATGTTCTTCAAGTACTTTAACCTGAAGAACTCAATGTTAATAATAATTACACCTTTTAAATTTGGTTTATTACTGACACGAGAATTTATTTGTTCAATTGGTTTTATACAAATTAATTACAAAAGAAATTTAATACAAACTGACTCAACAATAATTGCATTTCTGCAATTGAACAATTTTCTTGGTTAATGCCCTAGTTATTATATTTTTCTGTGTTAATGCGAAAATTAAATAATTGCAAGAGTTGCAAATTAATATAATTAATAATACCTTAAATGTAGATTACAACAATGACACAAATAATATTATTAATAATGTAATAAATGTAATAAATTAATATGTTGACCTAAGTGTCAACATATATATATATATGTATATATATATAGATATATATATAGATATATATATATATATATATATATATATATACTGTAGTTCCACACTTTACTATACAGTAAACTCGAAAAATCGTGAATACCCGGAAGCATGCACGATTTAAAATGTAAATACTTTTATTTTGCATTGGATACTCTTAAACATGAACAAGTTTAAATGGCTCTAAAACTTGAACATAATTTATACCCACCCACAAAAAAAAAAATGGGGGATATATTGAGGTTGTCATTCCGTTTTTAATTTAACTAGCGTATCCTGCGGTCGACACAATCGACCGTCATCTAGTTCATTGTGAATAATATCACATTGAGCCTGAGTTAGATCCCCGGTCTCGGCAACAACAATTTCTGTAATTATTAATTTCTATTAAATTTAAGGCCCTATGCTCCACTGGGAATCAATGATAACAGAATTAAAATTATTAATTACCACAACACCTTCCGTCGGCGGGAAGACTACAGTAATACACGCCGTCCACGGAAAATAAATAAAATTGGCTGTAAAACAAAAAAAAAATGCCTCTAAATAACAACAAATGGCGCAACGTCACTGTTCTAAAAATAGATATACCTTTCACTTGCCTACCATCCCCTTTCGAAATAAGGTTACCCAATTCGTATATACTCCATATGCAATTGTATAGGCAGTATTTGCCTCTATAAAAAGAAAACTCATACAATCAGAGCTTTAAGTCAAAAATGACAGTGTCGATGTAGCAAGTTTTTAAAATTGCTCGGGACGGATATGTGGAGAAATTGATCTCATTGATTTCTATGTCACTCGATACAACAGAGCGTCGAATTGGCCAAATTGGCAAAACTATAATTAAAAATTGTGTAGCTCTCGAAGAGTTTACTGATTCAAGATATTCCATAATAAACCGTTTTTGCATCTTCAGAAGTGAATGAGAAGGAAAAAGTGTTAGACTTAGTAGCTCTTATCAAAACATCTTCCACCTGAAATACACTTAAATGCCAATAAATGATAAACTGTAATAGTTTTGGCCACTAAATTAAGCACAAGGAAGTCTTATGTGAATACCAGCCAGTATGTCACAATCGGTCACCATTTGACCATAGCTCCCGTATAACCTCGCCTACGCTAATCGCTTATTTGCTAATAAATACAAACTATAATAGATATGATGATAAAATTTGGTATATAGAAGTCTTGCATAAGCCCTAGGTAGCATATAAAATTTCATCAAAATCGGTGGACATTTAGTCATAGCTCCCATACAAAAAACTTACTGAAACAGCCAAAATTTCACCAAAAATACACTTAAATACCAATAAATCTAAAACTATAACATATCTAACCACTAAATTTAGCACGAGGAGGGTTTATATCAATGCAAGTGTGCAAAATTTTGTCACAATCGGTCACCATTTGACCATAGCTTCCATATAAAAAACTTACGGAAACACAAAAATACAAAAAGAAAAGGGGGTTTATGTCCGTCTGTCCTTCAGATAAAAGCGCGATAGCGCCTTAACGAAAAGAGCTGCAGCAACAAAATTTTACAAGATTAAGTCTTATGTGAATACCAACCAGTGTGCAAAATTTTGTTACAATCGATCACTATTTGACCATAGCTCCCATATAAAAACTTACGGAAACGCAAAAATACAAAAAGAAAATACGGTTAATGTCCGTCCGTCCGTCAGGTAAAAGCGCGATAACTTAACTACAAGAGCTAGAGAGACAAAATTGTACCAAAATATTTTTGATATGTAACAGAAGTCGTGTACTGAAAATGGGCGAAATCGGTTTACATTTAGTTAGAGCTCCCATATAACCCCGCCCCGAGAAACACATGATGGCTAATAAATTGAATACAATTGCAAAAGCTATGAAGACTAAATTTAGAATAGAGAAGTTTTTTGCAACTATTGGTCAGTATATCAAATTTTATAGGAATCGGTCCATAATTGACTATAGCTTTAATATAAAAAAACACTCCCGGAAACCAAAGTAAAACGTAGCAAAGGCAAGTTAAAAGCTACTAAATTAGAAACTATGACAGCTATGGCCACAAGAATAAGTACTATATAAATACCAGAAAGTGTGTAAAATTTTGTTACAATTGGTCAAGATTTGGCTATAATTTTTATCAAAAAATAACAAAATAGTCGGGATGTAAATATTATTCAAAAAGAAGAGTATTCGCATTTGATCCCAAATCTGTTATATTTATTTATTAATGTAGCAGACCAATTTATTGATAAAAAGCCAAAAAATGTTTGCGGAGAAACTAAATTCCTCGACGATATTGCTATTGCTGAATTTTGACACCAAAGCTATTACAGTTTATCATTTATTGGCATTTAAGTGTATTTTAGGTATAATTTAGGGTGTTTTCGTAAGTTTTTTGTATGAGAGCTATGGTTAAATGTGAACCGATTTGGATGAAATCGTATATGCTACCAAGTACTTATATAAAACTTCTGTTTACTAAATTAGCTATTATAATTTGTCATTTATTAGCACATAAGCAATTAGCCTAAACGAGGTTATACTGGAGCAATGGTCAAATATGAACCGATTTTGCCCGATTTAAATACCAAAATTTTTCAAGAAATGAAGAATATTTATTCCAAATTTCAGTGTCACATATCATTATGATTTTACAGACAGACAGACAGACATCGCTCAATCGTCTTACAATTTTTTAAGGATTCAGAATATACTTCAATTTTGTTTTTTTTTAGCCAAAATTAAGGAAATTACAAACACAATGGCAATCGCAATATACCCCCCATTCTTTTTGATGGTGGGTATAAAAATGAATTTCTTCCGATTAGGTGGAGAATTTAAACCATTGTGCGCTATGGCAACTTCGACTCTCTAACTTTAACCGTTTGGGTTGGGCGATGATGAATCAGACAGTCACTTTAGATTTCTTTTTTATATAAATAGATACAAATTTTTAACATAAGATCCAGAACATATAGCATCTACTTCGTTTTACTCTACATAAGTTCTTGTTACCAAGACATAAGTTTTTTTGACTTACGAAGTATATTGACGTATTTTCTAATATTTATTTATAATCTGTCATATATTTAGTTTAATATATGAATATCAATTTCATGTTTTTGGTTATTAATTTATCTAATCTTATGAATAAATTCTATTACTACTAAAAATAAACATTCCCTAGCTCTAATACCTCTAAGTTTATTATACGCTTTTAAATCCTCGAATTATATTGATATCCTGCTAAATTGTATATTGAACATCAAATCCAGTAACAGCAATTAAAAGCACATAAATAGATTTATTAATGAAAAAGAAACTGTTATAATCCCAAAAACGTTTGTCTATTATTTTAATTATATTTTCCAAAACACCACAAGCAAATATCATTTATATTTTCTATTATTTATTTTATTATCATTATAATTAATTGTGTATTTTAATTTAATCTTTGGTATTTAACACACATTTCATGTATTGATTTTTATCATTATTTTTTCAAACTCAATCATATTCACAAAAAAAAATTGTTTTTGATTAACCATAAACATCATTTTTGCTTGTATTCATACTTATTGGCAGAACTCTTTTATGAAAAAATTCTATTAAATCTCTGATTTTTAAATAGTTATATAAATAATCCAGCAAAAACAAGTAAGAGTGTTATATTCGGCTGTGCCGAATCTTATATACCCACCATCAAGTTGTGTTAAATTTAGAAACATATCTCATATATCTACAAGGGTGCAGCTAAATCAAAATCTGGACCAAAACTGAAAAAATCGCTAAGCTAATTGGTATTGTTGGAAAAACCTTTGGACTAAATTCGGTTGCCGTAACTTTATAGTTCAACATTTAAAAATATCTTAGTGGTTTCCCCAGTATTTACTTTGATCAAAATTCGGTCTCATAACCGGGTATAGCTTTACATTAATAAGTTGTTAAATACTTTTCGTTGTGCTTAATATATAGTTAGGCTGAACATGTTAATAGTAATACGGCAGGTCCATATATTTCGTTAGGAGTTCCTAATGCATTCATCAGATATAAAGTCTGGACTGAACATTGATTGATGCCTATCTTATTTCATACGTGGAATCTAAAAATAGTGAATGTACCTCCAAATCTTTTTGATTGTAGATATAAAAACGGGGATGTTATATATATAAGATTTACAGCCAAATGTTGACCGATTGTAACAAAATTTTACACGCTGGCTTGTATATATATATAGAGCTTATTCTAGCAGAATTTAGTGGCCGTAGCTATCATAGTTTCTAACTTAATAGCTTTTAACTGGCCTTTGCTAAAATGTTTGGTTTCCGTGAGTGTTTTTTATATGAAAGCTAAAGTCAAATATAGACTGATTCCTATAAAATTTGATAAACTGATCAAAAATTGCATAAAACTTCCCTATTTTAAATATAATCGTCATAGCTATTACAATTGTATAAAATTTATCAGCATTAATGTGTTTCCGGGGAGGGGGTTATATGAGAGCTCTAACTAATTTGGAACCGATCTTGTCCATTTTCAACACACATCTTTTTCAAGACATCCAAAATACCTTTCTAAAATTTTGTCTCTCTAGCTCTTTTCGTTAAGGCGCTATCGTGCTTTTATCTGACGGACAGATGGACATAAACAACATTTTTTTCATGTATTTTTGTGTTTTCATAAATTTTTTATATGGGAGCTATGGTCAAATGGTGATCGATTGTGACAAAATTTTGCACACTGGCTGGCATTGACATAAGACTTTCTTGTGCTTAATTTAGTCTTACTAGCTCTTGTAGTGAAGGAGCTATCTGACGGACAGAAGGACATAAAGCCACTTTTCTTTTTTTTGTGTTTTCGTAAGTTTTTTATATGGGAGCTATGGTCAAATGGTGACCGATTGCAACAAAATTTTGCACACTGCCTGGCATTGATATAAGACTTTCTTGTGCCAAATTTAGTGATTATATGGGTTATACTTTAAGATTTATTGGCATTTAGGTGAAATTTAGGCTGTTTTCGTAAGTTTTTTATATGGGACCTATGGCTAAATGTAAACCGGTTTTGATGCAATTTTATATGTTGCCTAGGGCTTACGTAAAACTTCTATAAACCAAATTTTATCATCATAGCTGCTATAATTTGTCATTTATTAACAAATAAGCGATTAGCCTAGATAAGGTTATACGGGAGCTATGGTTTTGCCCAATTTCAATACCAAAATTTTCTCAGAGATGAAGAATATTACTAAGTTTCAGTGAGCTAGCTCCTTTCGTTTAGGCGTTATCGTGATTTCAACAGACAGACGGACAGACAGACAGACAGACAGACAGACAGACAGATAGACAGACAGACAGACAGACAGACAGACAGACAGACGGACAGACGGACATCGCTCAATCGTCTTAGAATTTAATAGGGACTCAGAATATATATAGTTTTTAGTTTTTGAGCCAAAATTAAGGAAATTACAAACGGAATGACAATCTCAATATACCCCCCATTCTTTTTGATGGTGGGTCTAAAAAGGACAATCCAGAATATTATAAATCTACATCAAATCATATGTACATTTCTATGAAATATTTCTTATACTAATGGGTGTTTTTTTAGAGGTATAGAACTTCGAATTGAAATAAAACACAAGAAAATCGTTTTAATGTCCACCAATTTGGCTTTATTGGAAGGATAATTTTATGCCATTAATGCTTAAATATGATTTCGGGCATGTAGCCGCCGCGGCTGGCTCGAATAAAGCCAATTCTACAGGTCCAATTTTCAACTACTTTTTCGAGCATATGGAGCCGTATGTTGGCAATAACGCCATGAATGTTGGCTTCCAAGTCCCCTAACGTTTCTTTTTTGTTGGCGTAGACGAGCGACTTCACATATCCCCAAAGAAAATAATCCAGTGGTGTCAAATCGCACGATCTTGGTGGCCAATTGACAGGTCCATTCCGCGAAATTATGCGCTCATCGAATGTTTCCTTCAATAAATCAATTGTGACGTGCGCTGTGTGGCATGTAGCGCCGTCTTGTTGGAACCACAACTCATCCACATTCATGCCATCCAATTGGGGAACAAAATAGTCGGTTATGGTAACTGACTCTCCAGCATTATTTCGGAAGAAGTATGGCCCAATGACTCCACCAGCCCATAGAGCACACCCCAAACAGTCAGTTTTTGTGGATGTAATGGCGTCTCAAGGGTCTCATGTGGATTCTCTTCACTCCAAATGCGGCAATTTTGCTTGTTGACGTAGCCATTCAACCAAAAATGAGCCTCATCACTGAACAAAATTTTGCGATGAAAATCAGCATCGAGATCAATCTCATTTTCGGCCCATACACCAAAATCACGACGCATTGCATGGTCTCGCGGCTTTAATTCTTGCACAAGCTGGATCTTGTAAGGTCGCAAGCCAAGATCTTTGCGCAAAATCTTCCATAAAGTTGATGGACAAAGCTCCAATTGCTGTGCACGGTGGCGAATCGATTCATTCGGGTCCTCTTCAACACTTTGCTCTACAGCGGCAATTGTTTCTTCGGCGCGCACTGTTCGACGTCGCTGCGGATGCGTATTATCACATAGAGTAAACGTAGTGCGAAAACGATCCATGGTTAACCGAATTAATTGCTCTGATGGACGATTATGTCGACCATAAAATGGACGGAGCTTGCGGTAAACTTCGCGAACTGAACCATTATTTTCGAAATAAATTTTCACGATTTGCCAGCGTTGTTCTTTTGTCAACCTGTTCATGATGAAATGGCAAACCAAACTAAATATTAATCAATTGACAGCTGACAAAATGGCCGCCAGTTAAAAAAGTGATGCTAACTTAAAGTTGTATACTTGAATAAAAAACACCCGATATAAATTGTTGAATGGGTCAGTTTTGTTTGCAGTTTTAAAAAAATTCAAAACATTTTGCCTTTTCCAAATGTGCTTTACACCGCGGTCTATTAGGCATTAGATTAAATTACATTTTCATTAGTTCAAAATATAATTTGTTACCAACTTAAAGGCAAACTCAACATACACACCTCATATGTTTTTAATTGGTAATTATAGAAAAAAATTAATTGAAAATTAATTACGTAAGTAATATTGTGCATTTTTGATATATTTTTGCATAAAAAATATGCATTATTATATAATCAACTAAATGACAGCCAATATTATATATTAAATTAATTATTATTTTATGTATTTTAAATTTGAGTGATTGACTTTATTATATTTATATCAAAGAAAAAATTAATATGTATAATTGGAATTTCAATAATGATAATATTGAAAAAACTACATGGGATTTTTTTTGCAAACAACTTTTAATTAAAAAAAAGTGTAAATATATCTGTTTTTTTAGAACACCTTTTATTGTTTTCGACTACTGCAGAATATAGCTAGTAAGTATTTATATTTGTAGACATTCACACCAAAACGTAGTATTTAAAAACAAGTAAGATTGTTATATTCGACTGTGCCGAAATTTATATACCCACTATCAAGTTGTGTTAAATTTTGAAATATCTCCCATATATCGACGAGGGTGCAGCTAATTCAAAATGTGGACCAAATTAAAAAAAAAAGTTGACGCGCTAGATGGTATTGTTGGCAAAATATTTGGACTAAATTCGGTTACAGGAGCTTTATAGTTCAACATTTAAAAGTATGTAAGTGGCTTCCCTAGTATTTACTTTGCACAAAATTTAATCTCATAACCTGATGTAGTTTAGCATTAATAGTCTGTTAAATACTTTTCGTTTAACTTAATATTTAGTTAAGATAAACATATTGATAGAGATACTACAGGTCCATATATTTTGTTGGGAGTTCCTAATACTCTATATAAAGTCTGGACGTTGGTGCAATTTTAAAATGCTACCTGTACCTCCGAATCTTTTTGATTGTAGATATACCAAGTAAGAGTGTGATATTCGGCTGTGCCGAATCTTATATACCCACCATCAAGTTGTGTTAAATTCAGAAACAGGGTGCAGCTGATTCAAATTCTGGACCAAAACTGAAAAAATCGCTAAGCTAATTGGTATTGTTGGAAAAACCTTTGGACTAAATTCGGTTGCCGTAGCTTTAAACCTCAATATTTAAAAATATCTTAGTGGTTTCCCCAAGATTTACTTTGATCAAAATTCGGTCTCACAACCGAGCATAGTTTTACACTAATAAGTTGTTAAATACTTTTCGTTGTGATTAATATGTAGTTAGGCTAAACACGTTAATAGTAATACGGCATGTCCATATATTTCGTTAGAAGTTCCAAATGCATTCATCATGTATAAAGTCTGGGCTGAACATTGATTGATGCCTATCTAATTTCATAGGTGTAATTTTAATATAATGAATGTACCTCCAAATCTTTTTGATTGTAGATATAAAAATTGGATGT